>VXAK01019721.1:59329-95923 GCA_013399435.1 Arenaria interpres
GGCCAGTAGGTCGAGGGAGGTCATTCTCCCTCTCTACTCGACACTGGTATACTGCATCCAGTTCTGGGCCCCCAGGTCAACAGGGACAGGGAACTACTGGAGAGAGTCCAGTGTAGGGCAACAAAGATGATTAAGGGATTGGAGCACCTCCCTTACAAGGAAAGGCTCAAGGATCTGGCACACTTCAGCCTGGACAAGCGAAGACTGAGGGGAGACCTTATTTGTAAGTATCTAAAGGGTGAGTTGAAGGATGTTGGAGTCCGACTCTTTTCAGTGGTTTCCAGCGATAGGACAAGGGGCAACGGGCTCAAGCTGGAACATAGGAAGTTCCATTCAAATATGAGAAAAAACTTCTTTACGGTGAGGGTGACGGAGCACTGGAACAAGCTGCCTGCGGAGGTCATGCAGTCTCCTTCTCTGGAGATCTTCAAGATCTGCCTGGATGCAGTCCTGAGTAATGTGCTCTAGGCAATCCTGCTTTAGCTGGGGAGTTGGACCAGATGATCTCTAGAGGTCCCTTCCAACTCTGACAGTTCCATGACTCCATAAATCCATGAAATTCCACAGTTTAAGAGGCACATGTTACAAAGGAAAATTCAGTGTCTTCTTTTGCTAGAAACTAATTAAGTCTGCAATTAATACAAACAAAAAGTACAACATATTGCCAGTGCTCGAAAAACATATTTGTCTTTATTTCTGCCTTGCCATCAGGCATTGTCTCGTGTCTATTGCCCACCCTTCATCTAAAACCTCAGTTGTCTTGATGTTAGGATATTTTGATGTTTTGTCACATTTTCCCTTTGAGCTTTAACATTCAAACATGTATCTCAGCATCTTACTGGCTGCCAGAGAGCCTCCAGCGTCCCACTGACCACTGCCTGAAGACAGCTGGGAGCCTCCTGACACTTCTGTTGCCTGCTCTCTGCTCTGCTTTTTAAGCTCAAATGGGAACATACTTTGTTACCATTTGGATAAAATTTGCTATGGGCCTATGAAACTTCTTAAGGTGAGAAACACACTGTCTTTATCCCGGTTTTCTTTTAAAAAAGTCATCCTTAATTCAGAACAAGTTAAACAAATAGGCAATCATTTACTTATCGTCTCAGAAACACACAGCATAGTCACAGCTGTTCATAGAAGAAATAAGTGAAGAAATAGAAGAAAAGCTATTTTTGGCTTACTTCACTAGAATTAGATCAGAAAGGTCTCCCTTTACTTTTCTAAATGGGATTGTTTCTTCTCTTGTCAAGATCTTATTCAAGTTTCAGGCTTTATGCTTGCGACCTCTCTCCTGTGGTGGAGTATTCTACCTTTATTATTCAGCTTCTTCAATCAAGTCTTCCAGGAGTCCAGATCATGTATATTTTCCCTCTGCAATGACTTCTCTTTTATCCTTCTAAGAGAGATGGTCTGGCTTCCCAAAAAATTTAAAGAAAAAAAAAAAGAGAGATTATTTCCCCCCCACAGTTGCGTAAACATCTTTTTGTCTGCTGGGAATAATCCTCTGCTCTTAATTGATTAGTAAACAGCAATTTGCTTCAATGAGGTGCACAAATGTCTCTTTCCTTTGGTGACTATTTCTAATTCTTCAATAAGGAACGTATTGTTCTTAGATCTTACTCTATTATCAACTTTTACATTAAAAACATGCATGAAAAGCCAACAGTCTTAACTCTATACCATTTATTACTAGCTCTCAACTGAGACCAGACATGATGCCACAAAAGTTGTATTGTATTTCCCAATTAGGCAACTGGAAATGAAAGTACTCTGATCTGCAGTCCATTTCTTTTGCCAGAACATACAGATGTATAACCCAGTTCTGTAAACAGTCTGTTGGTGGGAACTGGCTGAAAATATTCCATATTGTGGTTTTGTTTTCAATGTCGCTTTTAATTTATTTCAGAAGCAAATTCATTTTTTCAGATTATGCTTTTAGAAATGCTTTGTGGCCTGTATCAGTGGCAGAAGCCCTAAAATAAAGTTTTTTAATTTAATAGAACCATTCTAAGGTATCCTTGTGGGGAAGCCACATTTTCTGCTTCGAAGAACTAAAAATGTCTACAAAAAAGCTCCATACTCCAGTATCAAGTAGGTCAAGAATCTCAGGTTATAAAAAGATTTGAATTATCCGAAGCAAAAAGACCCTCAACTAGATCTCCTCTAAAGCCGTTTTGCTCTTTTTCTCTTGCTTTGTCTCTCAAGACTGTAAAGTACTTAGGAGTGTATTAGTAAGATAATGTGGAGAAAATTCTCTTGCATAATACTTGAAGTTTTAGAAGGCAGTTTCATAGGAAGAAATACCTCTGAAAAGAAATATGTAATCCCATAAATCTTCTCCTGTATTGATACAGAAGACAGCACTTCAGACATGAGGACTGTTGTGAGCTATAGCCAGGAGGGTTTGTATCTTGAAGATAGAGATATCTCCTGCTTTGCTCCCTACATTCATGGACCCTAAGATCATAGCCAAAGGTGCTAAACAGAGCAGAGGACTTTGTTCTCCATTAGCCTTTCTACCTGCTATTCAAATTGAAAGAACTATAAAACCACTGTCTCTCTACTTTCCTACAAAATTGTAATCACCATAGCATCATGCATCTCGGATATAGTAATTTATATTTGCGTTAGCTTTATTAGGTAAGCAAACGTTATTTCTATTTTACAGGTGGAGAACTAAGGTACAAGGACATTCATACAGAGAGTTTGAGACTAAGCTGCAACAGCAAACCAGAAGTTATCGCCGTTGACATAAATGTATCTACATGCACACACATAATCTGAAAGCTTGAACAACCTGTTTGGAAGCATGGGAAAGAAATAATTTCAGCAGTCTTATTCTACTTATTGTGCTGGAAATATATAAAAGTACAGAAATCTAAAAAGCATGCCTTTTGTTGTCTTTGGATGATGAATCTCTGTTTCATTCACCACCAGCAATCGATAGGGAGCTCCCTGGTCATCAAATGCAGCCCTCCTGTATTTCAGGTAGGCACTTCTTATCATCCCTTTCATAACCAATTCTGTGTTGGTCCAATATATGCAAATTATTGGAAATAGTTGAGTTAAAAAACAGGAACTTGGTTATGCTTTGAGAGGCCGACAGTTGTAGCCAATGAGCTACAAATGAATAAGCCATTTTTGAGGTAGGCAAGGCAGGCCCAAATTAGACTTACTATATATAAAGTTAGATTCTGGCTCTACTGAAATAGATACAGATTTTGTCATTGACTGTGCTGAAGCCAAGCTATTATTCATTGTTTCCAAGTAAACTCGTCGTCAAGTGAACTCTTGGCCAGTGTAAAAAGTTTTTCAATTTGTTATTTTCAATGAGACTCTGTTGAGATATTTATATTTATTCTTTATTCAGTTATTTCTTTGTCTTATCATTTGGTCAACAATTCTTCATATTATGTGTGTGTTTTGCCTTACAAAAGGCTTCTTGAAATTCTTAATGCGTTGTATTTTCATTCTATTTAGACAAAATCTTTAGTACAAAGGCAGTTTACATTCTCAGACTGGAAATTAAAGAAATTTTAAAAACATTGAGCTGAGACAAGGAACATTTTTGATGTCACTAAATACCTAAGTGTGTGTAGTGCACACACGTGCACACAAGTGCTGTAGAATGCACACAGACAAGTTACAGACTTTTAATTGGAAATTTCCTAAACGTTCTGAACCTCTTGTGTCTGCAAAATTCCATGGAAAATCTCATATGAGGAAGCTGACTCGTGATACGTTGACACTTTCATGTCCAGAGCTTGAAGAGCTAAAACATACCAAAATAATTCAAAGCAAAGTTAACCAAAGGCTTTGAACCTTAGGGATGTAGTATAAGTTTATTTTGGATTTGCAGCAAATACTCTAGTGGGTCTTATTTTAACTTGTTTATTCACACTAGATTTTAATGGGTTATCCTGATGGTTGTTTAGTAATTAGAGTCTGGGAATTGAAATTCTGGAACTAGGCACAGATAGAACCAGCAGCTATGGCAGTGGCAGTACTGGAGGTCAGGATTTAATATACAGACATACGTCCCTTAAATGGGTCAAATTCCAAAACCTTTACATGTTGATGGGCTGATTACCAAACATACTAACCCATAATAGGTACTGTGTTCTGAAATAATTTGCTGTCTTGTAACAACATTATCACCCTGTTCAGAGGTGAGTTTTAAGAAGGTGATTACTTGGAAAGCTAAATCCCTATTATATGACAGTTTAAAAGGATAATTAAATTTAAATTATACTTTTTATTCTTCTAAAATAGGAAATAACTAACCTGGGTGAAAACGCATGGATCATTGTGACTTTAGCTATTATAGAAAATCTATAGCTATGGACATTGATATATCCTTTGTTATACAATACAATTACTTTGTGGTAGTTTTATTAAAGATAAACTGTATTTCACTTATTTTTTTTAAAAAGAAGACTACAAAAGAGCTTTCATTTAAGATATAATTGATTTGTTGGAGGTCATCTCCTTCTTAAGCCCTTTTTGATTGATTCGCTGAAAAAGGATTTTTCAAATAGGAAGTAAAGACGCACTGAAAAAGTTGCCCCCTAGCCTGCATTAATAAAATACAGTGTTCTGGCAGGCATAAATTTGGGCAAGGTCAGTGTCCTGTCAGGTTAGATGCCCTTGCTCTTACAGACTGATTTTTTACCAAAAGTGGTCTGAGAGGACATGCATACATTGGCAAGTCTTGGAGAACTTCTTAGGCCAATGTCCTGGGGACCACCCTGACAACAACCCAATGCTATTCTGAGGCACAATTTACCTATGAAAATGCAATTCTCTCTCCATTGCCAGTGGCGCCCAGGCATATGAACTGAGGAGGGGCGATAGCATACTCTTCTGATGCAAAGAGCCACAGGAACAGGGACAAACTCCAGCAAACACAGTGACACTCACTGGATTTTGGTTGACACTGTGCTGCAAAATAGTTGAAACTGCAAGCAGAGATATCAAGAATTAGTCCTTCAGTTAAACATTTTTACCAGAAGTCCCACCTCCTGCACAATTAACAGGAAAATGCACATTGGCTTCAAGAACCTGTGAATTTGCCTCTTGTTCTGCTTCTGAATTACAGGACTTCTTTTAAAAAGGACTTTTCGTGCCAAGTAGGGAAAAATTTTCCTACAAAACGGCACAAACATAATTGAACTGAATTATCTGAAGATACTTGGGCCGTGTGAGATCAATATAATTTAAGCAAAATAAAATAAAATGTTAATATCAAATCTAGGAATCAAAATATGTAAATCTGAATTTTCCTGGTCATGAATTTTCAAATTTTCTGTTTTATTTAATTCCTAAAAATAGAAATATATATCTGTAGTTTGGTACAGGCTAGGGACCTTGTTGTGCAGCAGTAGGTCTGGCCCAGAATATTATGGTTCCTCTAGCCCTTCAGTTCCTCTCCACACATCTGCACAGACAAGATGCACACTTAAATTTACTCTTTGGGTGACTACTGACTTACTTACTTTCCTTGTGTGTAGGAAGATATTGCACATGTAAGGTTAATAAATGGGTATGATGCATACATCAGGGGTAAGAAGTTTTGAAAATAAAATTCCAGGCTCTCTGTCATATGATTTCTAGTTGCTGGAGCCAGGTCTTTTTACAAGTTGTTTCTTGACTTCCCAGAAGTTACTTATGAACCACATTGTATTCATGAGTCTCTGGTCATTTGGGACTATTACCTTCTGTAGATGAGTACCTATACCTATAAAGAACATGAGAAAGGAAAAGTAATAAAGTGATGTTTAAATGGCACACTAAAGGGTAACGAGGTGTGCTCACCTGGGATAAAAGTGCTGTGAGAGGTAAATAAACAGAAAACAGTTTAAAACACCTGACCCATTAGTAAGAAGCAGTAAAATGTGCAGAGGTGGAAGGTTTGGAGGAATATGAACTTGTGGGCACTTGGAATCCATTCAGTTCCTCCTTAGTTATCACATAGTGTGGTCTAAGCGGTCATGACCTTATTTTAACAGACACTTAACATGTTGTGGTGAGGTTTTTTTAACTCTAGTAGCTACCAATGAAACACGTAAGGAGGCAGCAGCTTCAGGCAGGGCTACCAGCAAGTCATCTATAATTTCAATTGAGAGTTTGATAAACCACAACACTTTTTACTTCTTGGGTGTTGTGTCTGAGATTGTTTGGTGTTTCTCAATTTCTTTTGTTACTTAATAACAGAAAGCTTTTTTTTTTTTTTTTTAAATCATCTTTATTATATTTTTTGTAGGGTTTGTTCAGCTTGTGTTTATCAGTCAATCACTTGCAAATGCATTTATTTTCACCTGATAAGTTCGATTCTGCCAAAAATACTCCCAGTGACTCTGACATTCCTTATTCCATTGTTGCTAGTCTCACATTTAAAAATTAATATCTTTCATGTTTTTCATATTCAGTCCTCTAAGGTTTATTCTGTAAATATGACTTAAAAATTTCTAAAGAAATAATTCCAGTAAAAGACATGATCTTTTTGGTTTCCTTTGCATTCAGTCTTTCAAAAAGGCATTATTTCTGGAAAGGAATTCTGGAAACAGAGTGAGTAGAAATTAGAATAATAACTCCCGATTAATTTAAACTTTTCATACTTGGATTCAGCTCTACTTTAGTTTTCATCAAAATTGTTGCTGGAGTTGTTTTTTTCCTTTTTTCTTTTTCTTTTCATAAAAATGCCATCCACATAGAATAATTTCCAATATTATTTCTTATTAGATGTTAAAGTACAGTCTTGAAATCTTATGCTCAGACCATTTTTAAGTAATTATTTTTCTTTTCATGAAGTAATTAGGAATAAAACTATTAAAAAATAGTATTAAAGTGTTTGTGTCTTGCCTAGACTTGACCTCCTCAGAATTTTGTCAGTTTACGTGAGATTTTTCTCATTGGCTTTAAGTTATTCCACCTACTTCAGGCACCCATTCCTGAATAAACTTCCCCCTGGTTGTTGAGGGATCTTAGCCTTTACGTGACTAAGATTAGGTGAGACTCATCCCCTTTCCCCTCTCCCTTCCTTTCTTGTTTCATCTCTTTGTGTCTCATAATGAAGTTTGGGTGACATGATGCCTTTGATGCACATCTGGGAGAGGTTCATTGTTAGAAATTCACTGTTGAGGGATATATGTTTCCCTTCCCTGGCTGCCATGCCCCGCTTACGGGGATTGCCTCCATTATTTCTGACTGGCCACACAAGCCAGAGAGTTGCAGAGATCTGCTCTTCAGTCTTCACATCCCCCAGCCCTGGATGTGACCTAAATTAATTATTTCTTCATAAACAGCACAAAGCAAGGCAGAGAAACAAGGTTATTAACAATTAACCTAAAAACAGCAGAATATCTCACTGTTCTCCACAGATTTACAGCCGGCTGTATCACAGAGCTGAATAATTTCTCTTGTCGCCTAATGCTGGTGGGCCCCTTTCAGCACTACTGCTGCCTCAGTTCTAATGTTAATATCTCTGAGGATTTGTATTTCAAATTTCCACAGCTATATTGGTTTCTAATAAATCTAAGAAGCACTCCAGTTCTTCTTCTCTCCATGGATATATTGTCCTAAGCTAACATTTTGTGAACTGTTGGAATGCACTTGAAACTATTCTTAAGATAATTTTAATTCATTTTCAGATTCAAGACTTCACAGGCTTCTAATACTTCGTAACAAGAATGATGTCCGAGCAGAAACCTCTAAGTGAGTGAGAGGCTTTTCTGCAATCTTTTCTCCTAATTTTACATCTGGATTTCCCCAGACATTAAATAATGTCTGCTTGGAAGTTTATCTGTTGGGAATTTGAGGATGATGTAATTTTTCTGAGCACTTCATGCCTTGAAATCCAGATACCTCTGCTTTGACTAAGCTGCTGGATATCTGGAAATCTCAGATCCATCAACTGAACTCTGCCCCTCATATACAAAATATTTGGTGGTTTTGGCAAGTCTTGGTCCTCCTGTGCGTGTACTGTTCATTGAAGCCAATGTCTCCACAAGGTTACAGCTACGCCATGCAGAACATCTATGAAATCCTGGTAAGGCTGCCCTCTTGTAGACTTGGGTAGGAGAAAAATCTCAAGGAAAATGTGCCCTGGGGAAAGGTTTAAGCTGGCAGCTGAACAGGCTCCTGCCTCAGGCATTGTTTGACACTGAGCAGGGGCATGTGTGATGTGAAAGCCTGTTCCTTTCTTCCAAAAATATTATTAGTTAGTCTAAACGTATTTTTCTTGGACAACTATATTTTCAAAACCATTTTTTTGTTTTGTTTCTTGCGCCCTTACACAGTTTATGGTGTTCTTAGGTGTCTTCCTGCAGCTTTGCTCAGGCTCTAGCTTCCACGCCTTTCTTTTCTTTCCTTATGATAGGTTTTCCCTAATGCTTTTTTTCCAGGCTTATACTTACTTTTAATTTGCCCTGGGACACATTTAATGTAACACAGAAAGTCAAAATCAAGACAGGAGAACGCTGAATATTCTACTATCTCTTTACCACAAATTTAAAAAAATCTTATTATCTGCCTATTTGGAGAGCACTGATAGTAGGTTGTGTTCTTTCATATGGGCCTGACCTTGCTGCAGAGGTTGGAGCCTCTTCTGGGCAACGGCTGTATCACCTGGGCAATGTATAGCCCAAATGGTCTGGCGTTTCTGTGAACTCTCATAAGGCGAATTGCTGTTGCTATTGCTAACAGAGGACCAGGCTGGGACTTCAGGAGGCTGTTTCTTATGGAAGAACATTAGATGCATGTCTGTGAGAATCCTGGACAATGTTGTCTTCATAAATACTGCTTAGAGGAGCCTGGAAGTCTGTACAGGGGTAATGACCGTATATTGCCCTATCATGTGCATCTCCTTGTCTGATTCATGACACTGCTCTGTAGACAGTCCTTGGATCTGACATGGTATGTTGGTCCTTTAGGCCACTGAGCTTGAAGCTGGCAACATTTAAATGCTCTTCTCACCCCTTTCCTGAACATGGGTGCTACTGGCTGCAGTTCCCAGAAAAGCTCATGTAAAGAACAATGTTTAATCCTTGCAGCTGAGTGATAAAATAATGTCATACCAAGCTTGCCCCCATCTGAGAAAGCAGCTTAGCCCAAATCCAAATAATATTATTTTGCTTTGTTCCTTTGTAGTAGCTAATTCTGTAATTCTATGCAAATGGCGATCAAGTCTTTGAGCAGCTCCACTAAAAGCTGACACTTTATAGCACGCTATATATTTGCTGTCCTTTTTTTTGACTCTTCTCAGTATTTATTCTTTTTGCTGTGTTACTGAGTGCCTTGGTAGGATATTTTAAATATAGCTTTTTAAAATTCTCATCTAATACTTCTGGTTAGCATTCAGAACTTTTATGGAGAATGTGAATTACACACTATGTGAGCCAATAAAGATTTCATTCAAAACCTTAAAAAGAACATTTTTAGAAGCTCTGGGGGATAAGATAATAAAATCCAGAATAAAAGCAAAATAGTATTCCGCTGAGAATTGTTTATCACCAACCAGAAGATTTTGCTGACTAACCCATGGGGGTAATGGCTGACAAACTTTTCTTGAAATCTGTCAGCCCTGCTATTTTCTGCATGGCTGCAGAGTAAATCATAGACAATAAGCAGAGCACCTTGTTCAGTAAATCACTACAGCACTTCCTACCACAGTAAATGGACAAGAGACAAATTTGTGGCACGTCACTTTATATCCAGTGTTTGGACAACAGTCAATTAGATTTTACAGCGTGCAGTTACACTGAGGCTTTACTGCTCTGTTGGTAGAGGGGTACCAAACAGAGAAGGTGGTTATTTTAACTGCTAGTCAATACTAAAATACTATTATTACAGATTTTTCTTCCCATTTCTTTAGACCTTGACTGCATTATGATTTCATGTCAGTTTTGAGATAATGTGTGTCAACACTGTCATAAAAGGTACACACCACCTGCAAGACAGACCTGTTGGTTGGGCAGGTGTGTTCATTATCAATGCCATGATGATCCGTGTCTGGTCTTGCCTGCTTCTGAATCTGTCACGTTGTTTGACATTTTGTTTATTTTATAATTTTTGTATTTATTTACTTATTTCTAGAAATAGTTTAAAAAGCATAATCCCTGTGTGGTCTGTGCAAACTGGAAAATCATTTAGCTCATAGAGTACATTTTAGTATTTTCAGTAGTGAAATCTAATGACAAAGTTGAGAGGTTTAAGTTTGTGACGGAGAGGCCAAAGGGTTGCAGTGTTTCTTAAAAGGTCAGATCCCAGGTTTGCTAAATAGTGCATGGCCTCATCCTGGCAGCTTTGCCACTGTATAAGTGGTGACATTTATGAAACAGCTGTAGGGAAAATAAAGACTCATGTTCAGAGCAGGAATGTGAGCTTCTTCCTTAGAAATAAGGGGAAAGATATGGTCCTTGATTAAGCAGAGAGACAGAAAGAGAGCAGAGGAGCAGAGATGAGATTCCTTCAGAGGCTCACGTAGGGAAGGAGGGACGCCCATAGATGTCCTGGAGCTGTGCTCTAACAAGTCAGTAAACACTCGACAGGGTAACTCACATGACTGGTTAAACACAGAGAAGTCTATTCAGGTTTTCTGGCAGATTATGTCCGTCACTTTTTGAGCATGGCCTCATTTTGTGCTTTTGCTGATCATGCAGGAAGCTTGAATATGAATATGACTATGATTGCTATGACAGTCCTTATCCTTGGATGGGTCCTTGCAGGCTGTTGGGTAACAAGTAGCCCATTATTTTAAGCAAGCTTTAGAAAACTGAGGAAATTCTACCTATAGTTTTGTAGGGAAGGCACATTATGAGAGATCTTGAGCCAGAATATATTTATCATTTTCATGGCTTTTCAAGGGTGGGGAAGTCCAAAAAACATTGGTCTACCTTTGTGTGCCATGATTGAAGGTAATCCTAACTGCGGTATCTCTGCTTTCTTCAGTTTGTGGGCTTGTCCCTGCATCCCAGGTAAGTGGCTCTGCTTGCGCTATGGAGAAGGCAGCATGGCCATGGCCTCTCCTTTATCCTCACTGCAGTTGCCTGACCATGGAGTGAAGTACATAGTGGACTGTCCTAACTCTGAGACGCATTGCATCTGGGTACTTACCCTCTCCTGCTACACTCCTTGTGCCAGGTTTGCCGCAGGAAAAAGCCCAAATTCCCCATCACAGAGGACACCCTGATGGGCTCCACCGAATTCTCTGGTTGCTTAGGGGGCCAGGGCTGACCTTGGATGGTCTTAAGTGAGCTGCTAATGCTACAGTCTCAAGAGCTGCTATTTTTCTTCCCTGAATAGAAAGAGTCTGTAGAATTTAGTAAGAGCTAAATTGCAGGGCTCTATAAAAGTGAAATATGATCTGGTACATATTATCCTGTGAAGGTATACATAAAAAGCTACTTGTATGCTCAAGTGTTTATATGAAAGAAGCCTTGAAATGACAGAAGTTTGATACTGGTGTAGTAATTCTTGGTTAGAACAAATTTTTTTTTAAAAATTACCGAAAAGCATTTAATTTTCATGAATGCATGCACACTTTATTGTAAAGAATTGTTAAATGTAATGGGTTGCTTTAAAAGAATCCATATAATAAAAATAATAGTAAAAAATCTGTTATCAAAGACATTAGAGTTGAATTATTATATAATATTAATATTACATATAATAATATAATATTATCATATAATAATAATAGCACTTTAAGTGAACTGATTTCGTATCTCTGTAGTACACTGGAGTCACCTGGTTGTGACAGAAGCCAATGGCACACTTACATGGTTTGAAATCGGAACTCAGTATTGTTCTAGTAAAAAAGACAATAAGGTGTCACTAGAACTAAAACATTAAAAGCTATAAAAAAACCTAATTTGAACTTGTTTAGAAATGGCTAGTAGTCTTTATAAATAATACATTTTTATATGTGTTTTATTCTGTCATATGTATATGCAGTAAGCTGCCAGCAGGCTTTCTCTGTTTTTAACTCAGTGGTGCTTAGAAGAAACATTTCAGGTGCTGCTCCGTTTACAGTATGCCAAAAGCTGTGCATCATTTTACTTCGATGTGGAGGGGTAAATAAGTAGTTTTTTACCTGTGAACAGTGCGAGATTCACCAAGCAGATAAACATCCATAGTCCTTGGATAAAATCAGTGAGGAACAACACTTCCAAATGGGACTCTGGCCCCACTGTGTGCTTAGCCTTTCATTTCTAAGGAGTTCGCCTCTAGCTGACGCAAACTGAAGTGCTTTTTTCCTTTCCTCCCGGGTCTGTTAACTTCTGACCTGACCTGAGGAATAAGAGCTCATGTCTGTGGCTTGCAGAGTCCTTTTTCTTCTTTACAGAGACACACCTCTTTTTTTCAATGACAACTTTGTATCCTCCTTGATGTATTTGTGTAGTAGATTTTTATAACTAGAATTTTTAAAGATAAAAAGGTTAAATACAAGTATGTAAGTGCTTGTGTAAATGCATGTTTGTCTACAGAAACAGAGTGCTGTGCTCTGCTTTTTATAGCAGTTCTTAATTCTTCTGATTTCATTAACAATCAAGATGTGATGGTCTTGATTATATTAGTGTCAAACCAGAATTACTCCAAGGGAGTTCCTTTAACAGAATTACTCTGGACTTATACTGTATAATAGAGTTCAGGATTTCTATTCCATGTCTTCACAGATGAAAACAGTAAGAAATCAATATGACTTTTTAAGGGAAAAAAATCTTACAAAGATAGACATTCTTACCTGCTATTTATAGTTTTGTTTTCTTTAGACATTAAACTATGACAGAAATAATGAAAAAGAATGAGGAATATTTATGTTTTAACTTTTGACTGAAATAACAGTTACCAGAAATCAGTATATTTTTCAGCTTGAGCTGTCAGCCTTTGATATATCTGCGGAATGATGGGATCAAATAGTTTCTGTAATTACACTTCATAATTCTGGTATAGTATTAGCCAAATCTTATAACAGTTCACAACACTATAGAAAAATAATGGAAAACCTGCTTTTAAAAATCTCATTCTCATCTTGCTCAAAACAAGATAGGTTATTTGAAACGGGGGAGTTAGTTACATTAATTTAAGGCTTATTGTAATTAAGAACTTTAAAAAACAATATTTCCAAGACATCACCACAAAGAGACAAATAGAAACAGAGCTCTGTAGTACCTTTTCTACCTCCTACAAAAGAGGACAAGCTGTATCGGTGCTGTGAATGCAAAGGCTTGCCTGACAGGTTACATCTACTCTAGCATTGAGATTTGGGGCAAATTACACTGCTGAAGTGAATCCCCCAGTTGTCCCATCTTAATGTGCTTTGGTTTGGTTTCCAGGGAGGTTTGGGGGAGTTTCAGCAATATCCTTTCTGGATATTTCTGGAGAGGCTACACTGGAAGTTGTTGTCCTGTTGTGTAGCGATTGTACTCTGAACCTCAAAGAGGACACAGTCATCTGACCTGATGGTTCATCCCATGGATGACTTCACACTATGCATGCACTGGGCTGGCCAGCCCAGGGAATTGGGGTATATTTGTTGGAAAGTAGCACTATAACCCAGTGAAGAAGCAGTACTTGCTTCTATATATTGCCTCTACTGTATTGTTCCATATTACTTGTTAATATAGCCATAGCTTGAGATTTACACTAGTAGGTTGCCAATACATTTTAAAAGCACCTAAATGAAGCCCAAAGTGGAAACTTCAGCCTTGTTGACTTTCAGTGGGATCCAGATGCTCTTCATACATTTTATTATCTTCCTTCCCAAAAAATAAAAAATGTACATACCTTTATTAAGCATGTGAATAGGAAAACTGTGGCAGAGGTGAGGAATATGTAAAAAGACTTTTATTCACATTAACATGCAGCAACCACAATATGAATCTCAGTAGCTAGTTAGTGGTGCAAAGCAACTTGCTCAGCAATATGCACCATGAAGTGAAAGAAGAATCTAAAAAACCATTTCACTTCAATGGGAATTTAGCCAGGACATAAGAATTCATGCTGAAGTTAACAACCCTAATCTTAGGAGGAATGTTGCAGAAATTATAATAAGCATCAAGAGCATTCTGGGTTTCTATCCCACTCAGGAGAGAAACCAGTGCCATAACAATAATCCATTGATCTTGAAGGGATCCAGCTGAGGGACCCCATTGACCTTGCCTAAATCTAGCTCACTTTATGTATAAAAGTTCAGAAAACACCAGGCCAGGTGGCTCGGGGAAACAGATGGGTGTATTTACATGTATATTGTGTATTCTTCCAAACAAAATGCAAGTTTAGTCCAGACAAGATGCAAAGTTACCGAATCTGTTATGCATTTCAGATATATTCAGGGAAGAACAAAAACCAGATGGGCAGCAACCTGAACTTACTAGGGAAAAAAGGCAAAAATCCTTTTGACTTAAATGAAACCAGAATTTAAATAAACTTCTTAGTGATTTCCGCTCTTATTTAGGAAACACTCATTTGCCCAATCTTAAAGACACTAGCTTTTAAAACAAAACTCCCGTTGACTTCTTTGGCATTGGGGTTTGGCCATACAGTTTTGCTAATTTGGGTGATTCCCATTATAACTCACTGAGCTATTCCTTTGAACCTCACCTGTCTGTCTCTATTAGACATAATTGGCAACTATACAATAAACAGGATGCATAAAAGCTGATACTTGAATTCAGCAGTCCATAATTAGATTAAGCTACATCCTACTCTGAAAAAAAAACGGATTATGTAGCAGCCTGCAATCTTCCTGAAAATTCTGTGTGGGCTGTACTACTTACCCTCAGCATATAAAATACAGTAGCATCTGAGCATATAATGCCTGCCACCTGTAGCTGCCTGGGAAGTGTTATGCCTTTTCCATTTTCTTTTCCTCCTTCCCCTTCCCCTTCTCCTTCTTTCTCCTTTTGCTTCCCCTTTTTTCTTTCTTTCACTTTCTCTTTCTTTCATCTTAAAGCCATATTATTATAATGGCAGATTGACAAGAAGCAGGCATAATTTCATACTGTAGTTGTCATTGAAAGTAAAACATTTTGACTGTACATTGTCATGCTATTCTAATATGTTAAAGTATACCTCTTACATAAGCAAAACGTGAAAAAGATAGGCTGTATACATTTTTAAACCTCAAAATTATTGTTGAAACTCTAAAGAAACACTGTTGAAGCCACAGTGGAAGTAGTGGACTTTTATACCTTGAATAAAGAATGAATATATTTCTCATTTTGATCTTGCTGCTTGACCACAGACTGTAGAATTTAGAAGCAGAGGCTAAAATGAAATGAGGGAGTAAACTAGGTGGAGAAAAAGGGGAGGAGAAAGAGATTGAGCCTTTATGTTCATAACACTAACAGTTTGTGAATCTGCAGTGTTTTCATTATTCCTGCTAATTTTTTTAGTCGTATTTGGCAAATGCATAACACTTAATCTTCCTTTTTTGGTCCTTACATCAATGCTGCTTCCTAAATGATGTTTATCTGCTTTGGGTTTTCTTATTCATTTCCAGAGCTAAATCACATCACAGAACTCTGATCACCTCCCCTCTCAATTGCTGCAGCCTCCTCTTCCCTTGACAAAAGCAGTCTTGTCCCAGCACAACGGTGAAGATCTCTCTCTGGATCTGTTGCATTGACCATGCAGTCCCTCTCTTTGATTCCCTCCACGTGCTTTCTCTTCTGTATATCAAATATAAGCTGCTTGTCTTCACTTCCAAGGATTTTTATGGCCTATTTCCACTGCCATCTCTCATTGTGACAGACAGAACTACCACATAGGTGGAAAAACTGCCAAGCAGCTGGCTTCAATTAACCACCTATCTTTTTAAGAGCTAGTGGGAGCAAGGGGAGATCTAAGTGCTGTATAATTAGACCCAGCTCATCCTGAGAAGGCCTCTTATGGCAAAGAAGGATGCACATTAAAGGCATATGAAAGGGAAAACAGCTTAGGGAAAGGAGGAAGGAGGAAAGGTAATGTCTCAGTGCAGAAAAGAAAAGAAAAGAAAAGAAAAGAAAAGAAAAGAAAAGAAAAGGAGATAAGATGGAACTAGAACTGAAAGTAATTGAGGACCAAACAATCCTGTAACTGAGAGCAACGTAGTACAGTGGAGACACAGATGAAAGTGCTTGAGAACTGTTTGCCACAGCTCTCCTTCCATTGCATGTCTGAGCCTGTGATTGAATGGACTTGACATGGGTGTAACATTCTGGGGAGAGCACTATATGTGCCTGATAGGCAGTCTGTCTGAATACCTACTGCATACGAGCAGGTCAAATACAATTACAACCACTTTATGTAGTGGACGGGTACCTCTATGAGACCTAAAGAATGAGCAAATCCATTTCCAGGGATCACAAAATCTGAGCACCTGGTCTGAGTGCACACTGCTATCTTCCAGAGCATCTTGTGTAGGATGAAATGGGCTCCTGATTATGCTTAGAAGTACCTGCCTTTAAATATCTGAAAATTTCTATTTCTTTTGACTTGACAACCTGTGTAAAAAAAATTGTAAGTGTGCTTACAGACAATCCTTGATTGGACTGTTTATCCTTACGAAGGCCACAGAAGCTTAGTTTAGTCAAACTATGTTAGCAAGTGTCTCTTTTAGTAGAATATAATAGTCATTTTGGATTTATGGCTTAACACCTTGCCCTTTCACTCTTTGCAAGGATTCTCAAGGATGCCTGTAATCAAAGATCTTTCTCTGTAAGTCCTTGTAATAAATCTTTCATCCTACTTGGTAGATGTTTCATTCACTTGCACCTTGTGTTCAGTATTTAATTATCTTTTGTTGTTAAAGGACATGAATAAAGACAAAAGCAGAAAGCAGTACTCACTGCATCCTTTCATTGTGAAAGTCTTTTCATACTGGGTTGGCTAAAGTCATTCAAACTCTTCTACTATTTCTTGTATGTTTTTAGTAAAGGGTGACATTAGCTACTCTGGTTTTTTGATAAGGGGAAGGAAAAGTGTTTGCATAAATGCTCCTTTTCTGGGCTGGACTCAAAAGTTTAGCAAATTAATCTGTGTTGCTTACTACAAGGATGAATTTTTCCATTGAACTTGGCACTTGCACATTCTTTAGCTAGCCAGTTTGAAGCTTTCAGACACCATCAGGCTGCAGGGTTCCTCTGCCCCTCTGCTGTATTCCCAAACTTGAAATAAATTTTTATGGTGGTCATTTTAGCAGTTAGAGAGACATCCTTTACTTTTTCATATGCAGAGTGGAGTTTAGGACTACATACTGCCTGCCTTCCCTCCCTCCTTCCCGTGAAGAAATGCCTGAAAATCAGACAGGTGATTTTAATCCAGATCCCTGATTGTGTTATTTTAACCTTATAAAGATGCCCTAAAGTCTCTGTTCACTTGAGGATACTGTAGAGCATGTGGGTTTTTGTGTGAAGTCCCAGCTGCCCAGGCTCCTTTGATTACTCTTCTAAGAGACAGTTTCCACAGTCCCTGCTCACTGTTAGACAAACATGTATGGTTGCATCAAACTAACTTCGATATATGTGATTTTTCAGGACTGGGTTCAAGTACGAGAGTACAGATAAACAGAAGTTTCCCAACACAATTCTCTTCAGCTAGTATTTAAAATCTTCTTAAAAATACTTTTTCTCAATTGAAAGGCTTTAACCTTCAGACTCATTTAAAAATTGTCATGTGTATTTCATGTAGAAAACTACCAATTACCAGTACAATAAAAGTCATGTGGTTTATTTTAAAACATTGCTTTAATGTCTAGAACTCTCTTACTATGAAAAAAAATGCCATGTGTAAAAAATATAAGCCTGTTCATCTATCACTATCCCTAATATGCTATCGAGGATGTCTCTTTAACCTTAATTGTTCTTCACTGAAGCATTAAATTTCCTGTTCTCTTTTCTTGCACTTCTTCTGTCTTTGCTGGAAAACTGAGTTCTTTTTAACATTGAAATTGTCTGAAACGTAACTGTGAAGTGGATGATTATAAAGTTTTTAAGTGTGGATAGAAAGTCAATGTATTTTGCCTGAGAGCAGCGTGCTCTGTTTTTAATTTTTCCAAACAGAATTTTTTAGCAGCTTTATCAAACATTGACAAACTGCTATATTTATTATTTATATAATGGCTTTAATGAATGAAACATAGATCATACTTAATCATGATGTCAAAAAATGACAAGAACTGAAAAACTCAAATATGGTGAATTACTTGACCTTTTGTAATTAGAGAAGGAAGCACAACACAGGTGTCTTCCTGTAGTTAGCAATAATACTCCTGAGAAAATATCTACATTGCAAGTTACAATGTGTTTCTACTCAAAAACAGTTCAAGTAAAGTGGAAACACAACTTCACGGCACAGTCCGTATTCAAAGTATAGTTTGGTGTTTATAATCACGAGCATACCAAGCAATGGGCCATATTGTGTTTGATGCTGGTACAGACAATATAATTGGCCTCTGTAGGGTTTAGCTAACAGGACAGAGAAGAACTAAATGCACAGCTTAAGACACGTTGCTTGTCAGGTTAGAGTACTGATGATTATGTTCGTTAGGATCAAAGTGAAAACCACCAGAAAATGAAAGACCAGAAATATCACTGACTGCTTAAAAAAAAAGCAGCTATCAGTAATTAGTAGGGCTGTTTTCCTTTTGCACTTTCTTAGCTCAGTTTTCTTACTCTTTTCTGCAACCATCCAGAAGCTGTGAACTTCCCATTAGCCTCAAATGATCTTTCTTTTGGATGATGTTTGCTTCACAATTCATGCATTATGGCTTAGCTATCTAAACACAACATTGGTTTTTGTAAGCAAGATGCCTATTTTTTACACTGGATTTTGAAGTAAAAATAGTATTTTGGATATCTGTCTGTATTTTGACTTACAGTTTTTTCAGAGACGTTACATGCCTCTGATTCCACCTTTTCTCTCTGAATGCATCAGGTTTCAGGCTTCAGCTGTTTACTGTTTCAGGAAGGAGCCCTGCATCTCAAAGTGGCCATTTGTAGATTGTCCCAGGTTCCTTTCTCCCTAAAAATGCTGCTGGTAGATGAGACAATGATTTTCACCTCCTTTTTTGACCTACGAACCTGCAGCCCAAAGACAAGAGTCAACAAATGGGAGAGAAGCAGTCCTGGTGGTTCAGTCTCCGTGCTCTGGTCTTGCTGGTGGAACACAGGGCAAAACAGTGAAGACTTGGGAAAAAAAAGTGCACCAAGTGTTGAGTCTGCCCTGCTGCTGCTGCTCGTAAGGTTTCCACATGAACACTATCAGATTCAAAGAAGTGCAAAAGAAAGGAGCTTATTTCTCCTGTTTGCTTGGTAATAAAAGGCGTAAGTAGCATGTCAAACATCCCCCTGCTACTTCTGGAGTTGCATAGACTTTAATCATTCACAAACTCTCCCAGGACACTTCCCCACCCCTTCTTAAGGCTTCTTAAATACCTTGAAAGCCTTGTCATGAGCAGTGTAGAAAATGGGACATAGATTAGATTAAATGTTTCCATCTGGAGGGAACGTAGCTGTAAATTAGTGGACTCAAAGAAAGTAGTTAAATGCACATAAAAATAAAGTCCTCCCAAAACACAGGGCTGCTAATGACATGACATTTCGTTATGTGTTCATAGACAGACTCTAACCAGTGTCAGTGATGAAGGCAGGCATTTGGCTTCACTGGAAAGTGAGAAGTACCTGCTTGTAGAAGATATCGGTTACCAAAGGGGAGCAGTTCTTTTCAATGTATAATTACTGTTATCGATTTCAAAGCTTTGGGGTATTAAGTAGCTGACATTTTATATTGGACTTATGTGTGACAGATGAGTAACTGTGCTTACATAACCTGCATGGTTTAGAAAAAGATACTGAAGTGTTAGACTCATGGTGCTGCCCTAAAGAACTGATGGGTTGGATTGTTTTGTTGTTTGGTTTTTGTTTTTTTTTTAGTTCACAAAGCAATACACATACACAAAATAACACTGAAAGGGTTTGTTTGAGCTGGGAAGCTGGGATCAGGACAAATCCCTGAAGAATGTCTAATTACTTAACAGGTTATGAATATATCTGGCAAAAAAACAATTTTAATAGAAAACACTACTCCATAGAACCAAATCAACCACAGAGGAGACAGATTGTTATATTTTTTACAGTATATTCATATAAATAAATAGAAGTTATTTGTGCTGTACATCCAACATTTACAAATAACAATGTCAGGATTTCTATAACTAAATTAACTCTACTTTTGAAATTAAAACTGTAAATATATACCTATGTACATATATAGAAAGGAAAAACAAAAAAACACCCGGGAGAGAGAACAGTAAAAATTTAAAGAAAATATTAAACTATAGGAGATTAATGTAAAAAAATGTGAAGGTGCTTTTGTCTGTTGAGTGAGCTGAAGTGACTCACTGAGGGGTCAGACAATTTTCTGACTCTGCAGACTGGAAAGTGTGAAAGCAGGAAGGCTTTCTTCTGGTAACAATGAACTTTTAAGTTTGCTCGGTTATTTGCAGATGTGCCACCCCACATTCCTGCATGGACCGTGAGTGCAAGGGAGGTCCCTTCATATGTGCTTTCGCTTCCTATACATCCTGGTCTGGAAAGCAGAGTTTTGGCCCATCGTGTCCATTACCATGGTCATTTTTTTGTGCTTGAATAAGTGTTACAAGCTGAAGCCTTCTGTGCTTAAACAAAATGTATGTAATTGACCTGCAGAGGATGTTCAGAGAGGAATTTTCAATTATGTGACAAATGCTGCTGGTATTCTGTTAACTTCTGGTCTTCTGTTGTCACTGTAGTCATTTCAGCAAGAAGGCACCTGACTGATGATACATTTTCAGGGCTTAGGGCAGATCTAGCTCACCTCTGCTGGGAGGGAGAGGGGCAGCTCCCCTCCTTGTCCCTGGCCGCCTGCCCGTATGTATCTGTGTGTCAGCCTGAGCTGGTTCAGGCACTTGTCTGGGCCCGTCAGAGCAGATTGAACTCGCCAATCTGGCAGAAAAGGTGGGTTAAAAAAAAAAAAAAAAAGATATTTTTTCTGTTGTATTACTGGTTGTGATCAACTAATTGAAACCTGATGAGCACAAGTGAGAGGGACCTGTCTGAAAGTGGGTCTGGGAAAAGCAGGCAAGGGAGGAGGGAGTCAAGTCTTCCCTTGTGGCAGGAAGGCACCCTTAGATGGGGTCAACCACACCTGAAACAATCCCCTGGTGGGTCCATGAGATGGCTAAACTGATGTGGCAGTTTGAAGCCACGGACAGAGATTGTCTCACTCCCTGCCCCCTGCTGTCACTAGGTCCTGTTCTATTTTTTTTTTGGCTGTTCTGATGCTCACCTGACTCTTGGAGGCTGCTTCAGCTTATTAGCTAGCAGAAAGCTCTTTCTTTTCTTTCCATATGCTGGACTACTTTCTGGCTGGTGTAGTGAATTGTATGGGCTCAGTGAGGTTTTGGGTGAGAGCTGTAGTCAGTGAAGGAACGAGAGGGACAGTTAGCTGTCTCATGGTACTTCATCACATAACTCAAAAGCCAGTGATTATGAATCTAGCAAAGCGAGGTGGGAAACAGAAGGACAACTAGCAAATGTAATCAGTTTTATGATATGGTAGGTGATTGTTATAGGTGTGTGTGTGATTTTGGGGGCCACTGTTCACTTCATGTTATCTCTTAGTGATTACTGATAGTTCTTCGTTTTGTATTTCCAGTTTTATGCAGTAGGCAAGGCGTTATGTCTCATTATCTTTTACTCAGCTAAGGGTACATTAATTTTCAACTACCTGATAATAATGATAATCATGTAAAATTTAGCAGAGATTTTGTGCCTTATTCATTGCTTGAGCATGATTTGACAACTTGTGAAGTGGGAGTCGAGTACTGGTGGGGCTGAGAAATCCTAGGACAACAGCAGAGAACCAAAGAAAATTCACAAGCAGCCTGTAAAAATCTCAGAATGTGAGTATGTGAAATCAACTGGCATATTCAGATGTATTCCTATGGCATTTATCTCTAAGACAGGAGGCAATTTGTTGTTCTAAATTTAGGGGAGGGGATGTGTGTTGAGGAGGTTCAGGGTTGGTCCATCTTAGTTTGGCAGCAGGAGGAGGGTTGAGATCCTGCTCACTTGAACTTTCCTTGCATAGGAAGCCAGTCCACCCCAAGTGAGATGGAGGGGATATCCCTCTAGAGCTCTTTCAAAAAAGTTACTCCACTCTTCTGATGATACTAGAAACTAATGCATTTAGAAAACTGGCTTACAAGGGCCTATGTGGTAAGGGAAAGCAAATGTTAGGACTAGAACATATTGCATTTAAATCCGTATAGATTTCTTGTGAGAAATGAGTATTTCTATGGCACTCTTCCTCCTGATTTGTTTCCAGATTTTTTTGCACACTTAACAAAAGAACTAATAAATAATTATTGTGAAGTTTCAGAGACATAACAGGCTCCTTGGAAGCTCGCATAGGAATCACTTCTACACTGAAATAGAGACTTCACACCTTCTTTTCCCCTTACCCTTTGTAAAGTAGAATTATTTTAATACAGGAATTTAAGAAAAATCCTTAAATGACTGGAAAAATCAGAGAAGGACATGGTCAGTTAGACTGTTCTGCAATTAACAACCAACATTTGAACAGGGCTAAACACTGGTGATGACACTTCCACTGACGTAATTTCCACTAACAGCTGGGTTCTTAATAAAAACATAATCCCAAATAAAATTCCTCTTCATGTCTGACCTTGCCTTCTTGTATAGATTTAGCTTGTGCTTATTTTCTTATGAACAGAGGGAAGATTGCTGTGATGATTTTTTCTTGTATTTCCAATGCAAGTGGAGGCTAGGTTCAGTTCTGCTTCTTTTGCCGGAACTAGTGGATATGCAAGGAAATGTTTTAAAATCCACCCAGGCCACTTACAACCTTAACGTCCACTGACATTTGATGGTTGTGTCTGTGTTGCAGGTGGGTGCACTTAATGGTGTAGACTACTATCTTATCTCCTAGATTGTCTGGTGTCAGGGACCTCTTGGAGTACTGCTTGACTCTTCTCCAAGAAAGTGCAGGGAATGGGAGTAAAGAGAATGGGCAGTGGGAGAATAGTTTGTTACCAGGTCTCAGTTCAATGGGCAAATGAGATATATTTACAGTGCAGATTCAGAAACAGTATAACATATAAGCCTGGTGTCCTTATTTATGTTTCTTTGAGGGTCTGCTATTAATCTAAAATACCCTCTTTTCTGATATTAGTTTAAACTTTAGGGTGAAGTGGAAGCTGCAATTCTGAGTTCCATCCAGGTTGATGAGAGCAGAAAATGTGCTGCAACTGCAGACATTTTTTTATTGTTCACTCTCAGCTATTAACTGATGAGCTCAGTACCATGCCCTTGCACAGAGCAATGGCATTGACAGCAAGCTATTAGCTCTCAGCACCTTGGGCACAAGGGGAAGGAGAGAAAAATATAGAAAAGCATTTTCAACAGACCAGGAGATAACAGCAATCAGACCTGCTATGTGTCTTTCCAGATATTCACTGGAAATCCTGTGTTTCACTTGACTTGTGAGTGTAGAGCATGCACAAACATGAAGCAAATCTCCTGATAAAAAGGTTGAGAATGGTATATATGACATTTTGGAAAAAGTAATGGAAAGATAACACTTGCAAAAAGATTTAATTGAGGTTTCACATTATGATTTCTCTTGTGGCAAACCTAGTTTAAGAAGGTTCTCGCGCCTTCTGTTTGCAGCTGTTTCCTGAAGTGGGACTGAAGTGGGGAAACTTCAGTCCCTCATAAGTCACTGTCTCCTTTGTTGTCCCAATGCAACTGTTTATACATTTTTTTTTTCTATGAAAAGTGTGAGTCATATTATCTAAAGCTCATACTCTTTCCTGTTTTTGATCCTAAATCCTTTCCCACTGATCTGATTTACAGCAAACCCCCACAACGAAGTGAATCCCATGTGGAAGGATTTGTTTGCTTGTTACTGCTCAAGCTAGCTAAACCTTCTACTAAACCAGTGAACTTGTTGGTTTTTTCCCACTTCTGCACTTGTGGAGACCAAATAACTGTTTCTGGGAGCTGAACAGGCAAGAAAAAAACCCTCCCAACAACCACCTCCAAACACATCCTTCCCTGCTGGTCTGGGATCCTCAGCTGGCTCATGGCAGGGGCAGTGTAACTGCGAGGGAAGAGATGGGGGTCAGCAGGTGGGCTGGGAGGGGACAACTGTCCCCTTGTGCTTGATCAGTTTAACTATAAGGTGAGGCAGTTCCCACAGGGAGCAGTCATGTGTGGCAGGTCAGTGAGAACTACCCTGAGATGGGTAAGTTGAGGAATGGATGGGCAAAGTTTGCTGCTGGAAAACAGTACTGTGAGATACACCTTTGGTGTAAATTACAAATGGAGTAATGGTGTGGGAATCACATGCTGTTGACTTGTTTCTGTTGGATTAAGGTTGTCCCTAGCTGATTCCTTTATGTGCAGCAACTGAAAGTCCCTGATACGGAGTCAGGAAAAAGTCTTCATTAGGTCTTTATTTATGTCTTTATTTGGAAGGGATATTTTTTTTTTCCCTTTCATCATGTCAAAAGCTGTACTAACAGCAATCAGTATTATATTGCTCCCTAAGAGCCCGATTTTGCTACCGTAATTTACACAAATAATTTTAACTTGTTTAACAAGTTCCAGTGGGAATATCTTCTTAGGAACTACATGGGCAGATAAGTAGCACATTCAGGGATTATGTTCTAAACTCAATGGAAAACTACCCCTTTTGGAGCACTTCCCTTCTTGTAAGGTCATGGTGCACATTTTTCTGTCATATATTAGTACAAATCTTTCATTGACTTTACTTTTCTAACGTAGTTCAGTGGTAAATACTTTTGTGTTAAAAACATTTTGTCATACAAGTTGTTGTGACTGTTGCCAAGCTTTTTTTCCCCCGTTTTTTTCTTTTCCATAGTGTAAAGAAGAAAAAAGAAATGGTTTATAAGAACACAGTTAATAATGTTCATATGGTTAACTTTCTCATCTGACGTATAAGGTGGAGTCAATATCTATTTTAAGCAGATGGAGGAGATGGAAACAGGTGTAATTTTTTTAGATGCTCATAAACTGTAGCTGTTTAAAGAAGCAGGCATAGTTGGAACCCATGTAGTTTTACTTTCAGTGGTTTTACCCTGGAAGACTTTTAGTTGCTTGGATTAGCACCACAGAGCTAATTGACTAGTTCTGTCATGTTATTGTCAAGAGTGTTTATGCTTGATTTCTTAAAATGAAGATATTTGTTTGAATTTTACTATTTTGGAATGGTCGTTATCAAACAGAGCCTTCTTCTGAAGGTTGCTGCATGAACTCTCTTGCCAGAGAAACAGAGGGTCTGTTCAGTTATTGTTACCATATTTCCACTAATTAAAAGTGTGCTCAGTTTGTCTTTCTGCATGTGTGATCAGCTGAGCTCTGTCTCCCAGGCCTTGCTAAAAATTCCAGATAAACACCATTAATAATATACATATACATTTACAAACAATACATACATCAATTAGTTTTCTTTGTTTTTATTAGTGTCTTGATGGGTATGGAGTAGACATCCTTCATGCTCCCTTCCAGCTCTTCCTATTATATCAGCGTTCATAAATAAATGGAGCTCTGTTGCCCAGTGGTCTGTCTGTGGTTAACTCTCTCATTCCTTTTAAGCAATGCCTTTTACGAACTGTGGAAGGTATTTTTGCTAAAAGGAAGTTAAGGCAAAACAGAGTCTTGTTCTGAAAACAAGTCAGGTGTCCTTTTTGAGCTTCTCACATAGCCAGACCCGTGTCATTTTGAAAATACCATAGATCTGTTAACTGTCTTTGCTAATAACCTTTCCCTTCTCTCACGATGGTGCTTAAATAGAGAGGGCTTCTAATGGACCTATTCTTTCAGCATAGAAACAAATGTACAAGGTCACCTACCTTTCTACTATCTACTATGCCATAGATAATGTGCTCTTATATGAAAGGTGTGATTGAAATTAGATTCCGTGATTTTTGCACACAAAGGGAACTGACTTATTACACTGCATCACAAATTATATTCTCCAGCATTTGATTTTATTGTACTCCAGAGCTCCCTTTTTGTTTTGGAGGATAATGTAGGAAAGAGATGGCTCTGTCATAAGGAGAATTATTTTGTGTCAAACTGCAGACTGAATAGTTTAAATTTTCCAGTTTTGTAAGTGTGTTCTTTCTACTTCCCAGCTATCCAACTTTTCTGAGCATCCCTTTTACTTTCTTTATATTTGTAAATCAAATGAGACTTTCAGTTTAAACCTCATATACTGCAGTTTCTCTTCTCACTCTACCAGAGGTGTTACTTTTATTTATTTTTGGGACACATGACTATGTTTTGTCAATCTCTTAAGAATCTTTTAAGACGTAGCTAATCTAGCTAAACTGACATTTAATCAATTTCTGTATTTACATTCTCACCTTAACTGTAATGCTTGAAAACACTTCGCAGAGAAAAACTAACATATATATTTAATTGTAAAACAATAGACTAAATACAAAACCTCATTGAAGAGATAAAAAATTGATTTATTCCAATAAACAGTAAATGAGTCAAAAGATTTCAGCTATTGTGGAACGGAATGAGAACAGAGAAGATGAATGTATAAAATGACTAAGTATCTAAGAAGACTTCATAAAGAGGGTTCACCTCCTAGCTGAAGAAGGATGTAAACACATGTTGTGAGTAAATGACTCAGCATGACTGTACCAGTGTTAAAAGCCTAAAAGCCTCATTATCAATTTTTTCCAATGATTGCTTTTCTTTGAGGAATTTTCAAGTATAGTGATTCCAGAACAGCTTTATGCTTTCCAAGACATGATCTTAGATGTAAAATTGTGTGCATGGGAAGCTCATGTATCAGAGCTGCTGTTGTATTCCCATATTCTTTTCTCTAGGAAGAAATAGGGCATTGTTTTTGTTGAATAACCAATTTCTAAGTTCAACCAATGCAGATGTTTCTACTTGCTCTTGGTGGAGACTGTTTTTGTAGGACTAGGTACTGATATTCCTAAATAGCCAGTAGAAAATATCTTCCATAACCTCTCTGTGGACATTTTGTGGGCACTCTGTTTCCATGAGTCACCACTTGCTACTTGAAAATAAAGCCTAAACTGTAGAATGATGGAAGAACATAAGACCATAGTCATAGTCATCACTGAAAGGTGATTTTTTTTTCTTCTTTACCGAGTCTTTAATAGATGGCCAGAGCCAGATGCCTTTTTACTAATGTGTTAAAATATACAGTAAATTATATCCCTAGTATATCCCTTTTTTTGTCAATGTTTAGCTATTAAATATTCTTTACAATACTCCTCTTTATTGCTGCTCTGTGGAGTGGATAGGTAGATTCTTTCGAACTAGACTATTGCATGGTAAACAGATCACAACAGAAAGGGTTTGATAATAAAAAATAACTTAGATGAACAAACTACCACAACCCCTAAAAAGATGCTTAGAGGAAAGGTCAACATCTGAAATACAGCTAGAGCTGTTTCTTGCTCCCTGAATTATGGATATGCATGCAGTAGTGGATAAGCATGTGTGTAATGCCTATTTATCCCCCAAGACAGCCTTGTTGAAACCCCTGGCATGTGTTGCACTGTCTGTCTGTTGTGCTGAGTGCCCGCAGGCACAGTAATGCTCTGCTGCTTCTGCTGGCATGAGCAGTCACCGGTGGGCTTCTGCAGCCTCTCTGCAATGTTACCAGCCCATAGACATAGCTTCGGCTGAACCATTTCAGGCAGACACGCTGAGGCAGCTGGGGAAAAGATTTTAGTCAAGTAACTGATCATTTTGTGGACCTCAGCTCCTTAGGGCTCAGGAGAGGCTTTTTGGTAACCGAATGGCTGTAATAACCTCATGGAGCATGAGGCATTTGATAGACTTTACCACACTTCTACTTTTACCATTTGGAAAACAAATGTCCATTTGGAATTTATCATGCTGCATATTATCAAGCAATAGAAATCCTCAGCTGCCTGTGGCGTTCTCATAGCTGCAAAATCTACAGATGGTTGACTTTTGAAATGATTTCTGAATAGGTTCACATGCTTCGGGTAACAATGTAGTTTTACTGAAGTTTAAAACCCCCTTATAGAGCAATGCCAACTAAAATACTAGCAGGCTGCCAAGCTTTTCCCTGACCTTTAAATGCTTGATGGATTATTGCTCTTAAACCTGTAAAAGCCATACTTTAAAATATGAATTCTATCAATTTACTGTATGACTTAATGCATTATTCGTGATTTTTATTGATCCCATGGAAAAGCAAAATCTCTTCAGTGAGCTCTGCAGGCCTTGCTGGGCAGTTGTTGCTGCTCCTCATTCTGTAGTCGTGCCATCTCAGTGCAAGACCACTCTAAATATCTGTAAGCTGCTTCCCAGGATGAAGCAGTATGATTTCTAAGGCTGAGCTGCATCATTCATATTGAATTACCTGGGAAATTTCAAAGACTTTGGGTAGTCAATCACTTAGCCTTTTGGGACTGGTGAATTGAAAGACTGTCAAGACCACACATGCTGTTTCCTTATGTTTTTGGTTGCTTGGCTATTATAGGGAGTTTACCCTTGGGCCAGTAGGACAGATTTGCCCAGATGACATTCTGTCACTAGCAACAAAGCCCACTGTATCCCCATGAGCATTAGAAATAATTGATGAGGAAGTTTGACTTTCATCACCTGCTCAGTGTGTGAGCTGGCTCTACTTTTGTTTTGAAGCTTCACAATATAGTCTCCAAACCAGATTGGGTTCTCCTTGGGCATGAAATGGAGTGTGATGAAAAAATGCAACAGGTTGAGTTTTTTAAATGATCATGTAAATAAGAATAAAACCCCCAGGATCTCAAATCCATGAAACACCATGTAACATAGCAAAAACCTTAAGCGCACAAACACGTTTCTGACTGTATGCGGTACACAGATGATAATAATGTATTACTGTGGGTTTCAAGATTATCAGCTTTTGCTTTCATTTGTCAAACCACTCTGTCATTTGAAGGGACTGGCCTCAAGTGTGCTGTGGGCACTTCTGTTGTTTTTATGGGTTACGATCTACCAATTGTGATTTTTTAAACAATCTGTCAGGGTACCCTTAGCCATTAGATGGTAACTGTTGCTGGTTAGACAAATGAAAATATTCATCTGATGACCCTTTTCTCCTTTCATGTGCAAGAGACAATTGGGGATATCAATGATGATGTTATCAAGAATAGGAAAACTTATGACAGAATCCTCTCAAATTTTCATTGTTGCCTCTCAGCAATTTAACAACTGGCACTGTGTGCTGACAGATGTAGTGTCGCATTAGTGAAATCATTTGGAGAAAAAGAATT
Organism: Arenaria interpres; assembly: GCA_013399435.1. Taxonomy (NCBI): domain Eukaryota; kingdom Metazoa; phylum Chordata; class Aves; order Charadriiformes; family Scolopacidae; genus Arenaria; species Arenaria interpres. The sequence continues at coordinate 88,677 of VXAK01019721.1, forward strand.
CAGGAATTTTACAACTGTTATCTGAACATAAACCTAAGCTATATTTTTCTCCTTTTATGAAATTTGGAAGACAATTTTTTTAGTGATGACACCATACTTTTCTGGTTTTTGACTCATGATCTGACTATGAAAGTTGAAAATTTGAAGTGATGTAATTTTTGAAAGGATTTTTTCATATTCTTAAAGAAAAATGTAGCAGTTATTATTTTATAGAATCTTAGAATCATAGAATGGTTAGAGTTGGAAGGGGCCTTAAAGATCATCGAGTTCCACCCCCCCTGCCATGGGCAGGGACACCTCCCACTAGACCAGGTTGCTCAAAGCCCCATCCTGCCTGGCCTTGAACACTTCCAGGGATGGGGCATCCACAACTTCTCTGGGCAACCTGTTCCAGTGTCTCACCACCCTCACAGTAAAGAATGTCTTTCTAGTATCTAATCTAAATCTCCCCTCTTCCAATTTAAAACCATTACCCCTTGTCCTGTTACTACACTTCCTGACAAAGAGTGCCTTGCCAGCTCTCCTGTAGGCTTCTTTCAGATACTGGAAGGGAAATATTTATAGGAAATAACAAGGTTTAGAAGAATATACACTTCTGTGAGTGCCTCCAAGGGAAATATTTAATTTCTTGCTTGTTTGTCACTATGAAAAATGTCAGGGGAAAAATTGCATTGATATGTAGATGAGGAGCTACAATCTAACCCTGTATGAAAGCTTAGGTAGACGTAAAATGAGTATGTTGGTAGAAAGGGCACAACAATTTTTGCTCCCTAGCTTGGACAATCTAAAACTAATGCAGGTCTCAGCTGGTTCAGAGAACACTCTCATTGACTGAACAGCAGGGAACCAAGCTTGTAGTTTTGCATATTATTCTACTGCTGCATTCAACAAGTCTTGTCATTAATTGGAATAAAAAATATGTCCTGTACTCTAGGAGAAGAACGAGTCTTTTTTTTTTCACAGTGTCTGCTTTCTCTGAACACAACAATGAATATAGCTCCATCTTCAAAAGTGATCTGATGTTTTTGAGAAGATCATATAATTTTCTTCACCTTTTTAAACCTATTTTTGATACTGAGTATGAAAGTTTGCTTGTGAATTAGGTAGACATGGATTAGTAAGGACCATTTATGATTTTGGTCCCTTTTCAAGAACTTTAAAAGTCCCTGGGAATACAAAAACCATGACAGATTGCCTGAAAGTTTGCAGTAAACACTGGTTTGAAAAGCTTGTAACAATCTCCATCTGTTCACTGCACACTTGAAAAGGCTCACAGAGCCTATGCAGTAATACAAAGATACCTGTGACGGCAGATCTTTTCTTGGGAGGATTGTTTAATTTCACTTGTGCTGTTTGGGGACAAGAAATTTCCTAAATACTTATTAAAAGGCTTTTTGTTTTGTTTTCAGTGAAGACAGTCATTCAAGTGGTTTTCATTCCAAGGTCTTTTTTACACTGATATGTATCATTACTTATCTCTTCGCAAAAGCTCAGCAATAAGAAAATAAGGAATCCTCAAGCATTAAATTTCTTTTTGAAGAATCAGCTTTTTGAACTAGTTTCTGGCAGAAGTGATTTACATAAGCTTGTGATCCTATAAATACACGCAAACTGGACTTCAGTCATAGTGCTGTGTACAGGGCAATGCTTGCAAATTTAAGTCTTGGGAGCATCAGGACCTTATTTACTAAATTGAAATAATAGTTCACAAAAATGAAAAGCATTTTCAAGTCATTGACTGAGAATTTATATTGATCTGACTAGTTACTGTTAACCTGGATGTTGTCTGCCTTGTACAATTTTTTCCCCTCTTGTGTTTTGTAGTAGGTTTTTAGAGGGATAGACCTTAACAAAGTTTGTTTTGTGAAACATCTATTTGATTTACTGGATAAATGACAAAAAAATAGAATGATACCATGCTTCTTTATAAAGTTGCTTTCCTTCATAATTCATTTCTTAAAATTTTCTGTGGAATATATTCAGACATAGATTCACATAAATGCAACTACTTAGGAATAATGTAAAATCAAATACTATTGTTTGCATAATGACAGAAATGTTAGACACACTAGAAATTACCTCTATATTAGCATTAGAGTTACATGTCATGTTAAAACATTCAGATAGCATATATTGTAGCAACACAAATGGTAGCTTTCTGGTATCTTGCTTTTATGATAGCCAAATGACTTTCCATTTGACATCAAGAAAAAAATTTCTTTTTTTCCTGTGACACTACACATGCTGTCCTGCAATAAAAATGTCTGGCTTTCAGCAGGGAGAAACTTCAATTAGTGTTAAAATGCAACAGGCTATTTAGTTTACAAATGGTAAACTGCTGGCTATGTCAGCAGCAGTTTGATTTTTGTGTGACAGTAACTATACTCCATTATTTCATAGAAGAAAAAATCCTACAAAATAAATGTACAAAATCAGCACCAGGAAATTTCTCATTCTCATGTATCCACCTAAAAGCTGAGGGTTTTGTATGTAGGAGGATTATGAGATTATGCACAAACTCCATTAAGTCAATGCTGATGAACTTGTTCACTTTATCATATATTAGAGGATGTATCTATCATTTAGAGATGCTTAAATCCCTTCCATGAGTTTTGGGGCCCACCTGACTTGGAAATTGTGAATGCTGAGACTGCACTCAACCATCCACCTAAGAAGATGTTGGCCAGCTGCAGGCACAGCTTCTAAGTTACTTAGTCACTTAGATGGCTTCTGATATCACTTTAGGTATCTAGATGTTATGTGTCTAAATGTGAGTAAATCATGGTGGGCTTAGAGAGAAGTAGATCAAATGAACCATTCTGAAGAGGGATCTCAGATGACTGTTGCAGAATGAGATGGATTTCCTTCATTACTAAATGAGGTATCTGCTGATTCGCTGTCTTTAGAAGGAGCCTGAGGTGACTGGGTTAGCTTCAGCTTTCTAATGAATCTCACCTGTTTGGTGAAACAGTTTTGATAGACAGTTGCAGTAATGTATTATACAAAAAGTGCTACCAACATAAAAGGTTCCACTCGAATATGAAGAAAAACTTTTTCACGGTGAGGGTGACAGAGCCCTGGAACAGGCTGCCCAGGGAGGTTGTGGAGTCCCCTTCTTTGGAGATTTTCAAGACCCGCCTGGATGCAGTCCTGAGTGGCATGCTCTGACACGCTCTGGGTAGTCCTGCTTTGGCAGGGGAGTTGGACTAGATGATCTCTATGGTCCCTTCCAACTCTAAAAAATTCAGTGAAATTCAGTGAAATTTCAGGAAGATTAATTTGTAAATGTTTAAGTATTCAGCATTCATATATGTGCAAACACTTGTTTTAGTGTTTCTTTGCATATATCGTTAGTATATTTTAATTGACAATGGTTTTCTGATACAGGTGCTAAGGGTTAATTTTAAGAATTGTTCTATATCTCACATAGCTCCTACCTTGCCATATTTTTAAAATACTATTTTTCAGAGGAGATATTCTGTTTGTTCATTCAAGCAATAGGTAGCTTCTTCTTCGAGAAGTAGTTGAGAGGCTGGAAGAGAATAGTGCTTGAGCAGTGTGTAATTCCAACAAAACCACAAGATCTGCTACTTCAAAATATTTTGCTGACCTCACTGAATCTTCTCTTTGAGCCTTAGTATGCATTTAAGTGGTGTTTCCTTAAGTTTATGAAAGGCTTCTCCGAAGTGGTTTTGTGGTAGCTGTTTGATAGAAAGGGGAAAGATTTTCTTCCCTGTAAAGTCAATCAGGCTGTTGCTGTCTCAAAAATTTAGAACAAGATTTCATTCTGAATGGTAACTGTAAAACTATCATCTCCTGTTTTTAGATTTTTTAAGAAAGATAAAAAGACATTGCTGTGACAATTTAAGAAATTCCTTTAGGATGGGTTAGGCAAACATCTTCCTTAGATGAGACATGCATAACTAATTCCACATTTTTGTATCAGAATGGATTAGCTGACTTTTTGAGGTCCTGTTAGGTCCTATGGGTCTATGCGAACTCGGTTTCTGTTGGCCTTAATTTAGGCTACTGTTTAAACAGCCATAACCCGGTGTTTTCATCATGGCTACTTGACTTCCTCACAGATGTTCAAAATTACTTAATTGCTTATTATGTACAACTCCAGAAATTCTATACTGTGGTGTTTTGACTCCTTAAAAATTTCTGACCTAGCCCGATAGCCTATGGTGTTGGGAGCATTCATTAAACCTTTGGCAGGCAAAGACGTATCACGGGCACAGACAGAGGGTCCCTGTGTGGTCCCAGGTGGAAGCCAGGCTTGCTCTGTTTCTGTTTTCCTCTCTAATAACCTTGCCTGAAGTAGCTGTAAAACAAAATAGTGGTGACACTGGAATTCAGTAGAGCGATGGGCTTAGACGTATTAAATAGGGCTTAAGTCTCCACTCTGTGGGCACTGAGGAATGTAATGGGATTAAAAAAATGGCATAAGTACATAAACTTCACAAGCAAGGAAGGAAAGTGGAAATGTATTGTTTTGCTAAAATCAAGTTATATGTATAATATGCACAAAGCATTCTTTAACATAAATTTTCTTAGAAGTATTTCCTCTTTAATTCTGTTCTCACAATTCCCTTTCAAAACCCAAAATTCTTGTAATGGAACCTACATGTTAAGAAAGGTCTAAAATAATTAAAAGTACATATAATAAACACTGGGTAAAAATGAATTCATAATATGTGGAGTTCCTTAAGTGTGGAAAAATCTGAAGTTAAAATCCATTCATGTACAGGAACTATACAACAAATGCAGAACGGGAAACATTAGTCCCTTGCTGCACTACACATTGTTACAGATGATCCATAACCTTTATGGCACAACAGCACACATGTAAGACAGATATTTGTCAGCGAGAATGAAAGATTGCAGAAGTCAATGAAGTATTTTAGCTCAGCTTAGATTTTTTTTTCATTAGTGAGGGAGGAAAAACTATTCCAGACAAGCCGTTCTTGAAAGATATTTGATATTGCTGTAACATCAGCCAGATACGCTAATGTAATGCTCTGTAACAACTCAAGCCTTCTTTTTACAGATGATTGCCTAGAATGGTTTATTTAAACTTGAAACCTGAAGAGAGTTCTGGCTCCATAGACATTATCAGTATCTTAGTGTCCTACATGCACCATGTAGTCAGAGATTGCTAAGATTATTAAGCACCTAATTCATCCCTTGGGTTAGAATGATTAATTTGCCTCCTAAAAAGCACTAGCCTGTAATCTTAAAAATATACGTTCACCCCTTTATGTATTCTTAGTGGCCACATGCGTTGAATTCTTGCTCTGCATAAAATTAAGTTCCTCTGATTTCATTGTTTTGAATAACTGATATTTTATTCTTAGCTCTTATTTCATCCAGCATTGCATGTGCCTCCTTTTTTTTCCCCATCAATCCTGACAAATAAAAAAAAAAAAAGAAGGAAAACAAAACAAAGCCATTTGGTGTCTGTGTCTTCTTGAGTGAAATAGTAATTTTTTTTGGCCTAAACTGAGACTGCTGTAAGCAATCTGCTTTAATTATTGGAAATATCAAATAACTCTATCAAAATAAAAAAATCAGGCCCTTTGTTAATCCATATTTAAATTACAAGTATATTCTACCTCCCATATTTTATAGAAATCCAACATTTTGCCAGCAGTGTGCTGGATCATTTTTTCATCTATAAAACAGATGCCATTTTCCTTTTTATTACAGGAGATGCTTATTTTGGACCTGACTTTTTTTTTTTTTAATAAGCTCCACCCCTCCAAATTGCTTAAGGCTTTACTCAAGAGATTCTCTTCCTATGAATAAAATCACAGTTTTCATATTTTAAATTTGTATAGGCATTTCTATGTTATTTACAGTCCCAGTAAGAGTTGACTCAGTCTAATAAATGCAACTACATTTGCCTTATTTTTCTTTGGTCCAGAAAAAATGATGGAAATGTTCCATTACTATCAAATAGCTTCTTAAACCATTTAAATTAACTCTTTTTTTTTTCAGTAGTTTTTTATTATTTTTTAGCCTCTGAATTGGTGAAGATGGAGAAAAAGAAAAACAGTGTGGTGTAAAATTTAAATGAAGTTCAGACTAAAAAATTTGTTCTGAAGAGCACTTGACCCAAAAGCATAATTGCTTATATCGTGTGTGCATTGAAAAGAAAACAGAGGGAGACCCCCACTAAGACTTCCAGATAATTACTGTTATAGAAGTCCAGACACTTCCCATAAATCTGAATGTCATAACATTACAATAAAGGTAGCAGACAGGAGTTTGAAAAGTATTTTTTTGCTTGCATTGCTAGGACAGCATTTCTAAATTGGCAGTAATGCTTCCTACCACAGTAATGTCACTGTGAAAAATAAGACTTGATCATGTTCTAACGCAACCATGTCACTCAGAAAAGAGAGTGAACAGCTGTTGTGTTCAGTGAGTTTATTACAAAAGCATGATTTATTTTCCCCCGAGTTTCACAGGGAGAATAAAGTAGGTGACACAAATGAAATGTTTGATCTTAGGCTTAACCTTATCTAACACTGAAAAATTCCTAGAAGAGAAAGAAGCATATAGTTATAAGCAGAAGCCACTTTAGCACCAGCAGTGTTCTCATTGTTCATTTAATGTCAGAGCGTTTTAGTAGAACAAGGTTGCAGCTTTCACGTTCTTGAAGTACCTTCAGGTTTCTAATTCTCTCAGATGTTATTAATTATTGCTTACAGAGACTATGCCCAAATGTTTACCTTTAGTATTAGTCCATCTACTTGTTATCCCCCAGCCCTTCCCAGCCCATGTAGCCAGCAACTTGAAAACTGCTTAATAACTTCTGTCCCTGGGAAGATAATGGAGAGACTCATTCTAGATGTCATCTCCAAACAAGTTCAAGAGCGGGGGGTTATTGGAAGTGGGCAACATGGGTTTACCAAGGGTAAATCATGGTTGACCAATCTGATAGCTTTCTATGATGCTATAACTGGTTGGTTGGATGAGGGGAAGGCACCAGATATCATCTACCTTGACTTCAGCAAGGCTTTTGACACTGTCTCCCATAACATCCTCATTGGGAAACTAAGGAAGTGTGGGCTGGGTGAGGGAACAGTGAGGTGGATTGAGAACTGGCTGTGTGACAGGACTCAAAGGGTAATGATTAATGGAGCAGGTTCAAGCTGGAAGCCTGTAACCTGTGGTGTCCCCCAGGGGTCAATACTTGGTCCAGTGCTGTTCAACATATTCATCAGTGACGTGGATGAGGG
>VXAK01019723.1:0-12320 GCA_013399435.1 Arenaria interpres
TCAGTGAAATTCAGTAAATCCAAAACACAACAGCTGCCAGAAAGAAAATTAACCCTCTCCCAGCTGAAACCAGGACACTGGGGCAAGAATATGTTGAGTGTGGTGGAGAAGCAGGGGTCATGGCTGAGCAAGGTCAGGCAGAAGGGTCTGGGATACTGCTGGGGGGCCTGGGAAGAGGCAGTGTGGATGAGGAATGCCATGGCAAAGCTCAGTGGGAAAGTAGCAATTAGGTTGTCTAAGTGCAGCTTGAACAGTGGGCAGTAAATGAGACATGAGGTTACGTCCTCCACAAGAAGAACCAGAAATGCTCATCAAGCAAAAATATTGGTAGGGAAAGGAGTGCTTTAACAGCACCATCCAATCAGATAGTTCTGGGTAAAAACTTCAAAATTGTCCAGAATTATCCATTTATTTTCTTTTCATTTAGAGGCAAAACTTTTTTTTTTGTGCAAAGCAATTTTTCACCCTAAAGATTTAGATTATATGAATTCATAAAATGAGAAAGGCAAAATCAGAACAAAATGTTCTGAAAATATTAAAAGAAAACACTTACTAAGGCAACAGTAATTTTCAGAATGTCAGATTTTTACCTCGAATCAAGCTGAGAAGCAATTCCAAAACATCAGACTTGTCTTGGCTAGGAAAAAACATTCGTGTTCCACCTACACTGCAAATGCAACTCTAATTTTGGTGTTCTCCGCCCTTCATGTACTGACTTTTCAACCTTAATAATAGTTTTCTCCCTCAGCTTGAGAATAAGCTGGAAGCACACTGCTCAGGTGGAGGTCGGGGGGCTGTAATTCTGGCTGCACTGAAATTGCGGGGAGGCTCCTTGTGGGTTTAGCTCTGTTTTTCTCTGTGCATTGCCATGCTTGGCTGCCTTGAGCTTTTTACAGCCAAGGTCTGCTTATCTCTTTTGTCTGTGGAAGAGAGAAACAGAATGGAAACATGGGGTAGAGGTGGAAAACACTGTGTGCCTCTCGTTCAGGGCAGATGGTAGATAAAAAAGACTTGGCCCTGATGCTTGGCTAGTGAGGTCCTCCTGGAAGGGGCAGAGGGACCCGTGAGACTCTCATGCTGTGCTTAGAGTCTGAGCACAGGGATATCTGAGGACGTTGGTGTTGCCATTTTTGCTTTACCATAATAATTAGCAGCAAAACCAGTTTCGACTGAGCAGAGGTCAATGACTGTATCCAGCCCCAATATTTAGCTTGCATTGGGTATTATCATGAAATACCTTCCCAGGCCGCCAAACTACTCCCCTTCATTAATAAGGTATAAAGCAATAGGCCTGTGGCTTCTTTTATAAGCCTATGTGTATACTTGTTCTCCTGAAAGGACCTAGTTTTGACATATTTAATTAGTGGTAAGAACCCAGAATAAAGACTTGCAGGTCTGAAGGATACATCAGCTCTTTAGATGCCACTAGTAAATATTTGCTCTCAGAAACTTACTGTGGTTGATTCTGGTTCAGATAATACTTTAGTATATATGCTTTCATCTGCTGGGCCGCAGTCCCAGGGAGCCCTGACCAAGCACGCAGTTTCTAAATCCCTATATAAAATGCTTGATTTCTGCTTAACTGTGATGCACTCTTTACTTGAAGTTTCACATGCCTTGGGCCAGTGCTGTATAGTTGCTTGTATACAATACCTATAAAAATCACTGCACCTTGTGGTGCAGCCGATATGTAGTCATTCTGTAATTTTGCACAGCAGCTGTTTAACCTTGTAGAGTAACATTAAATTTCAAATTAGTATGTGAAAGGAAGAAAAATAATAAAACTTCAGGAATAGTTCTAAGTCAGGATATGATAAATTTGTATCTTGAGTCAGTCTAATGCCTCCTGGGGAGTAATTTTTAGTTAAGAAAGGGTTTTTGTTTGCTTTGTGGGTTTTCTATTAAACAGAGCATATCTAGGCTGGAGCTGCTGAGATGCAATAAACCCAAACCATAAGCAATCAACATTTATGGAGTCGCTTTTCAAGCTAGGACGACATCTCTGAGGAAAATCTGTTGAAATTCATATTTACCCAATCCATCTGGCAGTGCTGGCATGCCTTGTGGTAACTTTCATTGGAGACTGTTGTGAAATGTTTACTTTATTCTTTCTCTCCTCCTTTCCACACATTCCTTCCTAACCCCCACTCCCCAATTCTGACCTCACAACGAAGAGATTAACCAGTCTCCACCACTTTTTGCTCTGGAACAAAAAGAAAGGACGTATTTTTGTTTGTGAGGAAAGAAGATTGGTGATGATCGTTGGCTCTGATGTTGCAAGTGCAGATGAATGTAGTTGGTTTCCTGGGCTTTTTGTGTGCACGAAGTTAAAAGAGCTACTCGTGAGTAAAATTAAATGCATACCTCGGTTTACAGAATTGAGGCTATGCTACCAGACATTTGGATGTTTGTTTGCTTGCAACAATTAATTAAAAATGATGGAAAACTGCTTTTAATGTGCCATTAGGCAAAAAAGTCATTAGAATTGGTAATCTATGAAAGGCATTTAGGTCATGGTTAATTTCCAGACTGAAATTAATTCTGCAGCATTTTAATGACTGTGTCCCCAGTGCGTGTTCCACTAATTCTATCAGGACATTCTTGTTTCCTTGTCTTGGAACTGCTGTTTCTGACAAAGACTTCCAATGCAATCACAGGTGATGCCAGCATGGGCAGAGCTCTACTGACACGCTCTGTAGGTCATTGAGGTAACAGATGGCAAATGTATTTAATTTCCAAGAACGGAATAATAAGCATGAGAAAAAATAACTCCTATTCAGTAGCTTTGCATTTAACAGATACCCTATCATTCTGTACTGTTAAAGATTTCTCTTCCGGGAGGGCTGGGAGAGACATGGTAAGATAAAAAGCTCTTGTTCCACTGGACTACTACGGAGGAAGAAAAGTGCAGAGTGCTTCCAGACTGCATGTAATAAGAATTGAATGCACGGGGCTGTAAATCAGAGAAGATACCATCATATCACACGGCTCAGATGAGAGCTCAGCCACAGCACCTTCTTACGGATTGCCGCATTGCTTCCTTATCAGCCTGTAACACAGTGGCACGAACAGACGCACAGACACTGCTGAATAATATCACTTACATATATGTCTTACCCACCAGAAGAAAAGCAAATGTACAGCTGCCCTTCTGTCTTTACCCTATTAAGCACTCCTGTTACAGAGGGAAGCACTCTTTCTTTTTTTTTGACATTAAAAAGAATCTCTAAGTGATGAACTGAGGCTCAATGAGATGTGACTAAGGTTTTCCTACACTGAGCAGTGTTCAAACTAAAGTAGGTGCTGCAGAGGTATGAAATGTTGAGCCACAGGCTCCAGTTCCTTATGGAATGTGCTGGAGAAGGGCGTGCAGTGGGATCCTTTCTTTGTGTACATTGTGCCTTAGGAAACACTTATGGCATGCAGTTAAAAGTGAAGTGAGTTTCAGTTTGAAGGATCAGCACATTTGCAGCCTGTATATGTCTGGAGCTGTATTTTGAACGAGGCCTCGGAACTCGTGGATTGGGTAGTTTTTGTGTTCGCATGAGATACGTAAAAGTGGTTCACTAGAGGGTTTTCCTGCTTTTTTGAGAGCAGACAAAAGGATAAACTGTGCTACAAAGGTGCATTAATGTCTTTGGTTTTGTCTGTTAGTAACTCTAGTGATTTTCTTTCTGTGATTCCATATGTTGTGGTGTATGGAGTGACATCCCAGCACACTGAAAAGACAGAAATCGTTGTGGGGATGGGATAGGAAGCAGTCCTAAAGAAATAATGCTCTATAGGCAGAAGCATCTTTCTAAGTGCTTCCATTCCCACCTCAGCTAAATCATCTGAGCTTCAGCCAGCACATGGAAACCATGAGGACAGTACAGCTGACATGTGTTGTGCTCTGTGAACAAAAACCAATCAAGTAATTAGGAAAATTGAAAGGTTTAAGACATTTCAATACCAGTCTTGAAAGATACATTTTCTTGATAGATGTATAGTCTGGTAGATGTCAAATAACCTGAAGAAGGATGGACATGCCCAGAAATTTGTCATCTCTTTCCCAACTGTAGTGTTTGATTTCATGAGACATTATCTCTCCCTGCAGACCTTGGTTGGCCAAATGACTCCTTCTGTGATTGATGCTACAGTGCCCTTCCTGGACAGCCAGCCCCCACTGCATTTTTTGAGTTGCCTACCAGATGCTGTGCCTCTGATCCCTGTAGGGTGTCATGCTTTTGTGGACCTCTATAATTTTTTTCCTCAGTTGTTTTTTTTTCAGATTGAGGAGTCCGAAACAATAGCCAATAAAGCTTTTTTTTTCTTAGCGGGAAACTATCCTCACCTTTGAGCATCTCTGTTGTCCCTTCTCTGAACCCTTCTCAATTCCATTATGTCCTGCTGAAGACGACAGTAGTGAAACTGCACACAGTATTCAATTTGTGGATAAACCCTGGGTTTGTACAGGGACATAATGATGTTTTTGGTTTAATTCTCTGTTCCTTCTCCAATAATTCTTAATATTCGGTTTGCTGTTTTCACTGCTACCAAGCACTAAGCTGATGTATTTATGGAACTATTTATCATAACCTCAAAATTTTGCTCTTGAGTGGTAATGGTCAGCTTGGAAGCCAGCATCTGACATCTGAAATTAGGATTTTTTTTTTTCCTTTGGGACTGACTTTGTGTTTATCTGCCCTGAATTTCATCTGTGTGCTATTATCCAGTCATTCAGTCTCATGAGGTCCTCCTGAAACTGTTGAAGATTGCCCTTTTCAACTACCCTGAATAAATAAGCATCAGCAAACTTTGTCACCACATTTCTGTTTCCAGATCACTCTGGATTTGTTGAACACCACAAATCCTAGCGCAGGCCCTTGAAGAGCGCTGCCTGTCAGCTCCCCCTATGGCGTAAGCTGTTTGCCTCTGGTGGTATGGCTGCTGAGTTTCCTTAGAAGTCCTTGGTGGATGACCTTGCAGAAAGGATGACCTTGTTAGAAATGCAGAGAGATTATCTGTCAACGATATATCCTCCTCTGCACGCTTGATAATCCACCCAGAGAATTCAAAGAGGTTTGCAGAGCAGGACCTGCATTTGCAAAACTGTGCTGAGACTCTCCAAGTCTACACCTCTCTTCCCATTTACCCCCCATTCTCCTCGATTCCAGCTGCTTGGTTGGGGACCCTCTTTGGGATAATTCCCTGCTTCACAAGAGAGAAAGGTATCCTACTGTTGTGAGGTCCAGGAAAGTCTGGAGGGGTAAGTTTTGGTGTGGGAGGCTCAGTGCTTTGGTTAATCAGGCCCCGAGACCTCCTCTGAACGTATTCTGCTGCTTCTCTCTTCCTATTCCTACCTCCTACAGGTTTATATTGATAGATTTAACCAGTTGACTCCTATATCCTTTACCCAAAGGCCATTAATGAGAATATGAAATAATATGGGTGCCCTAAGAGAAATGAGAGGGGATTGTCCCTCCAGCGAGACAATTCTCCTTACAGCACAGTTTACTGTCAGCTCTCCTGCAGCTGCTTGCACACCTTCTTAACAGTTCTTGCAATAATCCCTTCTCCAATCAAGCAAGTAATCTTACACAAGATACTGGCTGGTGTTTATCAAAGTTTGTTTCCTTTGCTTGCTTTTTAAGAAGCTTGCTTTTCTTCCTAAGGAAAAAAATAGATTGGCCTGGGTTTGCCTTTGATACACTTGTGTTCTCCAGTTTCTGTTTCATTCTGTCTCTCATTAGGCTGCCTTTCCTAATTTGCTCTAAAACCTTAAATGTCATTGAAGTTCGGCTAACATAGCTCGTCTTGCCTAATTTGCTTCATCTCCCTGTTCTTTGAATATGGACGTAAATTTCCTATTACCCATTCATGTTGTGCCTCCACTAATTAGAGAAGTTTATGGAATATATTTTCTAGCAGAGCTGAGATTTCATAGAGGAGAGCCTTAGAAGTTTTGAGATGGAGTTTACCTGGTTGCTTTAATCAAGAATGCACAAACTCTTTCAGTTCTGCTTCCACTTTATTTGAGGTAATTTTCCTTTTTGTACCCTTCATCCCATCTTCCCTTTGCCCCCTGTATTAGCATTTTTCTTACTTATATCAATTAGTTCTAGGTCCTATCTATCCATCCTTGTGGTACTAGAGCTGTTCTGACTTACGTAGCTGAACGTAGACAATTGTTTAATTTCCATTACAAAGTCACACTCATTTTAATTCTCGAAAGTTTTCGCGTCATCACGGTGCTTCTTTATTCCTAAAACATTGCTTCCTCTTTAGTCTTTTTATTGCCAACTTGACTAATTGTGAAATTATTGATACATAACTCATTATGTTATACATGCAAGTTCATGTTTGGAGGGATGATGACTCCTGCCCAGGAACTACTTTACTATGTGTTAACTTGGTCCAGTAATAGTTTTGTAGAGTTCAATATTTGGTCATGCCTCGGGCTAGTTTGTTGAAATTCAGCCTTGAGTAATACATTTACTCAACTTTTGGAGTATGTAAATATTTCCCTTCAGCGTAACTCTATGAGTGCTCTGGTGGATGGTGAAATTACACAGAAAGTGGTTTTGCGCTTCCCTCTATAAAGGCTTAGTCTTTATATAGGTCTATGACCTATGTCATAAGACAGAGAGTGAGCTAAAATGTCTTGTTTTTTTAATCTGGTTATGGTCAAACTTGTAGGAAAGTCCGTGTGCTCTTGATTGAAAGACTTACCTGGTGGTACAGTCACAGAAAACAACTTGTCACTGGGCTGCCTGGGTTTTCTGCCGTGTCTGACAAATGGAGAGACCACAAGGTTGCTATGGGAGTGCTGCTGCTGTTGTTGTTTGGATGAAATATAGCCAGGCCTGGGGACTCGGGGCTTAGGCGAAGCTTTCATTTTGAGCAGCACTACCTTTTCTGTGGCGATATGAGCCAGGGAAGGTGGCAGCCCCTCCTTGCAGCAGTGCAGGAGCGAGGCACTGCTGTCACTGCTGCCGCAGAAAACCTTCGCCACAGCACTGGGCAGGCGTCATAACATTGCGTGGTGGTCCCTGAGATAAGGGCTGCCAGGGACTCAGATAAGATTACTATATTTCCTCTTATTCAAGGGTAAAGATATATTATTGTTGTTTTTACCCACAGAATATAAGATCTACTTTAGCTGTGTGCGGTGCTTTGTTTCAGTAAGAAAGTAAATTGAGCTTTATGCCCATGTAGGAGCACGGGGAAGGGGGAGTGTGTCACATACCTCCCCTGGCATGCATGACCCCCGCCTGTCTCCAGTGGTATCTGGATCCTTTCTCTGCAAATTTAAAGCTTCCATTGACATAGGCAGCATCCAGGCTCCACCCCCAAGGACCATATTTACGAAGGTTCTCAGCAATTGTGTACCCTTTCCCCCAACTTCTTCACCCTTTTTAAGATTTTTTTTGTTGTTATTTGCTTATTTTCATTTTTTTCTAAATCACAGCTATGTATAGAATTGCTAGAAATCTAGAAATTATAGTATAACATCTGTTTGCTTTATGTGTGTGTGTGTATGTGTGTGTGTATAAATTATAAGTTTCTAGTCCTAACATTCTAAGAAGTGTTGTTACAGAATACTGGTCCAGATGGGATAATTTTGAGCAGTGTATGAAATATATTTCCTTCTAGATTTAGCACATATGTTGCCTTTATTACTATTGCAATTATGAGTCATTGAGATAGTCCAAGAGTTCGGGTTAATTACTCTCCACCACTAATTTGAAAAAAAAAAGGACTTCTATTTTCCCCATTAGATTATACAAATCAACCCCATGACATCAAACAAGATATTGTTTTGTATCTTTTACGTCAGACTAATTTAAGATACAAAGCAAAAATATTTGACATAAGTGGTACCCTAGCTGGTAAAATGTTTAGACTCAGGCACAAAAAGAGCAAGTAGAGAGCAGAACACAGTGAAAAATGTCTGACAGGTAGTATTAATTTAATAGATATAGGGGATTATAGTAAATTTAGGCAGCCAGAGAAAAACTTATCAAACTGCTGTTCCAGTGGGGATGGTCAGTTCTGCTCAGGGGTGACCTGGCTGAGTGACATGCTAATAATTTTCAAACAAGAAGGTCTAATCCCTTCTGTTGCTTTTGCTTAGTAGCGAAGGCCTCTGTGCTCTGACAGCACCAAACTTAGGGGTAGGACCTGTTTTCGTCTCTCCATGCTTTACCGGGTACAGCCAAGCCCCCAAAATTAAAGTTCACAGGCATCCCTGTTAGACAACTGACAACCTCGTCCCACGGAATTTCTCAGGTTACTAATGCTTTGCTAACAGTTCTCAGTTTCTCCTTGGGCCACCAACTCTCTTACCCTGTCATCCATTCTCCAGGGAATGCCATTGACCTTAGCCATTACTGCTTAAATATTCATGATTGACTGACTTTCCATGTTATTTGTATATAATAGTGCACTGACACAAAAACTATGTAGAAAGGAGATATTAGGGTTGCAAGGTTAAGTATTTGTAACGTAAGAAATGCCAAAATGACAGTGTTTTGAGCAACCTTATTTAGCGCATGCATTACAACATCATCTCTAATTGCAAGATAACTGATTCTGGCCCAGGCCCTCTGCCTTCTTCAGTACTGAGAGCCAAGCTGCTCTGAAGCCTCACTGAAGAGCAGATGAGGCTCTTTTTTCTAGGAACAGCCTTATTATGTTGCTTTTGGAGGTGCCTAACAGGCAAGCTAGGGAAGAGTCCCTAGCTTGAGCCAGGCAGAGTCCCCATCCCGGTCAGGCCTCCTGCCTCTCATCTGATGGGTCTCTTTCCTCTCAAACCCTTCTTCTTCCAGGCCATGTGAGGATCAGCAAAGTGGTCCATTGGTGCCCCCCGTGTGTAGTGCTTAGTGCCTGCCTCCAGCTGCCCTTGTATGCCTCAGAGCCCAACTCAGCAGCCAGCCCAAGCAATGCCCAGTTTTTGAAGGCTGCAGAGAGATTCAGCTGCTCCTGGGCCACCGGCTGGAGCTCTGAGGAGCCGAAGCACATGCATCA
Source organism: Arenaria interpres (assembly GCA_013399435.1). Classification (NCBI taxonomy): domain Eukaryota; kingdom Metazoa; phylum Chordata; class Aves; order Charadriiformes; family Scolopacidae; genus Arenaria; species Arenaria interpres. The sequence goes on from VXAK01019723.1 coordinate 9,010, forward strand.
AGCCCCTGGTGTGTAAACTGCCCTGATCTGGACAGATTTTTATGGGAATTGCAAAGAAATTTTAAATGACTAAGGTTGATCCTCCTTTCCTTGTCCCTGTCTCATATTTGACTCTGATCTTAGACGTGTTTTGAGAAGGATTCACAGATTTCAAGTGCTTTCTTTCTTCCTCACTGCCTTCTCCAATAAATTTGCCTGTTTTTGCTGAATAATTCCAGAAAGACTGTCTGAAACAAACATCCAGTATGGAGGACTTCAGCAGGAGAAGTCTGTTTGGGAAAGCTGAAACGGGGATTGTAAGGATCTAGTCACATAAGCAGGTATGGTTTTCTAGAGGAGGGTTAGTAAGGTAATTAAGAACACCGTGTGCTAGTAGTCATCTACGATGTCTTCTGAGAAGAGGAATGACAGCTGATAGAATATTGGGATTGCTGTATAAACAGTGGTGATGCAGTCTTTCCATTCACATAAGGATTTTTCTAACACCTCATTAATTTATTAAAACCAGATAGCAAATCTTGAATAAAATAATGGCAATGATCCCAGAATAATTAACCACAGATGGCAGAGTCTGTTTAGTTTAAACACACACACATAAAACTGGGTACCATTTATTGTGACTGTTGCTGTCATCTCTGAATGTGCATGTTGACTTATTAATGATTTTGGGGCACAGTGAATGGTTATATCTTCCTGCTATAATTAGTATTTGTTTTCAGCAGCTGTCGAAAGTCGTTGTTTTGTGATACTGAATAAATTATTTTAGAAACAGGAAATATTAACTATGAACTGTCTGTTTTGGGATACATTAAGTTCTCATTTAAAGATGATGTCTGAATAATCACTTTCTCATTTTGAGCTTTCAAAAGCAGAACTTAGTTTTTAAACCACTGAAGGTTGATATTAATATTTTGTGGTTTTTCCCCTCACAGAATCAACCGTGTTTCTCTGCAAAAGAAAAGGATTCTCTCACTGATGTTTTTTTTGCAACCTTCCCTAAATCATATGTACTCCAATCCCTGCAACATGAGGTAATACACTTAGAAGGAGTGTGATGGACAGGTGAATAAGTTTTTCAAAATATCCTTATAATCCTATTACTTTAAATTAAATTTGATAAGACAGTTATAAAAGTGTAATGCATACTTTTATAGGCCATATGTTCCCTTTTGTTAGGGGGTAGGATAACTCCCAGGCTTTCCTTCTTGTCTGAGCTCTTTCTCCAACAGATGAAGACAGTAGGAGTGTCTCTGTTGATGCAGAAGTGGAAGAGGGTCCAAATCCTCTGGAAACCATTTGGTGCAGATAGTAGAGCTGGGGGATCTTTATATAGCATGCATATCCTGCGTACAGCATGCCTGAATGTACTCACAACATGTAAACCAATGCCTGGTAGGCTTTAAGAACTCCGGAAGGATGCGTGTGCTCTGTGAATTTGGAGGAAGCAAGTGGCAGAGATGGATGCACAACAAGCAGAAATCAACAGAATGTTATGTTTTTAGCCTATGCAGACTCTCTTAGGTTCCATTTGTTGCTTCTACAAAAGCCAATTCTGTAAGTTAATTAGTTAAGTAATACATAGACTGAACTGGCTTTTGGTGGGCCATATCCCTTTTCATTAACTGTGGAGGAAACGTAGGTAACCCTGTTACACTGGACACCTAGATTTTTGGTGACTGTAGACAAAATGAATGTCACCCAACACAGAGTTGCTCCACAGCTCTCACCTGTGTAGCCTGACTACCATATGTTGTTCAGTTTAACTTGAAGGGCAAGTGATTCTTCTTTTTTATATACCTCTGAAAAACATGCATGCACTGATTTGAGCTGGCAGAGTACCTGTTATCTTGTGCGTTCTATAGAGGAGATGAGTACCTTCCATGTACAACGATCTCTACATACCACATTTCTATATTGCATCCTATTGTGTCTCTCATAGCACATGGAAAGTAATAACTGAAATGCAATTTTTTCTATGAACATAATGTCTATAGATATGATTAATGTAAAGAATGCTCCACAGCTATGATTATCCATCTCTTCAGTATGTAGACTACTGCAAAGAGCAAAAGACATCTCCATTTGATTAATGATAATTAGGACTGTACCAAATTTTCTTCCTTATGTTTTGCTCAAAAAGATACGTAGTTTTCAGATAAATTGATTTCATAAACAATTTTGAAACAGGGAGCTTTCATCTGTTTTCTATTTCAAGAAATCAGAATGATGGCTGATGTATTTCAGCTGACTACCAGGAAATATTATTCATAATCTACCCTAAATATTTTGGGAACTAAATGGGCTAGATGTCTCTCATAATTCTCAGTGTAATACCACATCTTTCCAAAGCAGATTAGCTGTGAGTGCTTATTGAAGTCCTATAATATTTCATCATCTGTGAGAAGCAAAGGGTCAAGAAGGTTTATGATAGATTTTGAGATAACTTAATCTGCAAAAAAATGAAGTAGTCTGCTTTGAACAAAAGCTTTTATTTTGTAGGTACAAATGTTTTTCAATAGTTGCTTCCTCTCAGGCTGTATCTACATGGTACTTCTGATTAAAGTCTCCATGTATAGACTGTGTGTGAAGCAAACATACAGTTTTCTTAATGGTGAAGCCCTGGCTGTGCCCAGCCTTTAACATGCCCACTGTCCTGGTTGGGTGAGAATAATATGACTGGCTTCATCCTCTGATGTTCTTCCCCTAAAATCCCTTCCAGGGAATGGATGGGCTTTCTCACAATTGGCTAAAAGAAAACCTGAGGCTTTGACTATCTCAATAAAAGTTATGTCTGGTCTCCAATACACAGATTACTCCAGGAACAGAAGACACAGACTTCCCTGCGTTGGCATCTGGGGAACCTCCAGTGCCTCCATGTCACTTGCTCATTGTACCTAGGTGGCGTAAACCTATCCTGACTAATGCTTTGTGGTAAAACTACCTTTGAACCTGGATACAGGTGGCTGTTAAACACCGAAGCAAACCTGGATAGCCTGTTTCTTATGTAATGAACAGGACAACGAGTTTGGGCCCAGCAGATCACTTCCTGCAAAATAGCTGTCGGTTCACATGGACTCTGAGTGGAGAGCTACATTTGTACCAAAATTTTTTCTTTAAAATGCCAAAAACCTCTTCATTAAACCAGAACATTTTCAAACTGAAAAGATGAAGTAAACTCTTGCTGGATTACTTTTTTATTGCAAAATACTGTTAAATCAGAGTAACACTTTGTGAATAAGTACATTGTTATCAAACTTTTGTGAATAAATGTTAGGAAAAAAATTATTTATACTTTCCCTCCAACATCTTTT
>VXAK01019723.1:19579-33176 GCA_013399435.1 Arenaria interpres
GGCAGAAATACATTGCTGGCTCTTTTTTTTCCCCCTGTTGCCCAAGGCAACTGCAGGAGGAGATAACGTCCCACCAGCATGAACTTTTATGCCATGACATTCTACTCCCAGCTGACATGGGAGAGTTTATTACGGCAAACATATGGATGTAGAAGGAGGTAAGAGTACTGGGTCGGAAGCCAGGCATCAAATGGGATTGGAAAAGATTTTTTGCATGGGGTTTGGAAGTTATACGTCTTGTTTCTACTCTTTGCCCATCAAAAGCAAACCCCTAAGGGGGCTCAGAAAATAGGCTGCGGCCCGTGCGCAGATGCCTGTTGTTGGAGTGGCTTAAGAGCGTGTTGTGCTCAGCTGCCTTCCCTGCCCCACCGCCAGGTGTTGTCGCAGGGGCTGTGGGGTGGGACATGCACACCCTGCTCCAGCCAGCAGACAGGGGGAAGTCCAAGCGGTAGGGCTAAGGGTAGCATGGGTCTGCCTGATAGCATCTCGGTCCCTGCTGCAAGAGTAGTAAACTCAGGAGGAGGGTTGCAGACATCACGTAGGTAGGTGGTATCTAAAATGGCATGTGAGGAAATACGGCACATTGCAAGCCCTGAGGGACCTGAGGAGCAAGCAGCAGGTTAGGAACCCCCATGCACGGTGTTATTTTGTGCCAGCAGCTGTGAATCAGCAAGTCCAAGAGTCAAGGTTGGCCTGTGCCATCTATGTGGCTCGCTGGGGAACTGTGTCCCAACAGTGGGACCACACAGTGGTTAAGGAAAACATTTGTTAAAATGTTGTTTTCTTAAGTGTGGTTATACAGAATGTTGTATTTTCAAAACTGTGCTTTGTTTAGTAGCGGTTTTGAGCACAGCAATTTGGCATATGGCTTTGAAGCTAGGCACAACGTCACATGAAACGTTAGGCTCTGACTTCACTTCAGCAGCCCTTGCTCTGCCGCCCATTACACCCAGAGCTCTGAAGCTGTTTCATTATAATCCCTTCTTACAGCAGCTCCCTTCAGCTGTTTGAAGTCTGGGACCAAATTCTGCTATATAAACTTTTTAGCCTAAGGGCAGGCTTTTCCTTCTTCAAAAGGAAGAATAAGGGTAGTAGCATTTTAATGGTCTGTGTTTGTTCCTGGCGCAATTTGATGTCAGTGGGATTGTACTAAGCTTGTCTCTGGCATAAAGATGCAAGAAAAGTGGTTCTCGAGGTGGCTTTCAAACTGTGATTTGAAAAAAAAAAAAGAAAAAAAAAGTGAGCCTGTATTTGGACTGATTCTAGGAGGTGTATTTACTGCTTAAATGCAAGTTTCACTGCAAGGAAGTTGGACCAGTTTCTGGGTGTAATTACAGAGAAGTGGAAGTTGCCACCAACATACTTACTGTGATTTTGGGTGGAAACAGACCAGATAAATACATATATAGGTGCATATAGTCCATATAGGAGGTAACATTGATCCTTAGAGATGTTGGAAGAGAAGATGATGATACTGGAAGCTGTAATTTCCCTTTGTTTCTCTGTGCAGGACATAACTCATTAGCAATTTGTTCCTGCTACAGTGTATCTTCTTCGGTATATTATCACTCCTCTGGACCTAATGATGGTGGTTGTGTCCTGTTTTTCCTTGCTCCCACACAAACAACTGGAGGCAACATATCTGTGCAACTTGCTCCCTTCCCCCCCAGTGTCTGCCCCAGGTTAACCTTGGCAGAAGAAAGTGTAGAGGGCTTGCTGGTTTATGGGGTTGCTGCACAGGCTAGTCCTAAACAGGTTAGGGTACTGCTGGCCAGTCTTGGTGTGGTCCCACAGCTCATGCCTGTCCCTCTGGAGACACAAGCAGGTGGCTCTCTCTGCAAGACTGTGCCTTCTGTGCGCACCCCTGGCATGGCCTTTAGACTTGCTGCTCAAAACCCATTTGTGACCCACTCAACACCCCCATTAGCAGGCTTGCCAAATCCCTGGTAGCACCATGAGCTCAGGTTGCACCCATACTGTGTCTTAAGGATCTTAAGCATCCCGCAAGGTCAGAGCCGCTGTCTTCAATGGAGCTGAAATGAGAGCGCAGAGCGTTGACTGCTTTGGCTCTGGTGTAATTTTACTGAGTCCTCTGCTGCCCTCCAAATGTTTGACTCATCTCTGTGACAAGAAATATGCACAACACAAATAAAAAATGTATTTTCTCTGGACAACTTTACAGAAATTCTTAGAGTGTTTTTGATCTTTTGTGTTTTTTTCTATAATCTAAGCAAAAATCATCATCCTAAAAAAAAAGAAAAAAAAAAACAACTAAGGGAAAAAACTCCTAGAATAGATGGGGAATCAAGTTCCTTTATTAAGACTTAATTATTGGGCTTGCACAAGCAATAATTTTATTCAGTCTCTGCAGATCTCAGGCCCCCGAGTGCAGGATCCTTTGGGAGATGGTGCATGCCCGCAGCCGCTTCCCTCAGTTTGTATCGTTTGAGCTGGCCACCGGCACCAGGCCCTGGCCACCAGCTGGACTCTCCACAATGCCCATGCAGGGTGCGATGCTGTTGCACTTCCCACCCCTCTGAGGGGACGTTACAGATTTCTCACATTTTGTTTTCTTTTCACTTGCTCAAACTCATAGTTAGTCAGAAGCTAAAGGTATTATTATTTCATGATGCTGATCTTCATACATAAATATTAGATCTAAGGAGCTAAAACTGGAAGAGGGGTAAAAAGGTCACCTAATTTCTTGATCTGTTCTTGCTTCTTTTTGAAGTTATCAAGAATTTTGTCACTGTGTCACAGTGGGAATAAGAACAATTTCTTTTATGATCAAATAAGACTGGCTTTCATATAATTAATATCTGAGATCTGAAAATACTGTACAAATAATGAGTATGGATGTATGCCAAAGCTGTGTATATGCACATATATTGCTTATAAGGAAACCTCACATGTACTGCTTGTAAGGAAAGAACGTATTACACTTAACATTTCCCTTTTTTGTGTAATGTCTGTAACTGTAGTTAAAATTGTTTTCTTGACACATGCACTTTACTGGCTGCAATGGACATCTTCCTGAGAAAAGACCTTTTTTTCTTCTGTAATAAAACTTCTGGAAAGTGGAATTCACATCTCCGTAGCTCTTTGGTGGCTTTGCATTGTCTGCACAGCAGTATGGTCCTATCAGTGAGAGATGCAATGTTTTTCAGCAAAAATCGGGAACACCTCTCCAATGAGCAAAGGTTGAGAGATTTGGGGTTGTTCAGCCTGGAGAAGAGAAAGCTCCAGGGACACTTTATTGTGTCCTTTCAATACTTACAGGGAGCTTACAAGAAAGATGGAACCAAATGTTTTTGCAGGGCCGATAGTGATAGGACAAGGGGTAATAGTTTTAATCTAAAAGAGGATAGATTCAGACTAGATATAAGGAAACATTTTTTTATGCTGAAAGTGGTGAAACACTGGAACAGGTTTCCCAGAGAGGTGGTAGATACTCCATCCCTGGAAACATTCAAGGTCAGGCTGGATGGGGCTCTGAGCTACCTGACAGAGTTGAAGATGTTCCTGCTCATTGCAGGGGGGCTGGATTAGACGACCTTTAAAGGTCCCTTCCAACCCAAACAATTCTATAATTCTATGATAAATCTATAGTGCAGACTAAAACTCTAAAAATTCCATAAAACCTGTCGATTTTAAGAAAGATACAACCTATTTAACCCTGATGCAGCTGTGGTGATCCAGCTCTGTGACAGCAGGGAGCAGTCAGACTGGCTCCTGGTCTTCAGTGAGACTCTGGTGTCACTCAGGACATATCAGGACTCAGTTACTTTTAATTGTGTGGGTAAAACCTCATGCTTGCAATGACATTATTAGACTACTGAAATTTTTTACTGTAGACCAAGGTACCCATGACACAGAGCATGTTAAAGACCAGTCCCTCTGCCTGGGTGAATCTGTGTTACTCTGCTTTCAGAGGGTGATTCTGTAGAATAGAACCTATAGCTGGCTCCTCATGAGGGGAGGGTGTGTGACATAAAAAGAAAATATGTGGAAATAAACTGTCTTACAATTACTTACAATTAAAAAACCCAAACACCTGGACATTTACCTTTTTATTACGTTTCTTAGAGTATCTAATCTATGTGTATTGAACAACAGAAAAGGTGATTGCTGAAGAATGGAAGCTTCTCCGTGCTAAGAAGGGAATAAACCCATTTTTTATCCTTAGCTTTCCCTAAAATACCTGCACAGTTTCATCTTTTGTCTTCTGTTCGCAAAGAGTCAGCCTATTCATCTGTCAAACAAAAGAGAAAGGAAATGTAATACTAGAATCAGCTTTAACCAAGGTGGCAAATACAGACCACCCCCAAAGCTATAACACCCCCAGACTTTGGGAAAGCTGCTAGTCAGGTTCAAATATCACAGCTTAGACTCATTTTTGCTTGGTACTGTTCTTAACTCCCACATCATAGAATTCTGCATATTCGTTTCCTGTATTTCTGTTTTCAGTTCTTCCCATTATCAAGCCCTTTTAAATTTGAATTTTATTACAATATATCACAGCAATACCATTCACTTGATGACAGATTTTTTAAAATCACTTAATTATTTTTTTTCTGATCAAAGAGCCGCCACAGGAAATCCGATAAACTATCAGAGACTCCTTCCCCTGGAGTCAGTAGCACATTCATATTTTTCATATTCGTATTTGCTGTCATCAGCCACAATTCTGTTTCAGATCAAGGGAAAGGGAGACTTTTTTTATGTGGGAGGGTAGGATTGAACCCTGCAAACTTAAAATGGGTACCATTTGTCTTGCTTTAAATCATCCTGGTTTTAAAAATCCTTTAAAGCTTTTCATTTTCTGTATAGCCAGAAAACAACCAGTTCATCTCCATGTTCAAAGTGATGAACTTTGGAAGAAGCAAATTATCATATGTTGTTAATTCTCTATAAACAACCACGTTTCCAGCAGTCAGCTGGCTTGAATTAAGGCGTTATTAAGCTTTCATGTCTAGAAAATGTTGTGTGCGCTGCTTTGAAAGTGTAGGATAAACCCAGCAGTTTTTTATTTTTCTTGAATATAAATGCCTTTCCTGTATGCCTGCATGTGATTATTTTTATAGATACAAAGAGATTAAAAAAGGGGAAAGGTTGGGGAAGCCTGCTCAGTCCTACCACCCTTTACTTGCCCTTCGTTGTGCTGTGCCAGGCACCCGAAGCAGCCTCTGGGGCAGGTATTTGCTCCCCTGGGTGTGTGCATTAGCAGAACGCCATCAGTCTGAAGCCTTTTGCAGCAGGGTGGCTGCTCTGCTGGGATTTACAAGCTCTCAGCTCTGGCTTCAAAGAAACATCATTATTTTGGGGCATAAATTCTTGTAGGAGTGGGACTTGACTCTGGTGACTGTTCTGGGTAAGGTTTTTTTGCAGATGTAGGATTGAAACTGAGTCAAAGCTCTGACTATTTTTCTTTAGCTTAGTAAGGCTAGAAATACCCCAAGAATCGTACGCTGCCCTCTAATGCCAAGTGTTGAAATACTTCCAAGTTATGAACGTTCAAGAACAAGGTATTTACTGTTCATTAGAGGTACATTTGTTAGATCAATGAGGATGCACAGGGAGCTGTTGTTACACTGCACTGCTTGAGGGAGAGGTCTCATCCTTCACTGGTGCCCCCAAGCAAGCAGCATGGGATTATCTCTGTCAAAATGAGATGTGTAGCTATAGTTTACAAAAAAGTGGAGCTGTCTTTGGTGTGTCAGCACAGGCCATAAAACATCGCGGGTGCTCAAGACGTGCTCCTCTGGGTTAATGGTGCCACAGAGGCAAAGCTGTAGCTGTGTCAGGTACCTCTGCCACACCAGCATTTTCTTCTGTTACCATGAATACAAGGACATCCATTACCGCCTTCAGGGAAAACAAAGATGGGAAGAAGAGCACACTGTCACAGCAAATGCACTCTGTGGTTACTGCTCTCACTCCAAGGGGGTGGCAGTGCTCCCACTGACTCTCCTTGCCTCAGATTTGGGCACGAGTGATGGTGGAGCTACCCAGCCAGGACCTGTGATCTCCTTCTCCCCAAGCACTTGGACCTCCTCATGGCAGCGTGCCCTGAGCTCTGCAGCTGCAGAAGAGCCTTGCCTGGTTTTTCCACACATCTCTGCTCTGCCTGAGGCCCCCGTCACTGGTTCTTCACAGGCATGTGGAGTGAAAAAGTGGATGCTCCCCCATGAGGTATTCCTCCCCAAAACTGCTGTTCCCTTAGTGCCTGAACAGAAAAACAGCTAACACAAATACAGTTTTGTATTCATAGCAGCAAATTCTGTAACAACAAATTCTATAAACAGCTCCCATAGAAAGCCTCATTTTAGTCCCTGAAGTACACAGGCTAAGTTTCCCCCCAGGAACTGCACAGAGTTTCATAGACACTTAAGCCCCAAACCCCCAGAAGCTGAATGCAACCTCGCAAAAATTAATCCTAGATGCTTTCAAGCTGACTTTAGCTTCACCTCCATCACATTATCCGGTTATGAGCTGGTCAAGAGATTAAAAAGAAATAATTTTTTCTGAATTCAAAGTGATCTTATATCTAAGTACTCCCAATTGTTCAATATCTAGGCAGACAGGGGAGGAGCATGGATAATGGGAGGGGAAAACTAGAGACATCTATGCATATCGGAGCTGTTCCGTACCTAAAAAGCCGTGCTGCATGCAAGGTGGTTTTGAAAGTCCCTGGTGATGGGAACGTGGTGCAGGCTGTGTGAATTGGGCTTACAGGGCACCACAAAAGGTTGTCTGAAGACTACTGGCTGCATTTCCATTGAGGCACCCCTTCTGCTTCCAGGACCGGGCTGGCCCTGGGAGCAGATAGCTGTGTTTGCACAGCTGTAAGCTTGAGCCTGGCTGAAGCCATGTTGACCCTGAGGAGAACTAGCATCTTTTCAGATACTAACAACTCCCTTCTTCACATGCCAAAATGTCACATTGGAAAGCTAATTCAACATCTTGGGGCGCTATGCATATGCTGATGTGAAAAAAGAAGCGTGCAGTATTGTCTGTATCTCTGGACTGTTCCACCACATATTTAGTTTCACAAGATGTTTCTAAATTAAAACAGCATAAAGAAGAGCTTGTGTTCCCTTGCTCTGAAGAGTTGGGGGAGTGTTCCTTGGGAAGATAAGGGTCATTTCCAAACTCAGCTGACATCAATAAGTTCAAGAAGCTGCTTTGCTTTGGTTAGCTTATTTACTCTTACCTCTATTTTGGGAAAGAACTCTAATTTATATACCTTCAGACTGTAATTGAGTGAAATTTGATTTCATCTCCTCTTTTATTCCAAACCATCTACTCCATCTGCTCTAACTTGTCTTTTAATATTTTTAATGTAGAAGGTAACTGAGCAACAAACATGGTCTTGTTGCTCTTGATAGCATTTGCACTAGAAGGTTTGGAGTGGCCATTGTCCTAACCTCATGCCACAAGAAGCATGAGCATCTAGCAAAGCATTTATCTTCTTTCATTTGAACAGCAAAGCTTATTCAACCAACTGTTATCAATACCTGGAAGTTACTGAGACCACTCGAGAACGCTTACAATATACTTGAACTACAAAATTAGGTCTTTACTGACCTCAAAATTTTTAACTGGCTCTGCCAGGCTTTTGACTTCCAAACACTACTCCTAATAAAAATTGTTAGCAATGATTTTTTGACATTAATATCATCAGGATTTAATGTGAGTACATGCAGAAAGTCATATAAGCAAGAAGGTTTTATTGATATGGAATTGCTTTTCAGACAAAACCCACAGTTATTAATTATTCAAGGGCTATTTATGTCTGCTTGCAGTTTTGCGGAAACATATTCATATCTCTTAAAACAACAGTATTTCTTTTCATTGTTTCCTAAAGGGAGTTGTAGGTCCCTTTGCTCTCATTCAGCTGTGCTTAACGCTGCTACCTCTGCAGTGCCCCAGGCTTTCACCGCAGTAAGTCACCTCTCTTCATAAACTGCTGCTGGGAGCTTCATTCATTCACAGGACACTAACATATTAATTCACATTACAACCATATTTCCTTAGGACCTTGCTGGTTGCTGAAAGATAGCTGCAGAGATTAGATTTCCAAACTCTGTTACTTGTCCTCCTGTTGGTTGTGGAATGCATTTTTATTAGACCCCCTGTACAGCAAAACTCAAGACTATTGCTGATCTTGAACCAACTCTGATTCATAACTTGACATGTTATTATCACTCATAAGCTAATAGGGTTAGTAACGAGTCCTTCCTTCAGCTCTAAATGTTTATTTAAGGCATTTCCTGAGGGTAAGGGCATAAAAACAATCAATAGCAACTTAATTTGATTATTATATGGACCATTAATTAGGCCTTAAAGTGATGGACCAATGAAGAGTATAAAGCTTTGCTAAGCATCATTTGGGACCCTCGTATGCTGTAACTCTGCCATGCACCAGTAACCAACTAATTGCTGTTCATCATTACCACCAAAATTAGGATGCACTAGTTATGCTACAGTAATGAGAGAGGTTTTCCTTTGCTGATTTTAGATGTTGGATGATGCCCAAACCCATGTAATGAAGTACCTGAACAGAAACCAGTACTTCCTTTTTCCCAACACTGAATGATTTAATGGCTAAACTTGTGGACTTGGGACTCAAATTAATTCAGCTTCTTTTTGGAGCAGAACATATGCAATACATGATGTTACCGAGTGTGGTTGAAAACCTAAAAAGGGAGATTTTCAAGAGTGGAATTTTTTCCTCTTTCTGTCCATGCTGTTTTCAGCTAAGTACAGAGACATGTCACATGGCGTCCTCTTCTCTTTGCTGCAATGGAAGATGCATGATAAGATCTGCTAGCTGCAGTTTATTTGTGACAGCTAATTGTGTGCTCATGTTAGTTGTGCACCCTTGCTGTGTTACAGATCCTGGACATGAACTTGGTATGCTACAGTATTGTGAATAAATACAGGACTTTATTATGACATTTGGATTTGATGAGGGGGTTTAATTTAAGTCAATCTTGTAGAATCTTTTAGTCTGAAAACACTTGCGAAAGAGCTCAACACTTAGTTTTCCTTTGCTGTTTGCCCAGTGATTTCTTGTAAAATCTAGCGCAGCAGGATCCAACCCTGTTCCTATGCTACCTGGCGTTATTGCCTTGCAAGTAATATGTTGTGGCCTTGCCTGCACCCAGCCCCAGATGGGTGGGACAGTGATGGTTCCCTTGGTGACATGAGGTGGGCCACATGGTGGGCTATGTCTGTGGTTTCCAGTCCCATGACTCTGCTACTCTTGTCATGCTCCTATCATGCAGCTGGAAGTGAAACCTTATGGCAGGATATGTGCCAGTTGGTGCAAGGCAACAGGGTGTTTGGATAGGTGAGTTTTCCTGGTGGTCTGAGTTCAAGTCCCCACCTGCATCATTGCAGCCACTGGATCAGATAAACGGAAGCTTTTGACACCGGTTTCCACAGCATTCTCCTGGAGAAACTGACTGCTTATGGCTTAGATGGGCATACACTTCACTGGCTGAAAAAATGGCTGGAGAAAGGGCTGTGCCCAGAGACTAAATCCAGTTGGCGGCTGGTCACAAGTGGTGTTCCCCAGGGTTCAGTGTTGGGACCTGGCAGTGCTAGGTTAATGGTTGGACTCAATGATCTAAAAGGTCTTTTCCCAACCTAAATGACTCAATGATGTCGCCCATTTTTCTCACCCGCAGAAAGCTGTTGTGCACCCTTTTCCTGAGTTGCTTGAGTGAAAGTGCCTTTAGGCCAGATTCCTGTCTCCCAGGCTTAACTTTGGTAGGTGCTCAGGTAAATATGAATTGAGTCATGTACTGAGGATCTCTGAACTCAGGAGGAACAGGCAAGAGTTTGCACAGATGTCTGTTGCCAGTTTTTGTATTATCCGCTCAGTTGCGTAGTTCTTATGCAGGTTGGTTTCATTAAAACAACAAAGAAGCCTTTACTGGAAGCAGCACCACCACTGGCCAATTTCGCTTCTCAGTTATTATTTCATCCTCTGTGCTGTAAAGTTATAGGACATTATTTCTTTTTGGTAGATTCCCAATGGCTGTCAGTCATCAGAACTCTGTGGGATTAGTTTGTGCCAGCTGAGCATCTGTCCCTGGAAATTAAATATGTGGTGGAGCTCCAAGGCTTGTACAAGCTTTCGAGAGTAGTTTCTCCAGTCCTGAGTGACATGTCAGATTGCCCAGTCTGAATTCACAGACAACACTACATAGCGAAATAATGAACTTACTCTCGTTAGGACCAGAGTGATGTGAATCTGTGTGATTGTGCTGTGCTGATGTCTGTGCTCACTGATTATCAGAGTGGAACAGCCGCAGCGAGTGCAGGTAAGATGCTGCCTCCATGTCCTACTGCTGTATCATTGCTACAGAAGCTTGTAATCCACATCCTCTGAAGACAGGATTAATTAATTTAAATTGTACACAGTTCCCATGAACATTTTTTACTGTTGACAGCCTTGGCTATTAGAAAGTTTTGGGCTTTGCTGTTCTTTTACACACATTTGTAGCAGTTTTTTTGCCACTCCGTTGCTCAGAGCTTTTAATGCACTTTAATGCAGATTCTCATGTGTCAGAAGTCAGTATAGTTTTTACTAAAGCAGTGAAGCTGTATTTACTTATGGTAGCTCAGTATCTGACCTTTTTTAAACATTAGATCGGATGAAAAACCTTCTGGGCTATCTCAAGTGTGCACTTGATTCGGTTTCTTTTTGAGTTACATCCCCTTTTAGACACAAACTTCACTCCCAAATTATGTTGGCATTAGTATATTCCTTACTGGCTGAGTTTAGGGAAATCCAGCTGGATTTTTTCCCTATGAGCTTTTTTTTTTATCAGGCTGGCAAGCTTTTCTGTCCAGTGACTGACTGCTCCTGTTGTTACAGTCATGCTATATAGTGTAAAGGACTGAAAAAAATAACATAGATTCATAGAATTGTCCAGGCCAGAAGAGACCTCCAAAGGTCATCTAGTCCAACCTCCCCACAGCCAGCAGGGACACCCCCAACTAGACCAGGTTGCCCAGAGCCTCATCGAACCTCACCTTGAATATCTCCAGGGAAGGGGACTCAACTACCTCCCTGGGCAACCTGTTCCAGTGCTCCACCACCCTCACAGTAAAGAACTTTTTCCTAATCTCCAATCTAAATCTGCTCCCCTCCAGCTTAAAGCCATTGCCCCTCGTCCTGTCACTACAGGCCTTTGTAAACAGGCTCTCCCCAGCCTTCCTGTAGGCCCCCTTCAGGTACTGGAAGGCTGCTATTAGGTCTCCCTGGAGCCTCCTCTTCTTCAGGCTGAACAACCCCAGCTCCCTCAGCCTGTCCTCGTAGCAGAGGTGCTCCAACCCCCTGGTCATCCTCGTGGTCCTCCTCTGGACCTGCTCCATCAGGTCCATGTCTTTCCTATATTGAGGGCTCCAGACCTGCACACAGTACTCCAGGTGAGGTCTCACCAGAGCAGAGTAAAGTGAAAGAATCACCTCTCTGGACCATAGCTCTGTTGTAAGGCTATTGGGAGTGATTGTCAAAATGCAAAGGTACTGGACTGTGCACCATGCCTGTGCAAAGGAAAGTGGAGAAACTACTAGTGTTTTTGAGGTCTCTTAACTGTACCTTTCTCCGAGAGCAGGGTGACGGTATAGAGGTAAAGGGGTTGTTGATGACACCTGCAGGACATCACATGCCTGTGTGGTCCTTGGTGTCCACAGCCCCTAATGGTGCAGTGGGGATGTTTAGGAGGACAAACGGGGAGATGGCAGCCATGGTGGCTTGAAAAGGGCAGAGGGATCCCAGCAGTAAGCACCAAGAAACTGTTTCTTGTAGCTGGCCATTTTGGGCTTCTCACTGTCTTCATCTTAGCAGCCATGCATACCGTCAGAACTTAGCAGTAACAGGCTAATAGCCTGAGTAAGTCCAGTGTTTTCCATTCATGTCTCATCCTTTTTCACTACGTCTTCACATACAGTAACCTGGACTTGAAATATCACAAGACTTTCCAAAGTTGATTGGATGTGGCCCTGAGAAACTTAATCTGACTTTGAAGTTGGGTTCTACTTTGAGCAGGGCATGGAAATGACAGCCTCCAGAGGTGGCGTCCAACTTACACTGCTCCATTTCAGTGGGATGCCAAAGACTTCACAGCCAGTGAAGTAGCAGCTGGTTTCCTTCCACTCTGTAGAACTTCACTAAAATACAGAAAATATTGGTTTGTTAGATACTCGGCTAACATGTGAAGTTCTGAGACATGATAACTGTCCTACCTCCTCTGAGTAGTCAGGAGTGCTGCAAAGTCTGCTTTCCTTTTCATTTTGATGGTGAGGTCCTAAAGGGCATACAGGGTCTGTGCACAGCTGTGGCATTGACCCTTGATGGTACCGGACTTGAGTCCATTTTGGAGGGAGTCTGGGCTAGGTGGCTGCTGAAGCATGGTGTTATCTTCAGTCAACACAGCAGCTGTGGGGTCAGGAGTGTGGCAGGAGATGGGTGATACAGACAATGATTCTAGCAGGGACCAGCAGCTCATCTAAGCTGTCAAACAGGACCTCTCTGCTAGCTGCTTTTCCTTGCGAGGTCATATATATGAATATAACGTCCTTGACAGTTGTACTGGTGCAAGTCTATATAGATCTGATTAGTTTCTGCATCTCAGAAGATCTAGCTTCAGAAAGAATTGCTTTCCGTCTGGAACCTTACAAAACAAAATATTTCAGAATTTCCATGAAAGTAATGAAAAGCTACCTCACAACTTAAAAACCAGAGTGTCTTACTATAAGACTGAAATGCCTTATATTATTCTTTTTTAGAATGCTAAGCTTCAGTGGACTATAAATTGTGGGTTTTTTTACCATCTACTAAGTGCTAGCATCTCAACGAAATAATATTTATAAAGCAGAAACCTTTAGTTGAAATGTGTGGTGACACCAGTGGTTTTAATCTGTAAGGCAGAAGAAAATAAGACCCAGAGAAAGTGTTCAGAGGTAGACAGGAATAATGGATTTTATCCTATTAGCTACCTATAATCTCCAAAACCCCAGGTACCACCAACCTCAGTTGATCAAACAGGGAGAAATTTCTCACATTATTTTTATAATGCTTTTACTTTCCCCCTTCTTAACATTTTCTTAAATTTCAAAAGGGAAATTCTCCTGCAATGAAAAAAATGTCCCAGATCTGCCAACTTTAACTTTATGATGCAAGTTTAGGTAAAAGGATTTCATAGATGATATAACACTGTGGCCGTCACAGTTTTCTGGTAGTTCACTGGTTTCTGCTTATTTCAGAGCAACTCTGTTAATTCCTTAATTTTGCAAATAATTGCCAGCTTTCATTTTGAGAGAGTGTGAAAGACACATTCTGCATCTTCATGTACCAAAGCAAAGATGTATCACTCATATACCTCTGCTTATCTCATATGTGAGATACCTGCTCTGGACCTGTAGGATATCTACTTTTCCATTATAGATTTTCCTTTACTTTCTACTAAACAAATTGATTTGCATGGTACTGCATGTTATCTCATCTGTTTGAAATGGTATCATGTTGAAACTTGGCATACAAGTTGCCGACTTGGAATCACATTAAAAAAAAAAAAAA
>VXAK01019723.1:33214-44519 GCA_013399435.1 Arenaria interpres
TCCCATTGGCCAAACTTGATATATTGCCTGAGGGTGGGTTAACACCCTCATGTTCAAATTTGAGATCCACCCCTCACTCCTCCAAACTCCAAAGACACTTGTGGCCTCTTGATATTCTGAAAGACAGTTCTGATATGGGATGAGCAATTTAATATTTGTATGGCACGATCTCTTCCCATGCAGTGGTAACTAGCACCCAGCGAAAGCAGGGCTCTGTTTAACTGATTGTTTTGCAGAAGCATCCGGCATTTCGGATTAGTCCACATTACCTCCGAACTTCTTAGGGCTGCAGAATTAGCCTAGATAATCTTGCAAGAGTAAATTGCCCTTAATGTTCCCAGTAATTTCTGGTTAGGCTTGAATGATTCCATTAAGTAGTTTTCTCTGAGCTCTGTCTTGGAACTCCCAAATCAAAGACATGAAAATGAGTAATAATTTATTACAATTATAAAAATGGGTAACTTCTGACTACATCTTACAGCGTCGTGCATCCACAAACAGTCCTCATCCCAGGAGGTAACTTAGGTTCTTGGAGAACATATCTTCTGCCTGGGGAGGAGATGGGAGCAGCATTGTTGTCCGGCATGAGGTGTCCAGACCACCTTCTAAAGCAGCTGGTAGTAACTCACCAGTAAAGGGGCAGTGACATCTCATAACATCTTTCCCATATTGACACTGACATTGTTTTGATATATTTGAGTTTTGTATCTCTTCCTGTGTGAAGGTTTTGACAAATTAATTTATATTGACTTCTGTGAAAAGACTGGGTTTCTACTTACCTACCATGTTTCAGAGGGATTGCCTGTGACAGAAAACACATAAAGTCAAGGCCTGTACAGTGGTTTGAAAGAAAATAGAAGCAGAGTCAGATTTTGATCCTGCTTGCAAAATGGAAATAAAAGAACTGGCGACGTGCAGTTGGCCTTTTTGAGGACTGCTGCCAGAACTCATACTGGCAGTTCAGTAATGAATCAACTGACCTTCGGCAGTCATCAAGTTTAATGCCATCAGTAGTCCCTTGCAACAGCTCTGAGGTGCACTTGCTTGGGTTGCAGGGGGAGCTGCGCCCCGACATGGACATCACCCCAAGGACTGCAGGTTGGCATCACTAAAATAATGCATATTTTTCTCTTGTACAAATAAGAGTCATATTTGGCCCTAGGATTAGACTTATTGAGGCCGTCAAGCTAACTCTACTATTCATGAAAATACAGACTGTAAAGATTTTCCCAGGTGACTGGGGAGTTCTCCCTTGAAGTCCTCTGCAAGTTTTTCCACATGAAGGAAATTTTACATTTAGGCTTTTGCAAAGCGTTTCCCCTACTGGTTGGTCACAATTTGTCCTGATCTCAGAACCCAAATGGATGCAGGCATTTGGTGAGGTGGTAGTAGGGACTATAATGATCAAAATTCATGCTTTCTTTGAGCTTTCTTATGCTTGGCAACTTCTTCCAGGCCTTATTACTTAATCACTTTGAGTGGAGGTCTCTGGAGTTGCTTTCAGTCAGATTTATTTTTGGATGAAGGCAAGATTTTCTTTTTAGAAGTATCTATGATGAAGTAAATGATGGAAAGGAACCGAAAAGTAGTAATTCAGTTAAGACATTCCCTTATGGCATAGCCTGTGATAGCAGCTTCATAGAATTAAGGTTTTTCTGTTCAGTCTAGAAGTAGATATTTTTATGTTAAGCATAAAATAATAATATTTTTTTAATAATGAGAAAGGATTTACATATTTTGTTTCAAATAAATATAACGTAGAAAATTATTTGTTTCTAAATATGGATGAAAAAATAGCATACTCTTAATTCAGACATGGAATACATAGTTTCATTATTTATATTCTCTTGGTTTTGTGTTAGTGGTTTTGGCAGTACATCTGAAAATGAAATGTTATGGAGAAAATGAAAATCAGAGATCCTTTAAAACTTTATTTATAATGGCAGGATACAAACAATTACTGTGATTGGAAAAGTGAAGTTGCTATATCGGAGATGATCTGACTGACAACATCTGACCCATCGTTGGTAAGGAGAATAGGAACAAAGCTTGGGCCAACTGCCATTAACCATCACCGGGCCATTTTGTGGTGGTTGTGCTCCTCCACTGCTCTGGGGACACTTGTGATTTCTGAATTACTTTCTGCTCCTCTGCAGATATTCCCTTTACTTAAAGCACAGCTGATTCAGAGCTCTGCAGCAGCTCAGGGAAAATTAGATTTTGATGTCCTAATGTGTGTAGGCTAGCTAACTTTGTCCAGGGAGAAGCTCTGCGGATCTGGGGATCCTGCTGTATCTGGGGTGCTGGGCTGGGGGTGCAGGAGGTGCTGCTCCTCACCAGGGCCCATGCTCCCTCTAAACTTGCTGTCCAGTTCCTTTCCTGGGTGGCCAGCAGTTTAGCGTGGAAAAAATGCCTGGTTTCATCACCCCAGCAAGCCACTGCCTGTAGGAGTCGCCTGCTTTGTGCCGGCACTGTCATTTCTGCTATAAAATCTCATCTGGCATGATTTCTCTGTCACAGTAGATACCCACTGGGCTTTGAACTTCTTACGAACACTTGGTTGCTCCACCTCCTAACCCTAGATGATCAGCCATTGGGTTTGGCTTTCAAGTCCCCAGGTAAATGTTTCAAGATACAGTGAATAGAAAGCACAGAGACCCACCCTATAATCAGGGATAGATTGAAGAGGAGATCCAATTCAGGCTTCCTTACACCAGCTTTATACCTAATAAAAGTTCACCAGTCCCACAGACATTGTATTCCTGAGCTAGAGTCTCATGCAGGCCATTTTACATGTTTTACCATACATTGGTACACTAGAATAAATCAACAAGTAATAAAGTAGGATATGGATTACATTTCACTTTTGCTGCTGGAATGCTAAATTTCTTCAGGTAATCCATTGGTTTGCCTTTCTATGTCAGCAAATTTCTGTATTTACTCTATTGCCTCTGTGTTTTGTACCTCATGTCCTAGATAATCCTGACAATGTGGCTAATTGCTTTTTAAATTTGATGGATGATAGATTTTGTCAATCTGCTACATATGGAAACAACTGGTTTCTTTTATCTCCTGTGCTCTCTGACCAAAGAGATTTTGGATGGAGTGGGCACCTAGTTTGTATCCAGCAGGACTATACAGTTGATGTTGCTGGGGTATGACATTCTTTAAAGAACAGTGACACTCACTGCTGCTCATCATAACATTGTGAGTAACTGAAATCCCTTCCCTTTGTTGCCCCTCAGCAGAGCAACAGATGAGAAATTGCTGTTGGAAACTTCCTGAAGTCATGGTCAAGTGTATTTCATCAAGAACACACTTATTCTCGGTTGAATCCATCCCACAAACATCTGGCGAGTCTCTGTGGGGCCATTTCTGGACCAGCCTCCCAGATGGAAAGCAACAGTGCCAAACCTGAGATTGTATTAAATCTGCAGTTCTCCTGATGGCAACACAAAGCAAGGTTTGAAATGGAACTACCAACCTGATCACCTCTGTGCCTGGCAAGATCACAGAACAGATCCTTCTAGAAGCTGTGCTAAGGACTAGAAGGAGGGGATTTGAGACAGCCAGCATGGCTTCAATAAGGGAAAGTCTTACCTAAACAACCTAGTGTTCTTCTATGATGGAGTGACTACAGCAGCGGACAAGGGAAAAGCTACAGACGTCACTTATCTAGACTTCTGTAAAGAACTTTGACACAGTCCCCCACAACATCCTTCTCTCTAAATTGGAGACATATGGATTTGATGGTTGGATAGTTTGGTGGATACAGAATTTTGTTGGATGGTTGCATTCAGAGAGCAGTGGTCAATCGATCAATGTCAACATGGAGATCAAAGATGAGCAGTGTCCCTCAGATGTCCATATTGGGACAAGTACTGTTTAATATCTTCATCAATGACATAGACAGTGGGATCGAGTACACTCTCAGCAAGTTTGCAGATGACACCAAGCTGAGGGGTGCAGCTGATGTGACTGAGGGATGGGATGCCATCCAGAAGGACCTGGACAAGCTCAAGAAGTGGGCCCATGTGGATCTCATGAGGTTCAACAACACCAAGTGTAAGGTCCTGCACCTGGGTTGGTGCAACACCTAGTATCAGTACAGGCTGTAGGATGAAGGCATTGAGAGCAGCCTGAGAGAAGGACTTGGGGGTACTGGTAGATGAAAAGCTGGACCTGAGCTGATAATATGCACTTGCAGCCCAGAAAGCCAACTGTATCCTAGACTGCATCAAAAGAAGCATGACCAGTATGTCAAGGGAGGTGATTCTGCCCCTCTGCTCCGCTCTGGTGGGGCCCCACCTGGAGTACTGCATCCAGCTCTGGAGCCCTCACCACAGGAAAGACATGAACCTTTTGGAGTGGGTCCAGAGAAGGGTGACAAAAATGACCAGAAGACTGGAGCACTTCTCCTATGAGGACAGGCTGAGAGAGTTTGAGTTCCTCATCTTGGAGGAGAGAAGGCTTTGGGGACACCTTATTGCAGTCTTTTAGTACTTAAAGGGGGCTTGTAAGAAAGGTGGGGACAAACTTTTTAGTAGGGCCTGATGCAATAGGAAAAGAGGTAGTAGTTTTAAACTGAAAGAGGGCAGATTCAGACTAGATATAAAGAAGAAATTTCTTTATGATGAGGGTGATGAAATACTGGAACAGGTTGCCCAGAGAGGTGGTAGGTGCCCCATCCCTGGAAACATTCAAGGTCATGCTGGATGGACTCTGCGTGTCCTGATTGAGTTGAAGATGTCCCTGCTCATTGCAGAGGATGCTGTCCTAGATGACCTTTAAATGTCCCTTCCAACCCAAACTATTCTATGCTTCTATGATCCTATGATTCTATGATGGTGGAAAGTGTTCAAACACATTCTGGTTTGCATATTTTGCTTCTTAGACCTGTAGCCCACAGGCAGTCATGCTCTGACACTGATCCTTCCTCTGCCTCAGAACTAGGTGTAAAAGCAGCACTGATAGAGAGGGGGAACACCACCCCATGCACAAAAAGCTCCTTATGTGAAGAACTGAAGGTTTTCCGTTGATGGAATGTGAGGATTAAGACTGAAGCACGTTATAATTATTTCAAACAATTCTAATAGTCTTTGTACCCATAAAACATGTAGTTGTTGCTGTGTAAGTTTTATAAATTTTAGCTCATTTTAAAGACTATTCTCTGAAAGATGAAACAAACAAACTATGTTAATGGATCAGCATCTATTTTAGGTGCTAGTGAATGACAAATAGTGTCTTCTTCAAAGAGTTTTGGTATATTTTATTTAAAAAATAGATCAAAAGGGAGTTTTTTTCATTATGAGCTCTTTCCCAGATGTCTGAACAACATACAGGTAATATTTTTTTAAATTAGTTACTTCTACCAACTGTTCAATAATAAACAGGTTTTAAAAGTTCATTATTTGCATGATGGTGCGTAACACATACCTTATGCAGCATAGCAGAGTCAAAAGGCAAGATAAATTATATTGGACATGTTGCATCCTTTGCTTAAGTAAATTTGTATCAATAGGCTCCTCTCACCTTCTGTTTGCATTAATGTGGGGGATTTTTCTTCTACCGACAAGTCTGAGGCAAACAGTGTCAGGCAAACCATTTTCCTCTTCCTGTTGAACATCTATATCCCCTATTTTATGCTCATTTTTGAAATCCTTGGTTCCCTTCCAACTCACAGATGGGCACAAAGCATCTCGACTTTCCACCTCCTGCTTTGCTAGGGCTTAAGTATGTTACCTTCATTGCATTCTAATTAATGAAGGTATCACTGGCAGGGGGACAGATAGCAGAACAGAAGATAAAGTAGTCTTTCATATCAAACTCCAAGTGTTAATAGATGTAAAGAGATTGATGAATAGTCTTAAAGCTGTAGAAAGGCTTGGTGACTGTCTCCTGATGGAGTTGTTACATGTCCATCAAATCAATCTAGGTAGCTGATGTGATTTGAAGTCCCTTGGCAGATACAAGGCTAGTTAGGGGGTATTTGTGCACACATACCTCAGATGGCAGAAATGGGAGAGGAGGAGGAACCTCTGGCAAAGAGGGTTGTGGTAATCTGGGGGTTACCAGCCCTCAGCAACTCTGATGTGTTGGCTGCTCTGAAGAGGAATTCAGGGGTGATGAAGATTTCACAGGGCACTGAGGTGCTGTTGGGGGGCATTAGCAAACTGTAGGCTTGAGTTTACAACCTTGGATTCACTGAGAGGCACAAAGTCTTGGCTGTGCTTTTTCAGCCATCTGTGCTCATTTATTAATCCCTGGAGAGCCTTTTGACTGCTATAATTTATTTTGCCATTCATCATGAAAACAATTCCAATTCTCAGAACCTATAGGGGAAGACGGAGTTTATGCTGCTGTCAGTTTAAGATAATTTTCTATTATCTTTCTGTATAAGTTACAGGAAAGATACGTTGTCTTTTTAAAAGGTTATGGAATGGGAGAAAGTCAAACCATCCGTTTAAAATAGGGGCAGGGATACTGGGTCTAGAGTGGATCTGAAGAGGCTGGGGAACCTGAAAATAATTTACCTTGGAAGGCTGATGGTGTTTTTTCTTTCTCGGTCTGTTCATACATTTGCTTTCCGCCCTTCTAATGCCTTAATATTTTCCCTATTTCTCCCTTCCACAGTTCCCTAGAGATAACTCTTCTTTCAGGCACAGTTTGTGTTTACAACCAGTTGCCATTAACACACCAGAGGAATGAAAATAGAGGCTTTGAATGAAGTCTGTCTAGCTTTCTGCAGTAAAGAGGTGGTTGAAAGTAGGATTTCTGGAGGGGTGTATCTTAGTCTGACATGGAAGAATCCTATTTAAACGGATGTATTTTCTCTGTCAGATGTTGCTTCTTTTCCCTTCTTCTCTCCCTAAGTGATTTGATACCTTTTTTTCCCCTTCTTCACAGCTGAGTTTCACCAGCTTGACACAGCATTAAAAGCATTTGCACTTTGTCTATAGCAATAAACATCAGCAAAATCACTACAAATGCTCCTGTGATACGTTGCCATTAAAAACAGCTGCACCTTTTTGGATGTGGGAGGGAGGATGGCTATGGCTCTCATCCGAGCCGAGGATAAACCCATTTGCTTGTGCAGAAGCAAGATGAGGGACCAGATTTGCTCAGCTGTGTTTATCCTCCCACCCACGTGTGTGCCCATACAAGCGTCCCACCAGCCGAACGTCAGGCTAATCAAAACAACATAAAGCTGGCTGAATCCCAAACCAGCTGCGACGAGGCTTGTCACGCCTGCGCCATTATTGTTGTTGTTTCAATTTGTAAAATTAGCCTCTGCTGATGGCCCTGCCTGCAGCTGCCTCTCCTCCAGCCTCCCTGCAGCTCCTGTGTCTCTTGGCAGTACTGGGTGCCATAGCTCTGCACTCCTGCCCTGGTGTCCCCCGCAGCCCCCCTGTGAGGCCCAGGGCTCTGAAGGTGGCAGGTTCCTACCCTGCCTCCTGCCACCGGGGTCTGCGCTTTGAGCTGCAAATGAATTCAAGAACCTCCCCAGGAACAGAAAAGCTTTTCAGCTGATCAAGTGTCTGAAGAGGAAAACACAGCCATGTGCTGCTGTGTGAGCTTGCTGCGGCAACGTGGGTCCCTTTGTGACAATTTCTGTGCCCTGGCCACCCCTTACCTGGCTCCAGCTGTGGGGATGGAGGAGTTTTACCCAACCAACCTCGTTCCTCACAGCACTGCAGGGCTTGGCAGTGGCTGCTGTGGAACCCTTCATCTAACTTGTGGGCATCTCTGTCCTCCCTTCTTGCGCAGCGTTTTCCTGACTGGCTGCAACTGGTTTGTCCTGCTACTAGAAAGAGATAGCGTTGCTTGATGCTCTTGTGTTGATTTTTGGGGGACTAACTGGGCATACAGAGTTCAGAGGTGGTGGTGCAACTCTTCCTTTTGCTGTGAGAAACAGGGAGCATGGTTTGACGTCTAGAGTACAGAGACCAATTTGATCTGCTGTGGCAAGCATGCTGCAAGATTCACACCAGCCATTTGAAATGTATTGATTGGTTTACAGAAGAAAAAAAAGAGTGAAAAGTGGAAAATTGGAACCAGGTGGTGCCCAAAGTTGCTTAATCAAAACCTGTGAATGTCCCTCCCTCCGGCAGGGCTGTTGTGTGCAGTGTGAGGTCTGTCTGCTGGTCTTTCAGAGTGAGAAAGGAGGTGTTGGTCCTGCTGCTGTGACCGCTACATAGTGCAGTCCCTGCTCCTGCTTTTGACAGAAGGGAGAAAAGTGGGAATGGGGAGAAATCTCACTCTCCTGGTGCTTCCAGGAGAGGAGGTGCTACTTGCTCATGCTGGCTCCACCAGGAAGGTGGGTTGGGCTGTCTGCACCCTGTGTACCGGCCAGTGGTTTGATCTGATCCTGATGAGCCTCTGTGGCATCCTGGGTCACCAAAGAGCAAAGTCTGTATGTTTTACTGGCTTTTCTACAGGGTATCCTACAGCTCTGCTGCACACTAGAACTGTTAGGGAAAAGGAGAAAGACATATACTAGGAACAGATGTTAATGCCATGAGCATAAGCACTGAAATAACTGATTAATCTACATGATTGCCCAACCTCTGGCTCCTGTGTGCCTCAAGCAGCTGCTGGTGGGCTTTGCAGCCCATTCCCTCTCCTCCACGTCTCTCCACACCCCTCTCCCACCCATTTCCCACTGATGAACTTCCAGCTGGTGCTGTGAACAGACCTCAACCATTACCCCACGGAGGCTGCACGAAATTGTGCCCAGTGCTTCCCTGTCCCCAAAGCGTCAGCCATTAAATATAGCTGCAGGAAAGCTCTTAGTAGTGCCTCTCTGACTCCTTGTATGCTCCAGTGTGCCTCCAGCATGTGAGGCTAGTCTGGTCAAGGGCCTGGGCTTCTTACCTGTATAACCTGTACAAGAAGTGAGAGGTTACAGTAAAAAATAATTTATTCCCCCCAGTTTGATCTCATGCTGGTTTTACAGTAGAATAACTGTGCTTCCTCAGTGCTACTTTTGGTGCAAGGCTAATTAGCGTACATCAAGCAAGCCTGATGATCCTTCATTTAACAGTACACTTGGGAGCTTGCTAATCTCCCTAGAGGTGTGGCCAGGTTTCATCTGTGTGCTCCTGGTTTGCGTCTGTTTTTTGTTTCAGACACATGCTGCAGAACATTCTGGATGCTGCTTAGAAAGCTGGCTTTAATAAAACCATCTGTCTCATATACATCTCATTTTGGAGAGATCTGTTTGAAAGTATTTCTTCACTTCCCGTGATTTTTTTTTTTTTTGTTTATCTTTAAAAATACCCTTCTTAATCCTATTTTTCTACTTTCTAATTATCATGTGAGCAGGATCTGTTGAAACTTTCTCCTTTTTCCCTTTTCCTTTTCTACTCCCGTTTCATGTGGGTGGTGTTAATGGTGTTGTGCTGCTGACAGCCCTGCCAGCGTGTCCCACCATCTGAGAGCGCCATGGTCATACACTGCTTCCCATGGCACTACTGAGGTCGGTGATGGACTTTGCCCTCAGCATGTCTTTAGGAGAAGGGTTAAATTGGCAGGTAGAGCAGGATCTCCTTGGAGATGGTCACAAAACTTCTTTTGTGACCTGACTCTGCGAGACTTATGAAGGTAAGCCTCCACCTTTGGTTGCATCAAGACTTGTTCAAGTCACCACATAATAAAATTGCTACCAAAAATCCCACTCTTGTTGATGGGCTTGGATTGCTCATTCCTTTGTAAATCTGTCACCAGAGATGCTGCCACTGCTTCTGAGATAGAGCTGGAGGGCCTTGGTCTTCCTTTTGAGCTATGCTGTCCTCATCTTGTCTGGTGCAGATGATGTGGAGAGCAAGACCAAGTGTGACTCATGCCTTTTTGCTGCCCAGGCAGTGTGCTGCCCTCAGCAGATGCCTCAGCCACTGTTGCCTGCAGCAGGAATTTTCTCTACAGGACAGGAGATGGTATCTCCTCCTGCTGTCCATGGATTCAGTTAGTGTTAAAATTAAAACCTGCATTTCAAAAATATGCTTGGTTGTACTTAGCTTATTTTTATTCTTCCTCTGATCTTTTTGAAAGACTTGTTCTTTAGCTATATATAGCAAAGGATAGTCTTCATAGTCAGATCAGCCACACTTTGCTGAGAAAGCTTGCTCTTTAGTTATTTATGGAATTAGAGTTCTTAGCACCTCTGTCCCTTGCTCTCTTTGTACAAAGCTAGGACACACTGGGATGAAAACATGACCTTATCCTTTGAGTATGCAGACTGGCAATTCAAAAGTCCTTTTTTTTAACAGAGCTTGTGTTCCAAAGGGAAAAATTGTAATCTGCAGCTACAAATTTCTCAATTCTTTGTGCTTGGTTAGGTTCATGTGTTAAATGCATGTGGGGGGCTTCTGTTAAATCTTGGTGTAGTTGCTTATCATTGTATTACTGCTTCATGATCTTCTCTGAGCTACGGAGCTGTTAGGATTTTCAAACATTCTGACTTTGTAGCCATTTGGGTTGTGAAGGCAACATGACCTATCAATATGCAATACAGTTGTAAAACAATGTCTACAGGAGGTTTAATCATGCATCTAAAATGTGTTTTATTAAAACTTAATGGTAACATAGATGTCATGTAATTGACATTATTTTCATTATTTTCATTAACGTATCCACTTACTATGAATAGTCTCTAATATTCCGATGGCACTTTTCAGATGACAGAAACTTGAAATATCTCCTATCCATCTGCTAGACTTCTCCTCCTCCCAAGTCTTTCCCGATTTCTACAGCACCAGTCTTCAAGATTTGCCAAAATCATCCAGCCCCTTAAAATAACAAAGGTCAATGATCATAGCACAAAATTCATTTTTGTATCAAATGAAAAGACCTTAGGAACCCTGAACTTCAGCCTGTCATTCACATTGTATTTTATTCAAACAAAAATGTCCAGATTTTCACTTTCACATGAGAAGGCTACCAACATCTGTGAGAAAAAGTGTTGTATGGAAATCTGGTTGCTCTGGATTTTAGGTCGGTCTTGGTACATTGTACACAAGCCCTTTATTAAAACGGGTTTAATGATCTATTGTGAAAGGGAGCTTAGGTTCATTACATAGACAAGCCTGATGCATCCTTTTCCCTAACATTGGCTCAACGGTGATAACACATATTGTTAGAAGCATCGTGCACTATGGACGGACATACTTTTCCACAAAAATTTAAAATGAATGTTAAATCCATTCAGCGGGTAAAGAAAATAAGCCCATTGGACAAAAAATAGCTTCCAAAAGCTTTCATCCAGAGAGAATTAAATCTTCTTATGACAAGACACTGCAGTGCCCCC
>VXAK01019728.1:2542-24488 GCA_013399435.1 Arenaria interpres
AATTCGTCTGAGATTTACAGCCCTCCCAAATGGAGATAAAGCCTTGGCAATGAGTTGGAAACCTGTTGTAATCTGTGATCCAGGAAACAAAGAGCCTCATTAATGCAGAGACTTTGGTGAGCCTTTGATGTTAGCTAGCATAGCATTCACTCGCAGTGCCATTTGCATTTAAACATTCATAAAAACATCATCTCTGCTTCCTTTGCCTTAAGCAATTTAGGGAGTAAAGTATAGCTTCTATTTAAAGAAACCCACTGTGGTGAGGCTTAGAATACAAATATCGCATAATCTTCAAGCCGAGCAAATATTTTATCCTACATTTCTGGTGGGCACGTTTAATAATATTATATTTAAGACCCAAAATAAAAGATCCGTCTTATTTTCGCGAACCTTACACCGCAGATTGGAGCGCAAAAGGGAGAAGGGGCCCTGTTAATTCTGAATATACCACATAGCAATTTGCGGAAGCGGGAGAATCCAGAGGATTGTACATTATTCACAAGAGCTGAATTTTTGATAGCTGCCTGCCTACAGCAAGGTGCCCAAATCCCTGTCTAGGCCCACACCACTGAAAATCTGCAGCAAATTGGGGTTGTTTTCACAAATACGTAGTTTGCTGGACTGCAGAAACTTCATCCTGCTTTTCGAATGGACTAAACAAAAGAGATTTATTTTTTTTTTTTCATTTTAAATTTTTAACGAAGAGAAGTATAAAAGTGAAATACTAAAAAAAAAAAAAAGCAGAATAAGCCTAAAGTGGAGATTTTCTTCCAAGAGAAGGCACTGTTGCTCCCGGATGCTATCCGGAGGGAATGGCAGAATGTGGGGAATTTGGGGAATCACTTAGCAAAGGTCGATCTATCTTAATATTTCCAAAAGTATTACCCTCCGACACACCTCTGAGACGTGAAACAGTGCTAAAAATATGGGAATGGATGCCGGGGAATATTCAACTGCGGTTGTTCCCCGCTCATTGTACCATTAAAAATAAGAGAGCGAGTTGAAATCGATCCCCGTCACACCGAGAACTCTTTATGTTTTCGCTCAAATATAAGGAAATCTTTATATTTGGTGCCATGAGTCAGTTCAGCCAGACCTGATGGTTTAAGCATTATAAGCCAGTTTCCTATATGATGAATATCCAAAATTAAAAACTGAAATGGAAAACACTTGAAAACAACTTTACCTTGGATAAAATATTTCTGGAGCTGGATCAAAGCGAAACAAAAAGCCTGGCTTACTTGTCAGATCATATCTGCACTCGACTTCAAGGTTTGATTTGTATTATTTACATGGAAAAGGTCCCAAGAAACCAATTTGGCACTAAGTATCTTCATTACGTTTTTTCGCTTGTATGGGTGATTAAATCAATCTAGGGTTCCCAGTTTAATTTTTTTTGAAAGGTGCAGCCATCTGTGAATTGAGGAACTTTTCTGATGTCATCCTGGTGCTTCAGACATACTTTTTTTTCCCCTTCCTTTTTTTTTTTTTTTTTAATTATTTAATAAGGAGACTTTTAAAGGAGCGTGTTTGCCTCATGATTAGAGTTTTCCAACTGTCCTACCAGTAACTGTGTAGAATTAAAGGTGTATACAAGCAACTTTTTAGGACATTTTATCTGCGACACCTGCGGAGAACAGTAAAGCAGATTAAATTATAACCCTGGCCGCCTGTCTGTCAGTCCCTCTGTTCCTCACCCTGCCTTTATCAGCGCCTTCTCCCAACACTGTGTGTGAAACTCAGCACATGTATTTTCGCCCCGCGCTACGCACAGGGGCGTTACGTGGCTTCACCACACACATTGCAGTCAGCGAGACCTTTAAAAGTCCTTTTAAAGGACTTTAATGTCAATGTAAACGTTGCCACTCATCTCTCTTAGGCCGGGGTTTCACCTTCTGTTCTTTAAAAGGGGCTTCAGAATAAAGCACTTGGATTTACTTAATTTTTTTTTTTCTCTTTTTTTTTTTTTTTGTTTATTTAATAGAATCAGTTTGGAGTAGCTCCCATTTTACTCTTTTTGGACACATTTTGTACTCTCACACAAGTTTATTTAGTGTGAGTAAGGGACACATCCATCCCTGGCAGGTTGAACATCCAACATCTGCCTTCCTCTTTCGCTCTAATGTGTTTCCCTGATACGGGTACACAAACCAAAGTGTGTTTTAATTTTAAAACAGATTTATTTCAGTGTGGGTTTTTGGTTTTGTTTTGGTTTTTGTAGCTATTTAATCAATTCTCTACGAGCAGAGGAACCTTCTAAATATTTACCGTTCTTTTTGGAGAGGCATTTGCAGGGTCGTCCCGTAAGGACGGCTGGATTGATGGGTTGGCAGCGCGGCGGGTTGGGATGCGAGGGATGCAAACCCCTGTGCGAGGTTCCAGCTGGGCGCAGGAGCCGCGGGAGGACAGGCTGGTACCAGCTGAACTCATCCTGGCAAGTGACCAGCGTAAATCAGGCCACTGAAAGCTCTGTTTTGCCCAAAGGGGTTTACACTGGTGTAATTACCTCAGCATAGTCATAGCAGGAACATTTCCTTAGTCTAGACAAGCTCTAATAGGTAAAATAGATCTATCGTTTGCAACTGAAACAGCTCGACCTAGCTGAGGCAAGCACAAAACCTCCTGTTCTTCTTTCCCCTCTGCCTTTCCTTCACTCACGTGTGCCTGGGTACCGTGGGATTTTGTCTCGGTTTGGAACATCCTCCGGTTTCGTTGGTTTGCGACCAAAAGGGGCCAAGCAGTCACTCAGCCCTTGATTCACTCAGCCCATCTTAATCTCGCACAACTTTAAGCGTTTATTGGACTTTGTGCATTGATCTGAACATACTTAAGGGATTCACTGGCAGCTGCCAAAAGATGGCTTTTAAATTACCAAGAGAAAATTGACTCCCTGACGTTGCAATATTTAGGTTGCTTTCGAATGCCGACATGATTTTCTGGAAACGTTTCCAGCTTTTCGGGCTGGAGTCTCCTTTTTTCCCCCTTGGGAGGCAAATAACGACAGCGCTGCAGTCTGCCGGCTGGGGCCAGCATCCTGCTTTCTCCAGGAAAAGAGGATAATCTCCCTCCAAAGACTTCATCAGATGTCAAAAGCCATAGTGTGAAATCCAGCTTGGAGACCGCGATCTTGGGGCAACTCCCTGTGCGTTCGGCACAACATGGCACAAGCCATCGTCAAATCCCCCAGTGCAGATTTTGGGTTCTCCTTCATTTAGAAGACAAGATACCCTCTTGTTTCGATTTCTTCAGGTTATAAGACCATCTCTTGGGGCAATATTAATGTAAAAAGTCTTTTCTTTGTTCCTGATACAAACAACACTTCAGATTATTAAAGGACTTCATAAGACTCATCTATTTTTCACCCGTGTGTGTTTTGTTCACCTCTTGCTGTTGGAACTGCACCAAGCAACTGGCATCGTGTTTAATGTTTCTTATTACTTTCACTGTCGGGTTCTCAGGCGCTTGCCCGATGCTGAAAGATCTGAGTTTCAAACAGGAAGGAGCAT
Organism: Arenaria interpres; assembly: GCA_013399435.1. NCBI lineage: Eukaryota > Metazoa > Chordata > Aves > Charadriiformes > Scolopacidae > Arenaria > Arenaria interpres. The sequence continues at coordinate 6,049 of VXAK01019728.1, forward strand.
GTTTATTTGTTTACAAAAACACTTTTCCAGGCCTGCATCCTGTGGTCATACAATCACCCGAGTAGTCCCTGCTCCGATGAGTCATGCCTCTAAATTAAAAGGACCCATGAAGAGGGATTTGCAGAATCACACTCATTGCTTCCACAACCGTTTTTCCCTAAACCGTAGGGAAAAGTATGTTGATTTGGGGGTCTATAAAACCTCATTTTTACCAAACCAAAGCCCTGGGTTCCTTTTTTCTCTGACAGTGTCTGTTAGATTTTAACAAAATCCTTGCAAGTGGATAGAAGCAGCCCCTTGCTGTGCATTTGGTACAATAGACTTAAGTACACTTTGTCCTGGGATTCCTGTTTGTACATCGGATGGAACAAAGTACAGGAGAAATCCAAATATTGTTCTTTTAGCTCAGGCTCTGGTCAGACACACTATCCAGGCTGCAGCGGAGTCTGGTTGAGAGGTGGTTATCCAGAGTCAACTGCTTCTTCCCTTCTTGCACATCTCCCACCGAAGGTGACCGTGCTCCATCGGACGGGGCGGTGGAATTTCACACATAGGCACTCCCCGACCTGCTTCTGACCGAATGAGCCTGTTTCTAAAAGACAAAAAGAACAATTTCAAAAAATCTGGGCCATAAGCTGCTGAATTGAGTGGCAGTGATCTGCTAACTTCATTTTAGCTGTGACCTGGGACATCTGCCTGGAGAATGGCCGTCTCTGAATGTTCAGAGAGGTCACTGAAAGGAGTAAGACCCAAACCAAAGGCTGCTTTGCCGAGAGGTACCTGGAGCTGCTGGGGCAAAGTGAAAAGGGTTTAGGATTATTATGACAACCTTGGCTGTAGCTCTTTCTGTGATCCCCACATTAGCACATCAAACTCCCGCGGAGCGGAGCTGGAGGCTCTGGCAGTCTCCTGCCTTCCACCAACAGGCAATCGAGTCCCATGGCAGGAAGCCCTCCCTGATCAACCTCCTTCCCAGTGCCTCAGCCACGCAGAAAGAAAAGGGGAAAGAAATGGAAACAGCTGGTAGGACGTGAGACTAAAAGGGAATTGTCAGGGTAATGGTGGTGGGATAGGGTGGCCAGGTCAGATGCCAGAGGAAAATGATTCCCGTGTCTAAAAGCCACCCACATCATGTGGGGTGTATTGATCACTTCTGATCCATCGCTGCCAGCACCGCTCCTACGGCAAAAGGTGGCTTTCTCTGCACTTATTAGGGGTTTTTTCATCTTGTTGTTCGTCTCTGATTGTTGCCCGCGGTGGGAAAGAAGAAAAAATAATTGAAGAGCTGAGGGGGAAAATGAAGCAGGGAAAAGAACATGGGATTAGAGGGGAAACGCTGAATTTATAAATGTTCACACCAGAATTACTGAAAGGAAAAGGAGGAAAGAACCGAACATATTTAGAAATCTGAATTCAGTGAGGCAGAGCTTTTTTGCTAATGAATGCGGAACACTTCATTTACTACTTGGAAGATAGTGTTATTTATTTTGCAGATGTTACTTCTTTCAGATCTTTCCTGATGACTTTCTCGAGACACACTGACAACAAGCCAGGGCGAGCTTGTCAGCGTCAGGCTTCTCTGTGCTGCAGACTGAAAAATGAAAGAAAAGTGAGGAAAGGTAAAATGCAGAAGGAAGGCTTCTATTCCTGCATCGCTTATGCCATCCCCCTTATCCTTGCAATTCCCCTCCTTTTGCCAACAGTTTGATCACTTCCCCTGGTTCAAATGGATGGGGGGGACCTTGTGCAAAGCACAGCCCAGTTGCTCCCGCGCTTCTCAAGTGAGTATAAAGCAAGCAGATTAAAGTGTCATTAAAAGCTGTGCAACAAATCCTACCATATTAAGCAGGACAATTCTCATGGTTGTGCCGGGCCAGCTGAACAGAAGGGGTGCCTTGGAGTTGAACTACATGTTTCAACAGTATGTTGTTCTGAAAAGTGTTGTATATGTGCCGACATCCGCTGTTGGCATGTGTACAGACTGAAGCTTGCCAGCTCCTCCTAATCTGGAAAGAGGAGACATGCAGTGTTAAATACATGTGTCATCACTAGTCATTCCCCTTACCCCCTCCTCCTTCTGCCCCCCCCCCTCCCCAAATTTTATCATTTGGTTGTGCAATATATTTGAACCAAGTCAGCCCATTTAGTTCAGATGAACTTAGGCCAAGTAACTGTTCTGGAGCTGACTTCAGAGCCTTGAGAGGAGTTGCTGGAGTAGCTCTTCCATAAGTAAAGGCAAACACTCTGTTATGCTCCTTATTCTCCTCCACAGACAAAGGCCTTTTGGTGGGGTTGCAGTCGGAGAGCCCCTAAGAAAGCAAACAAACTGGGCGGCTCGTGGCATCATAGGACTTTTGACTTCCATCATGTTAAATCTTACAGGCAAACCAGGGCCAACCCTAAGCAGGGCTCACAAAGGGGACTCCAGGGAAACCCATGCTGCAAGGGATGGTTTTGGTGACTCAGGAGGTGACACGGTTTCTTCTGAGTCAGGACTGAAGCCGTGCTATTGCATGACGTGAGCACACCCGAGCTTAGGGTGTGCTTTAGAACGAAAGCCTGACCACTCGTGCCAGTGAGGGTCCCAGGAGACTTTTGTGCTCATACAGATGGTGATTCCAGTCTCCTGGTCAAAGTCCAGCTGTATTAGTTGTGTTTTCCCTCCATAACTTCTTTGTATGGTGTCAGTTATTGCCCTCTTTAAGGCTGTGGCCATGATCTGTATCATGACCCCAAAGTATGAAGCCCAGTAGCTGGTTGTGATGCACCTTTAAATAATTAGTTGGAAGCCACTAACACACCTGGGCAACTGCCACATCAGCTGCTCGGTATTTAGGCAGAGATCTCAGGGCTCTCTCCTTTCCTTTCCTCCGATGATGGCCACAGCACTAGAGGTATGCGAGCTCTCTTGTTTCCACCAAGCTTTTGTAGGCCCACCTTTGGGTTCCTGGGCTGACCTGTGCTCTCTTTGGTTTTCTTAACTGGTTTTGGTGTTGCTTATCTTGTCCAACAAGTGGGCTGGTAACAAGCCCTGAAGACAGTCAGGAGTCCAGGGTACACCTTGGTGGATCCCAGTCCAGACTTCACCTCTTGAGACCCTCAGTTTTGGACTAGTGTGTTGTGGGAGTTTGTGTCCTTAATCCTGTGGTGAATCTGTGACTTGTCTGCTTGATGTGTGTGGATCCAGGGATGATGCAGTAGCAGCAGATGATGCATTTCCGAAGGCTATGGAGATGTGGAAGGTGTGCAGTTGCAATAGGCAGCCTGGTAACAGACAACTAGAAGTTGCTGAAGGTTTTGATGGCTAGAGAAGAAAGCACAGAAGCAGAGGCTTTATAAGGACAGGAAGAAAAAGTACATACAAATGTGATACCCGTTTTAATGGCTAAACATGAATTATGCTACGAGATGCTTTCATCTTACTATAGGTTAGCATTCCCCAGCTTTTTATATTTGTGTATAAATATTTTTCTTGAAGTAAAGTCAGCCTAATTGGAAGTAAGAGCTATTCTACGTCGTTTATTTTAATACTCTAATATATTTCCCCTACTTAATCATTGCTATTTCTAAATATAAATTTCCTTTCCTTTTCTTTCAAGTCACTTAAAATGAAAGGGCCTGCTTTACTCTTTGACCTCCTCTAACAAGCAGACCCTTGAAATGCAGCATTTCCAGAAAGCAAACTGCAGGAACAACAGATGGATTTAGTAAATTACAGCCTGCAGATGAATTGTACGAGGAGTCAGTTTGGGATGGAAGCTTAAAATACACAGAAATTTTCTGTGCTGTAGCTTGTTTCTCGCTGTCAAACACTGCCTGGTAAATGTGTAGCTTGTGTGATGTTGGCTTTCTGCACTGATTGATTTGTAGAAGCCGTTCCGTCCCAAATTACCAGCTATTTGGCTCTCAGCCTGCAATCCTCCTCAGCCAGGAGACTCTGTCCTCTAGGTACGTTTCAGTATTTTGCATTTCTTTTATTTGCTAAAGCTACTCTGACAGACTGCTTACACTGATCAGCAGATTCTAAAACCTGTTTGTGGTTTCCCAGGGATTTCACAGACAAATTAGTGCATGTGTATTTGCAGGACAGGTGACTTCTAAATGATAAAAATGTAGTTTGTAATCAAAGTGCCTTTCTTCTAACAAGAATCTTGAGCGAGGTATTCGCTTATCTTCCAACGTGTTAATCCTTGTCAGGATTAAGAACTTGTTTCTCCAAAGTGTAGTCTCGATTCTGCAGACCTCACTGACATGTCCAAATCTCACTGAGTTCTTGAGGGGTAATTGTGCGTGAGGACTGCAGGAATGGACCTTCATCGCAGGAGGTTTCCTTGACGTGATTTAGCTCTTGCTCTGGGGTTTGAAGCTCCAGGACATATTTGATACAGAGCAGCAGCAGCAGCAAGTTGTCACTGTGATCAAACACAAAGCTTCTGCGGGGAAGAATAAATTATTTGCATGGGCGTGATGAACGCTTGAAAGGAAGTTGATAAGTTGTGTGTTGAGCACTGGGAAAAATTCTGAAAATGATCCACGTTGTTCTTCGCTGTGTCAGAAACTTAATATTGAAAGGGGATCATCGCTGGCTCTGGTTATTGCATAGTATTATTCAGGGTCTTCTGAAATTATTATCTCCATGGTAGCATGGCAATCAATACAGGATCAGGTATGCTCAAGATTTTTTTACATAAATAAGGATTTATGAGCAACCTGGTCTAGTGGGAGGTGTCCCTGCCCATGGCAGGGGGTTGGAACTAGATGATCTTTAAGGTCGCTTCCAACCCAAACCATTCTGTGATTCTATGATTTATTTCTACTCTTACATTCATAAGGTGATCAACACATTTTACAGCGATTTCCCATCCTGTGTCTGAGTTTGCAGTCCTTGAAGTCACCTGCATTTAAACCAGTTGAGTGACAGACTTCAGTGAACCTCTGCAGCAGGGTTTTGCACGGACCCAACATTGTTTGGTGTGGGGCTCATAGGAATTGTCTGCTTTAGCTAAAATATGATTCCCTTTTGCAAGGAAAAGATGTGTATAGTTGTAGCAAGGGTGGTAATGACATGAAGAAACTTGGGAAACTTGTGCAAAATATTCTCAGTGCTGGTTTCTCCTTACTTCAGCCCGCACTCAGAAGGCATCAGCAGCTGAAGCTCATTTCTGACCTGGTCCCCAGGTGGTACCAACTGGGGAGCTCTCACCAAGCAGCTCATCTCCCACCCTCAGGCATGGCCTGGTGCAGGGCCAGGGTGCGTACGTGGGGATGAGGATTTCAGGGTGTACTGCAGAGAGCATCTGCCCAGCAAGGTGGATGCTGCCTCCAGGGAGCCTTCCTTCAGAAGAGCATCTGGTGCTGTAAATGTTCTGGCAGAGCAGGTCTCAGTGCTGTGGTGCTCTCAATGTGTGCCAGGCTCCAAAGGCAATGCTGACGCTTGGGAACGGTGTTACAAGATTCTGCAGAATTTTTCCATCACTAGCAGATCCAAGCAGTTCTGCTTCTAAGAGAAACTGCTACAGGATGCAAACGTTAACATTTAACTGCAGTAAAACAGCAACCCTGGCCTGTACCTGTGAGTTTCTTCCAAGGGAGACACTGCTGAGTGAAAATACAATCTCTTTTTTTGTATTATTACCCTTTTCCAAAGGTCCATCCCACAAGAGTTATCTGCACAGTAGGTTTCACTGCATTCCAAGGGCTGCTCCCACGTAAAAAAAGGCTGCAGCAATGCACAGTAACAGGAATAGTTTTCCTGTGATGTGATTTGTTACTGCTCTAAGGTTTGCAGTTCCGTACTATGAGTTGTTGATGCAGAATATCAGTGAGTTGTCACAGTGATCAAACGAAGTCCTTCTCTTAAGCCACTCATGGCGAGGCTACATAACGGTTTAAGATCTGAAATGTCCAGCTGAAACTCTGCAGAGAACTGCTGAGGGAGGCAGAATGTAATTACCCACGCTGGAGCCTGGCCAGGTTTCCAAGGTTAGCACCTTTCATCTCGACATCAAATCTTTAATGACCACATGTGGTAAAGACATTTGTTCAACATCTCGTCTGGGGATAGAGCATATCCCGAGTTACCGTGCCTCTGCTGTCATGCTGGAGTATTGGTTCAGCACTGGCCTGAAGGGAAACTGCTCTTTAAGTTGCCAGCGATACTTCATGGACAACCACGCGTTTCCTCTGGAGACTCCTATTTGAGTATAACCAGGACCTACTGCTTTGATTCTTCTTTCCTCCAAATGATCTGATCATCCATCCTTCTTAAAAGCTAATAGCGAACGCTGCAATTACCCTTATTTCCAGGTTGCCAAATAAAATAATTAGAGAAGTAGGCATTGTGATTTTGGAAAGATACATTAGAAAATGAAGGGGAGTGATGACAGCATGTTCTCGCGGTGCCAATTCAAACACCGCTGAGGAGATTCGGAGCTGATTCCTGGAGATCTGGGCAGACAAAAGAGATTCAGAGGGATTCACTCAAACAGAAGGACTGCAGAAAGGCTCTTTTCTGCCTCTAAGCGTATGGAAATACAGCTGGGGAATAGCCTATAATATGACTTTCTTGAGCAGTATGTAACATTTAGAAAGCCGACAGAATGATCTGAAGCATCTTTAAAGAACATATTTCTTGTGGTATCTGAGATGGTCTGACTGAATCAAAGAATGAGTAGTTGCATTTACCTATTAATTAGTCTTGTTTAGACTCTGTCAAAGACTTCTCTTTATGCCCATTGAACACATTAAACTTTCCACTCTATTAATCTTGGCTTAATTGTAACTTTTCCTTGAAAAATAAAAATAAATATAGGTTATGAGGGTTTGAAGCACATTGACTAAAAGCACAAAAATAATGTGTGCATGTGGCCTAGGAGAGCATGGATACCTCCTAACACACCGAAAAAAACAAAAACTGTATCCATGCTGTAATTCTTAACGGACATGGAAAAATACCTCTTCCTCAGCAGCAGTTTTAGTTGCTGAATGAAGAACTGGATCCCAGTTTTCTCTCTTATAATGAACTACATGATCATCCCCACATTCCTAGGCGGTGCATAAGGCTTCAGTCTAACTCTTGGGGTTTTCTCCTTGATTGCACATCCATGACGTGAAGGTCTATTCCAGCTTTTTACACCCACTGCTCTGTAGCTACTTTGCAGTGACGGTATGCAAGTACTTTCATTTTACGTATTGGAAAAGTGAAACTTAGATGTTGTTTGTACAAAGTTAGTCAGAAACTGAGTTTCTCAGCCGCTCTTCCAATACTGATACTGGAGCACACCACTACAAAGGGGGCAAGGGGAAGCTGAGTTTGCCCATTTCTAATAGCACAGCGTTTCCTCAGCCCAACGTGAACCTTCCTGGATTCTGTACAACATGTTTTTGTTCATGTGAAGCAGCATTTGAAGTGCAATAAAATTCTAACTTGTGAACTGAAGGAAGACAGGGCTAAACTTGAGTTAAATTCTCCCCTTTAAAAGGCCATTTTGTTTTCAGATTATTGATGTGTATCTGTTTCTTATCAGCCCAATTTGTAATCTGCTAAACAGGTGAGTCCCATTTGGGCCTGGCATCTGTCACATTCAAACACATATCTGCTCTACAGAGCTCAAATGCTCACAGGTGCGGTTTTGCTATACCCCTGTTTAACTGTTTCTCTGGGCTCTGTCTGTGATGGTGGGTGTAAAACAGCAGGAGTTTGGTGGTTTCTTGCATAGAGTGTGACCACGCACTGTGGCGGTTTTCTTAGGAAGAACTGCTGTAAGCCGAGAAAGAGAAGAGAATTATCACAGTCTCTGTGATAATTTAGAGAGAGATTTGTCAAAGCTTTTTTGTGCATATAAATTTAGCCCTTGTAAAAGCTGTGGCTGGTTTCCCTTGAGGCACACACATCCCATTTAGCCAAAGAGAAGCTACAGAAGTAGCACAGCAGCCATAACCACCGTCTGCCTCCCCTGTAGTTGTGCTGCATCCTTGTTGAAGAGGAGCAAGATCTCCTCATGTTCTGTGTGGGTCTTGCTGGGGATGCCGGTAACTGTTGGGTCATGATGGTGTATTTTGTAGCAAGGCACCACATTCTTTAGGAAAATAGAAGCACAATGGCTCTCAAATACTGAATAGAGAGGTGAAAAGAAAGGAAACTGGAACACCCAGGGCGATATAGATGATGTATCACATAGAGGTGACCATCTAGAGACTATGTGAATCACAGAATCCTCTAGGTTGGAAGGGACCTTCAAGATCATCTTGTCCAACCATCAACCTAACTCTGACAAAAAAAAAACCCCACACAAAACACACAACACCATCACTAAACCATGTCTCCCAGCACCATGTCAACCTGTCTTTTGAACCCTTCCAGGGATGGTGCCTCAACCACCTCCCTGGGCAGTCTGTTCCAATGCTTGATAACCCTTTCAGTGAAAAAATTTTTCCTAATATCCAGCCTGAATCTCCCCTGGCGTAATTTGAGGCCATTTCCTCTAGTCCTGTGGCCCATGACTTGGGAGAAGAGACCAACCCGCACCTCTCTACACCCTCCTTTCAGGTAGTTGTAGAGAGCAATAAGGTGAAGATCATCTTGTCTATGAAACACAAATTTCCGTTAGGAAAATTTTTCCTTCCTCGTGGTTAAACTCATGCATGACTGTATCCAGATGGCGTTCGGGATGTGGTCCCTTTGAACCTCCACTAGAATCTGGTCATGCACTTCGTATCCCATCTTTCTGTCAGTGGCACTCCAGCAATTCAAAATGTCTGGGTTGGTACAGTTTGGGGCTTTTTTTAGAAGTAATAATAAAAGCAGCACATGCTCTTCTTCAGCTGGTGTTATGCTGTAGCTCAGGATGGGGTTGTGAACATGCTTTTGATACGACGAATAGCTGTGAGGTAAACCGGAGCCGTTACCTCATGTCCCCAGGAAAAAGGAAAAGTCTCTTAAATGTTTTTGGTTTTAGGTATTGGAAAGCACAAGGTTTCTGCCTGATTCTCATTCCTGATACTGAAAGCCTCCCCGCAATGGGGAGGCAGTCAGTATGCCAAGAGCCATGCTGGCTCTGAGCCACGGCTGTCCTGTTCCCTTGCTAGGCCGCTCTTGCCAGTCTCCTCAGAAACAGTGTTTGGGGCATAAAATGTCTGTTTGCTGTCAGTGCTTGTATCTTAATACAAGCAAGTATTAAGGAAGCAGGAAGTAAAAGACTCCTGGGTTTGGGGCAAGCCTTGTGCTGGTGGTAGCTGTGCTGTGGCAGCAGCACTCTGCCATTTCCAGGCAGATCTTGTGGTGGGGCCTGAGTACCTGGCGGTGCCTGAGTACCCGGCGGTGCCAGGCAATGGCATCTGTGGTTAACCTGCTTCGGACAGGCTGCCCGCAGCCATCTGCATCCAGCTGGGATGGCCTCTGCCTTCCTCACAGGGCTGTGCTTGGGGCTGAGGCCAGCAAAATGGCTGCCCTTCCCCTCCGGCCTACTTCCTGCCACTCCCTGAGCGGGCAGACAAAATGGCTGATGGCCAGGCAGGAGGAAGACTGAGAACATACAGACTCCCGGCAGCCCTGTTTCTCCAAACCTTCAAACTGGAGAAGGTTAAAGGCAGAAAAGTGAAGCGTTTCTTGCTGGTTTTGGTGCTGTGGGGTTGGCTTGCAGGCCTGTGGGTGCTCAATGGGAGGGCCAGCACTTGCTGAGGAGCCACCTGTCCCTGCAGGGCCAGCTGAGGAGGTGGCTCAGGGACAGCTGTGTCCCTCTGCCCTGCTGTGGGATAAGCTCAGCCAGCCTTTCCCCCTCCTCCTGCCCCCATGGTGCTCATCTTGGCCTTCTTCCACGCCCATGGAGGAGGCTATGCCTCCACTGACAGGGCACCTCGATCCCCTGTGGTCCGTGCTCAGTCCTGCTCGGCTCCTGCTCTCTAAAACTTATCCTCAGTCTCAGTGGAATCTATAAAGTCCTCGTTCCTGCAGTCCCAAGGCTTGGCTTGCTTTCTGTCTTTTTTTTTTTAAAAAAAATACATACTAAAAATTCTAGTTCTCATGACTCCAAAGAAAAGCTTGGAAAAAAGTACCCTGATGTTTCAACCAGGAAGGAAGAGAAAGCCTGAACATCTCTATCAGTTTGGGACCTTTTTTAAATCTTTTTTTTTTTTAATCAAATCTCTCTATTTTTTTTTTCCTTTGTGTGCAGTCTGACTAATGACTTTTGTAAACTTGTGTTGGCAAAACTAACAACAGTTTAAATAAAATGACTAATTGTTTTCATTCATCAGCTATTCATTGCAAGAGCAATTATAGTTTCAGTGTTCTGCCCCCAAATGAGGGCCAGATCCCGCAGTCATGTATTATTTATGTTACCTGTCTCCCTATTTACGTTCTCCAGCACATAGGTGGCTCTGTTCAGTGTCCAGGCCCCTTCTTGTAGAACCCAGTTGCTTCAGATTCAGGTCAGAATTTGGACAATCCAGGTCATTGTTTCAAGCAAGAAAAAAATTACTATTCTTGTAGCTTGATTTGTTTATATGGTGGTAGTGGCTACTGAAAGGTTAAGATGCCCTCATTTGCCTTTTTCTGTTAAGCTGAAATTTAGCACCAAAGGCAAGTTGCCGCACTATCACTATGACACCAGGTTCATTTTGTGAAGAATACTAAATATTTCCAGCTCGTTGGTAATTTCTTTTTTATTTTCTCACTTGTAAGATTTAAGGAAAAAAAAAATCACCATAGCAAACCTCAGATTTCCTTAGCGAAGCACACCCGGTCTGTGAAAGAACCAAAAAATAGTTCAATTTGAAATGTTTAAGTAAAAGACTAATTTTTCACCTGCCTGTTTGACGTGAGTTGTAGGATGGGCTGAGTAAGCTGCTCTGGGAATGGAGCTCTTGTTCCCTGATGCCCCGGGTAGGGGTGAGGGATGAGTCTCGAAAGGTCTCATCGTCTGGGATTTTGTCGTAGTTATGTGGTTAGAAATCGCACCAGGATGGAACAGCTCAGCAGAGATTCAAGTCTTCTCTCCTCCAAAGGTCCACTTGTGGTCGCGTACACTGTTTGCCCGGGGCACAGGGAGTGTTCAACCTGCGGGAGCAGTGGGAGAAACGTGTAGGAATGGAGTCATCTCGCTATAGGCGCCTCCATTGGTGAATCTTTATTGCTTTTCTTGCTGCTTCACTGCAACGTGGTAGAGTCGCAGAAATTATCTACTTTGGTTCTATCTTAGAGTTGAAATTGAGCGAAAAGCCCAAGTAAAGGCAGCTTTACTGGATTCTGTTGAATTCTGGCCATGGATTGAAACTTTGTAATGTTCCTTCATCTTTCCAGTGGGCAGAAGAAAAACTGAGGCTTTGAAAAATCATTGAAGTCTAAATAAAGGATTTCTCATCTAATCCAGACTCCGTAGCTTGATCCTATTTATGTTACTGCAAACTACATTTGTGCATGTGATACTCTGAAAGGTACAGCATTCATTCCTAAACCCCTTATCTGCTTCTTGTCCACAAAGCTGCTGTACTTGATAGCAAGTAATTCATGGGGGGGGGGGAATATCAAAGTGAAAACGGTAATCTTAACGCTCTACTTTGTACTTGGCAGATCACAAAACACTTGACTAAGTGAAGGTGCCTAATTTTAAATCCTTCAGCCAGCCAATGTGCCGGTTAAGAGGAGGGAGGAGAAGTGTTTGTTTGTAACTGAGCTATTAAATGTAGGATTTGTGTCTTATAAAGTGGCAGTGTTGCTTTTCAAGGCTGATTAGGAGTGGTGAAAACATTTGGGTTCTGCAGCCCTTGAAATGAATGCAAAACTCACTCCACTTCAATAGGAGATGGATAGGAAAGTTGTTCCTATTCCGGTGTCTTCCCCTGTGAGCGTCATGAGTAGCGTCTTTTTGAACCGCACAAAAGTTGTACCTGGCTTTTGAATATTCTGGAAGTAATCCCTAACGCTCACAGGTAGCAAAATGATATAACAAGTATGAATCTTCTAAGAATTTAATTTTAAATGCTGCATCTGACAGCAATGCAATTCTATTACAACATCAAAACTACTTTGCATATATATATATATTTCTCATTTTTAAGGCTCTCAATATGATTTATGAGCAGCAATTAACTAAACCTTTTAACACCATGTGACAGAGGTGTTGCTGGGCCCATTTGTGAATTAGGCAAGCTGAGGCACAGAGGTGTCAAATGCAGCTTGGCAGCGATGGTATTGCAAAACAAAGACCAGAACCCAAGAATCCTGAATCACAGCCCCTATTCTAAGAGCTGTCCATTTATTGTTAGAAGATCATTAGAACCTGCTGGTTTTGCTATTGAGTCTGGCAGACTTTAGAACCTTATAAATAATTTTAAATGCAGAGGGGTTATCTTTTGTTAAATGATGAATGTAGGAGGGTTTTAATGTGATGCTGAAGAAACGCATCTAAACCACGGTGGAATGAGAATCAATAGAAGTCATTAAAAAAAGAAATGCTGTTGGAAAGGATTTTTCATGTTATTCAGCAGCATTTATATTCTGTACTCCCCTTTAGGCTACTCTACCTCTGTAACATAAAAGCCTTTTAAAAGTGTAAATGGCAGGTGGTTTATAGGACACTGTACCTTAGTCCTCGCAGACCATGGGCTTCCTTCCACCACTGTAGAGCAGGATGGGGACCCTGAATCATAGTCTTCAGTGTAAGGAGTAGATGTGTCCATCTTATGCTTACAGGATAGTCTGTGTTTGCAAGTCTCTTTTGGAAGACTGGCCCCAGTGCTCTCGCTGGAAACCTCACAGGATGGTATATTGCTCCTGACTGGAGAAAAGGAGGAAAAAGGTGTGTTTGCCTCCTTTTTCCAAGCAGGACTTCCTCCCAGAGTGCTGCTTGGAAAAAGGTGCTCCAAGCAAAAGGGTAAAATTTACCCTTACTTAGCTGAGACCACAGCGGTACCCAGACCTCGTGGTGTCCCTCAGATACCCTGTTTACGCTCAAATGTACCACTACTGATGTGGCTGTGATGCTAATGAGGCAGAGCTGGAATTAGATATGAATATCTTCTCACAGTCACCACCCCTGAGTGGGTCTGCAAGAGGCGCGCCAAGTATGAGCTAACATTGAAATCTGGGGGGGGAAAAAAAAAGTGGGTGTCTTAACCTCTGTTTTACAGCACTATGTACAAAAGAAGAAATTTATAACATATCTTGTACTTTCTTACCTGCAAGTACATTCATATTAGTAACACAGTAAGAATTCCAGAAGCTCTACCTTGCTAATTGTGGAAGGGTAGAAACGTGTGAAAACTTGATAAATACGGCACGGGCACTTGCCATGTGTTTAAATCTTGGAAAGGGACATGCTTTATTCACATCTGAAAGTAACAGCTATGTAGTAGTGGAAATAGTACTTTTTTTTGTTTTTGTTGTTGTACAGAGATTTCTGCTGCATGGCAGATGATTTAATCAGGGGATTTTTTTTAATAAAAAAGGAAAAGTAGAACACAGATGTGAGTAATTAAATATAGGTGATCCTATTTCTGCTTTTAGCGTAAATGCATTTATTATTTGTAAACCTGAGTCATTTGTAAAGATACATAAAAAAATGGGTATATATTCAGAATTATCTAAGTCCATGTATGAGTGCAAGCAGTACTTCACAAGCTGGTATCACCATATCCCCCAGTAAAGGGCTGGGCCACCAGTACAGTTTTTGCTCTTGCTGATATATGTGTCCTCTATGTTTATTTTCAGATGCAACTGTATTTAACTCCAGGCAGTATTTTACCCTTTGCAGATAAGTACTTAAAAGAGAATCAGGTAAGCACATAATATTGCTGAAAATAAAGATATAAACCCCCATTCTCAAAATCAAAACTGAAGGTAAAAGTAGCCACCTTTTAGGACGCTGTCACCCAACAGCAACTTTGCAGCCCGTAAGACTGGGTGGTTTGATGATCCTCATGTTGCTCTGGGCACCTGATTCAACTCAAAATCCTGCAAAATCATTAGACAATTGTTTGTTTGGTGTGTTGGGTGGGTTTTTTTTTCCCCCCACCCTTGGCTGAAGGTGCGAAGCCAAATAGGTCTGTGGTCCTGTTCCTATTACAACCTGTGAGAGTTTGCTTACACTGAAGTCACAAAACCCTCAAAAGCTTTAATGGGGGCGAGAACAGGCTCACCGTGATTTACTCTCAAGTGTTCAGCTCAAGGCAGAAAGACGGGGGCTCTTTGAAAATGACAACTTGTGGGTTTTGGAGAGGTCATTAACATATTTGTCATGGGGGAAAGAGGGTAAATAAGGAACTTGAAAAGAAAGACAGATATTAATTACGCTTCAGACAACATTGTTGTGTGCTGATGACATGCTGTAGCTCTCCAGACGACTATAATTTGCAAGTGAACCCAACGAGCAGGAGACTGTACAACAAGCCGAGCAATTAGTTCTTCCTGAGTTGCAAGAGTGACATCATGTGTGCAAAACATGCCTTCGCCTTCAGCTAACAACACGTACTCATTTATTCTTCCTGTAGGGTCACTGTTTGCCGTGAAGGCCATTAAATCATACCTCTGATGGATGCGCTAACTTTCAGACTCCAGTGAATAAGGGTCTCTGAAGTGCAGATAAAGAAACACGTGTCCAAAGCAGCAGCTCTTGACAAAAGCAACGCCAGTATCTGATTTTATACCCTGTAGCTGGTCTACAAAATTTTTTTGTGTTCTTCTAAATAAGTTATTTTTCCAGGGTCTCGAAAACTTGTTGAGGGATCTAACCTGATAAGCGGTTTTGCTTTTGGTCTGGAATATGTCAAGATGTTGTAGGAAAAGGAGAGGGGTTGCTTTTATGAGCTCTTCATACAGACTTCTGAAACAAGCACAGAGTTTATTTAACTAGGAAAAGTAATAGAAATGAAACACTTGAGCAGTGATGAGAATATGTATCTGGGTGTAGATTTCCAGTAGTGTGTGTGGTTTCATAGGTTGGGTCACTTAATGTTTTGCACTGCATGAGTTTATCGAAGAAACCGTAAGGATCCATCTGATACTCAAGGAGGAATAAATTCTGGCATTGATCTATAGATACAATTACATTTATTCTTTAATCAGATACGTAGTCCCACTGGAGCCACATACTACTTACCTGCAGTAAATTAAGCTTCTGCTTAAGTGCTTTGTAGAATCAAGAGCCAAAAAAAAAAATCTCATGGAGCTTTTTTAAGCTCTTTTTGTCTGTTAGGTTTTGGTATTTTTGCTGGATAAATGAAAAAGAAAAATGGGATACCAATGGGCTTGACTTTAGAGAGATATTTCAGTGTGGGAAAAGGTGCTTTATCTTTTGAAGAAAACTGTTATTACAAATGCAAAATGAGCGTTTTGCCACCGCAGTTGTTTTTTTTTTTCTAAATATAGCAGTGGGCACGAAGGTTTGGCAGAGCAGATGCTGAACAGGGCCATGGAGGGCTGTGGAGTTTCACATCAGATGGGAGCAAGTAGGTCCATGAGAGTCCAGGGCAGTGACTTCACAGGATATTGGGATCTGATCACCTGCCCTGTGCTCTCAGCACATAATCTAAATAATTCTCTTTTTTGTTGCTAGCTCACATGTTTACATAGTCCCCAGAAGCTTCTAAAATTAGAACCTGAGGAAAATAGAAACCTGTTCTCCGAAGCTGGCAGGATGTCTTAATAGCAGCTCTTATTGCTATTATTAAGAATATTAATAATCTTATGTTAACCAAAGGCAATAATGAATCTCTTGCTGGACTGTGTCTGGGATGTGTGACCTGTCTTTATGTCCTTACAAAGCGGTGGCAAAAACCATCCAGGAGAAATGGTAGGGCTGAAGCTGGCTGTCGGGTCGAAAGCCATAGAGCGGGGAGCTGGGCAGCCTTTTAGTCCCTGCCGGCACTCAATTTTCTTGGTATTTCTCCTGCTTGTGACAACTCATCCCAGCACAGAGAGGTGATGGCGGACAGCATTCAATTGCCAGTTTTCTGCAGTAATGTTCCTGTTTTAATCGCAGCAATGAAGGAAGGTAGACATCGAGAGCGTGAGGGCAAAAGCGCTGTGCAGGGCCCAGAGGGAGCAAAAAAAATTCTGAATTCTGTGAAAAAGCTTGAACCGTGTTCCTCGGCTTCAACTGCAGGGACTTTCCTCCTAACTGAAACCTGAGGATCCCTTCATACGAACCTTTTCAGTTAAATTCTTTATCTGTAGCTGCCAGCACGGCCACAGATGCGATAGGGGAAAACATTGGTTTTGGTGGTGTGGTCAAATGAAGAGCAAGGCATGTTTGCATGAACTGTCTGTATTGGCTCCCAAGCTCTGCACAGCCTGAAGAACTGAACCTCCCACAGAGCCAGAATCTGCCTCCTTCGTGGACCATTCTGCTTGAATTATTCCTCTGGCAATGCACCCCCCTGAGCTCAAGTTTAATAATGTAAAGCTGGTGACAGGCTGGTTTAGGTTTTAAGTGAGTGGTTTTGATTAATTCGCCACATTTCAAGGGCAAAAAAAAATAAATGTGTAATCTTGGGTCTTTACTGAACACTCCACCGCTTTCCGTGTGGTGTTGACCTACCAAAATTGTACACCTTTTTTTGCCTACCTGACGTGCTTTTCCGCATAATGGAGGGACAGAGCTGGGGCATTCCACGTTAAATCAATACTTAACAATCGACTCGAAGTGGCACAGGAAAACTGAGGTTGTGTAAGAGTTAGATTGGAAGCTCTCAAACTCCAAAAAAAAAAAGTGTGTTAGCAGAAAGTGCAACTTTGCCACAGTGACATATGCTATACAGAAGTAAAAGTCGTCTCTCTCCTTTTTTCCCTCTTTATATGTGCCCGCGTGCCCATGCACATACCCACCGAGCTCCCCACACAGCACGTAAGAGAGAATCTACTTGGTGGTTTTAATGAAACTGGAGTTTCGTAGCTCTAATGACCAACAGCTGGGAAAATGCAGGCTTTTCTCCTTCATCTCTCAACTTATTTGGAAGATTTCTGTTTTGTGGCTTTTACTGGGTGACTTTCCTGATGAACTGATTTTAAAAAAAAAAAAAAAATCATTTCATTTCTTCGAAGACCGTAGTGGTTACCATAGAAATATGTTTGCTGCAAAACAAGGAATAATTAGTTTATGTTTGTTCCTTTGTGTCTCCTAATTTCTTCCATTCAGGATTTTTAAGCGTATAATTAAAGGGATTATTCAGCTTTGTGATTTTTTTTTTTTTCTCTCCCCTCTATAAATTCATTTAAAGACAAAACTCTGATGTCTGAAGAGCATAAATAATGATGATTATATGTGGTAATTAGTCCAACCTGTTTGTCCACATAGCAGAAAACAACGTGTTTTCTGTCGGAAGCCTGCGATGCTGACGAGTGGTCACTCTCGGCTTCCACTGCGGCATTCCCAGTTATCTCTCTCATCCCTTACGGCTACTCAGCTAATTACCCTTAACAAATCATGGTGTGGAAGTGGGACTCTCCGGAGCACGGCAGGACACCTTTCTTTGTCTCATTCCAGTTCTGGGGCGAGTTAAATTTGACAAGAAAGGCATCAGCCGGCTCCAGAAGTCTCTAAGGTCAGGCGGGAATTGAGCAAGGACCGGGGGAGTGTTGCGACACCGGGGTTTCGGGTAGTTATTTAGCACCTCTGCCCCGGCAAGATTTGCCGAGTAGGCAAAGTTCTGCCCGTCTGTGCGGAAGGGCTGGAACTTGTAGGGCTTCTCCAGCAGCCCTTGCCATGGATGGGGCTTTCTGCAAACTTGTAGTTGTCCCTCAACACGGGACAGGACGCGGGAGCCCTTCAGTTTGGAGTAGTTCAGGGGTTAAATCACTTTGCAGCAATTCTCCACTGGGAGAAATGCTCTTTAAAGCTCCAAAATGAATAAGCAGGAATAAGAGTCTTGTCCCAGAGCTATGCAGTCCCTTCCTCTGGTCCAACCAGCCTGGAAATGTTCCACGCTTCCAGGAAAAATAACAATCGGTGTCATGAGGCTTTCGAGAGCTCAGATCCGAGCTAGATTCTGAGATGCTTTTGGCCTAGGCAAAGAGGGGCTTTGGGTGTTCTGTCATCTGCAAATGGGTGGGAATTTTGAGCGTTAATATTTTGAGTGTTGGGTTTTAAAGTCTCCATTAGTCTTGTTCCTCCTTTGGGATTTTCAGGCTTTTCTTTCTCTGAAGCATTTTACATCTGTTGTATCACCTGGGAAGAAGTAATTTCTTTTTTTTTTTTCTTCCTCCCCACCCCCCAAGAAAATGTCACAAATTACTGTGTGTGCAGTTGCTATATATATCATGTGTATATATATTATATATATATGTGTGTGTGTTTGTCTGCTTATGTATGGATGTGTGTGCTCCATGACAGGCTGCTGCCAGCTCTTTGAGAGCCTGATGCCCTGGGTATAAAGTTCATCTGGCTGTCCCGAAACCCCTTTTCCTGCTCCCCCAGAGCCCACCCATGCCGTTATTATCTCAAAAT
>VXAK01019728.1:25637-72245 GCA_013399435.1 Arenaria interpres
GGTTTTTTTTTTTTTTATGTTTCGCACATATGCACTGTCTGCTTTACCTTCTTGAAATATTAATTTCCTAACGCAAGGCTGACTTTTGGTAATAGAACATAATATCCGGGAATGGACACTCGGGATAGAGCATTCCACTTAATGCAATTCTTGCACAATTACGAGTTGTTTACCTTAAATATTATTCTGAAGAGTAATAATAACAAAAAAAAAAAAAAAAAAGGTAAAGAAAATTCTGGTTAATAACCTGGGCAAAACAATTATCCTGCTAAGACTCTTTATTGAATCATGTATGCAAAACAGAGACGATTTTCATAACAGATGTATTTAATCTTGATGCAATGCTTGGTTTTAACCCCACGGTGTCTTGCAATTCGGCCCGAGCGGGGACTGGTTCTGCGGCGCTTGAATAGAAGAGACCGAGCCAGAAGCCTCTGGGATCCCAAACAAGACTTGGCTATTGTGGAAGCCCCTCAAAGTCTTGTTATTGTCCAACAGTAACCATAATAACGAAGGGCCTGGAAGATCATTTAGACGATAGTTCAATGGCTTGGTTGGTTTTCATAACTGTTTGCAACAGGCTTTTGGAAGCTTTCCCGGTGTTTATTGAAATAAACGTCAGGGCGAGACTATTGTGTTGTTTGTGCCATAGATGTAAACTCTGGCAAAAGGAGGATAACCCAGTGGCGTTCCTTGCTCTCTTCCAGGGAGAGGGCAGCGTCTGGCAGCTCTCCCTGCTCCTCGGTTGCTCTTCAGGGTAACGCTGCTTGTCCTTGGCTCCTGCTGCCGCGAGTGGTCGTGGTCAAACGTCCTGGAGCACGAGGAAAGCCCCAGCCTGTGGTGAAGACTGGCCACGGGGAAGCAGAGGTATCAAGGAAAGGCTCCCCTGAAAGCGAGCGTGTTAGATTTTACTGCATTGTTATCTCGTGGTGTGGTCAGGTATAAAGAGAGCGCTGGATTTTAGAGCTGGCGAAGTGCTAGTGGGTCACCCAGACAACTTCCCTGCTCCACAAAATAGGATTCTCCTCGCCGAATATTTATTAGGGCTTTATCGTGCCTCCTTTTGAATTCTCCAGTGAAGGAGTTTCTACGAATGACCTTTTTGCCCCCCAATGATTTCATATTCTAATTTCCTCCTTTAATTTTCTTTCCTCATATTGAGCCTAAATTTCTTTTTATTCACTTTCCTATAATTGCTCCCGGTTATCCATCCTATCCCAGCCTGAACGCTGCTTCCCCCCTTTCTGCGAAGCTGATACCTGTCAGATATTCCCTGACTCTTTCCTTTGGTCAAAGATATACATATGCAATTCCTCTAATCTCCCCTCCGCCAGCCCTTCCCTCGGGCTCCTTGTTATTTTGTTAGCCCTGCTCTGAGCCGCTTCCCCTTTATCAATACTATTTTATGATGATTTTGGAACGGCTCCTGCTGCCTTCCTGGTGTTATTCTCTCCCCTGCCCACGTACACGCAACCCACGGAGGTCGTGTTTTGGGTGCAGACCTTGCTGATCTCCCCCCCGTTTCACAACCAGAGAATACCCTGTCCCACCGTGTAAACTCTGCAAACGGGACTGTGGAGTCTCAAATACTACTTGCAGCTAAGTATTTACCCAGAATAAAACATTAGTGGCAAACGTGACTGATGAGGGAAGAGGACAGTTTTTCCCTATCACTTAAAAATCCTCTTCTGAAGACTCCTCTAGTGCCTGAGATCTTTGCTTGCCTGGTTCTTCCATGAGCAGGAGCAGTTGCTGACCAGTAGCTCTAAGCCATGTAACTTGCTTTTTAAATCGCTGTTTATTCTTCATCGATTTTGTCTGCAGAAGACCACAGTCTGTGCTATCAGCGTCTCTGCCTCCTACGTGCTGGGATTCTTGTGATCATGGTATTTCTGGCGACAATACCGGAATGTGGTGCATTTCGGATGGGGTGTGGTGTACGTGCCTGCGGTGGTGTTTTTAAGGGCTTTTAGGCTTATCTGGAAAATAAGCAGTTAGAATCTGCAAGTGAAGTTGGTTTGGGGTAAGAACATTTTGGGACTTGACTTTGCCTTAGTCTCTTTGATAGAACGTTCAGGTCTCATTCCGTAATGGACAAGGAAGAGTGGAGAAATATATGGTTAGGAGTCTTTTTATAGTAAACAAATTATGTTAATATGTAGAACAGAAAACAACTTTTAAAACCACTAAGTGCTAGTAGTGAAATCTAGTGACCACCAAGTATTTCATTGCTGAAAATAGACCACCAGAGAATTATATTTCAAAATGTTTTGCCAGCTGAGTGTCTTTCTAGAAAGTTAATCTTTACAAGAACAAAAGAAAAGGCCTGAACAATAAAATTGTATAAGTAAATATCAAGCTGGTTAAGGGAGCAAAACCTGAATGAACCTCAGGCACAGAGCGTGTGTGGACAATAAGCCAGGCGGTGACTGAAACGGGTGGCCAGACCCTCCTTTGGGGATAAATCATTGGCATAAAACGTGAGGATTCGGTCCAGGGTTTAGGATTACAATGTCTTGCTCCTGGTTAAGTGCAGGATGTTCTGGTGGTTGTTTGCCTTTGCCTTGACCGATGCTGAGAAGAATCAGGGAAGGATATGGGTGGAAGGCAGGAGATCCTCAGACAGCAGTTGCTTCGCTCAAAGAACATGGAATTCTCCTGCCTCTTTGGCAGTTGTGGTAACTCATCTTTTTGTTACTTCATTTATTCTTTTCTCTTAGTGCTTGGAAAGGCTGATCTCAGAAATGACCTTTCTATAATGGACAAAATCTTCATGTTCTTGTCAATGTTCAGATGTTGTATTGACGGAGGAGCTCTGAAGGTGGTGGGAGGGGGTAAGGGACAGCCAGATGGTGGGTGGGAGTGGAAAAAGGGTGACATAAGATCTGAGAGATCTGTCAATACTTTTTTGTTGTTGCTAGACAAAGACTAAGAAAGAAAATATGAGCCCAAGCATGCCATGGAGATCCTTCTATGGAGAAGTACTTTGTCAGTGGAGCTCCATCCTTCTGGCTCAAGCCAAGCCAGTTCCTTCAGGACTCTGTGGTTTGGAAGTGAAAAGCAATCAAGGTGCAAGCAATCTTCCCTGTTCCCACCATAGATCTCTGTCAGCAGAGTGGTATTGCATCATTTCTGTGGACCTTCTGGGCAAGGTTGGCCACTAACTGTTGTTGAGGGTTTAAAAATCCAGAAAATTGTATCATTACAACATCCATGATTCTGCAGTTGCATTGTGCTTGGTTAAGTGTTTGCTTTGATCTTCCCAGAGAACCTAACCATAGCTGGCTGTTTAATAAGCGAGGAAAAGACTTCTCAAGTTTTCTGACCCATCCCCTGCAACCACGACAGGAAAAACTACCTTTGTCATTCTAGTGAAAAACTGTTTAATCTCTTCTTAAAGACTTCCCATGACAGGAGCTCTGCAGCTTCTCCAATCAGCCTGTTCCAGTGCTTGTCTCTTCCCAGAGGGTTTTCTTGAAGTCTAACCTAAGTCTTTTTTGCCAAAGTTTGCCTGTCCACCTCATTATACCATCTGTGGATGTGCCAAGTAAACTATTTTCTGGTTTGGATGCCTTTTACGACTGTGATTGTGTTGTTCCCTTGCTGGTGAGCAGGGGCTCAGTGTCGAGCCGAGCTCAGAAACCTCAATTTTTTCAGTCCTCTTATGGGCCATATATTTCAGGTTGCCTGATCATTCCTCTCTTTCATTTGCACTCTCTCCAACTGCTCCATATCTTGGAGTCAAAGCCCAAAGTGGCTGGTTGGTACAGCTGAGACCACACTGATACTGAGCACAGCTGATGTATTTCATTGTGTTTCCTACACAAAATACTGCATATTCACTTTTTTTGGAGACAGCCTGCAATTATTGACTCCTATTCACCATAAACCTTTCACAAGGTGCATCTGCAGGTGGGTATTAGTGCTTACTCCTTGCATTTGTGATACTTGTCCATATTCAACTTCATCTGTTTTTATTTCTACCGTAAAGATGATGTTGAACTCCAGTCTTGCTCTCTGATTTGTTTGTAATGGCTTCCCCATTCACATCATTGGCAAATCTAAACGTGCCCTTTCCGTTTTATCATCCCTGATTTTAGGGAAAACATTGAACAGAATTGGATCAGAGGCAGTTTCTGGCAGAGCTTTGATGAATCGACTTGATGATGAGTTGTTAATGTTCTCCCTCTGGGTATGGCTGGATACCCAGGTACCTGGGAGTGGGTAACCCATGATGAACAATCACTTAAACCTTATGAAATCAACAGGGCTAAAAGTGACCAAGTACCCTCCTCTGCTCTCTCTCTATCTGACCAAATCCGAGGCTCTTTTGTGCCTGAAAAATTGTGTTTGTTGCCGGTTCAGAACGGGAGTTAATGAAACGCCCCCCAAGGGCAAAACCATCGCCTTCTTTGGGAACTGGAAACAACCCGAGAGCCCCAGCCTCACGAGGTTTCCAGCTCGTGCAAGCGAGCGCCTGTGTGGGTAGGAAGCACTGCGGTGGAGGGATCTGAAGATGAGAAGGGGCAGAAAACTTTTGAATGTAAAGTGTGAACCAAAGCGCAGTGAAGTCAATGGAAACTCTCCGCCTGGTAGCTCATGGCCACGTGGAGGGCTGCTAAAGAAGAAGGGCAGAGAAAGAAAATATACACTGCTGAAGCAAAAAGATTGTCCAGATAGGAGAGGAAACTAGATTTCTGTAGAAACTTTGAGGGCTGTGGAAAGAGATCCTTCCAAAGGCTGCTTGGAAACGTTTAGAGAAAGCCCTTTCCAGTTAAGTAACAATGATAAGACAGGACCTGAAAGAGAGAGAGAGGAGGTGGAGCAGAATAAAAACAAAACAGAAATACAACAAGTTTAGAAAAACTAAACCAAACAAACTGCTGTCTTTCTGAAACGCCAGTTGTTATGTGCCAGCCTTCCCACCTTTTAGAGTTTCTGTTTTGAAATTCTACTTTCTCCTCTCTGGGCAGTGATGACACCGTCGGTGCCACAGGGGGGATGGCAGGAGCCGTGGGCTCCACCGGTGCCAGGGGACCATGAAGCTGTGGGCTCTGGGTGTCTTTGGGACCCAATGCCGTGCAGCTTCTTTCCTGTTCTCCCCTTCACTTGTGCCTTCTGCTCGCCTTCAGATAAAGGCGCTGTGATGTTGCGGGTTTGGTGCAGCATTTTCCTCAGACAGATAAACGCTCTGCCTCCCGTCTTGTCCTGCTAATTACTATTAAAAGTGGTGCCGTCGGTGCCCTTTGTGGGCCCGTACATGTATTTATATAAAAGTCTGAAGGCAGAATTTGTTTATGCCATACCATTTTATCAGCAGCAGGGTAGCAATTGGAGGATAATTAGTCCCTGGCTGCTGTTTGGCTTCTGGAGCCTGTAGACTCGTTACAATAATGAGAAATGCAAGTAAGCAGCATCGCATCAGCACTTGCAGTCCCACTTTCTATTGCTGTCATCAAAGGGCTTAGGAAAGTTTGCATTCAGAGTAGGCTTTTTTCTTTTTTGAATTTTACAATGCACATATGCATTTGCACAACACTGTCTGGGAAATCCTGTGCTGTAGATGGCAGTTTATGGGGAAGGCACAATTTGGGCTTGGGCACCCGGTTCGGTGGTCGTGGCCAGGTGAGGACAAGGATTAGGAGCAGAAAGTCAAGGTCAATCCTGATTTAGTGTGGCTGGGAGCTGGGTCGTAGCCAGAAAGCTAAAAAACTGACATTTTAACACCCTGCTGTATGAAGCTGATGTGAATTTTAACCATAAAACTGGGATCAACCCCACTCTCAAAAAACACTTAGAGCAAACACCCCTGGAGGATTGTAGATGCCCAGACTTTGCAGACGATTCTCATTCATTTCTGCCTTTTTTTTTTTTCTTTGGTTGGTTTGGGGAAGCGGAAGCTTTGTACTGGCTAAAAATAGCGGTACTTACAACCACTTACACGCTTCTGTTGTATTGCAGGAACAGAATTATTGCTCTTAGCCTGGATTTCCAGCTACCGAAGAGCTAGTGTTGAAATCTGGAGGTAAAATTCCACGGTGATTTCCTGGCGTTGGATTTCAGGTGCTGCTTTCAATTTTACAATAGGCTGGATAAAACTGATGGTGATAAAATTAGCGAGTAACGTGTTGGTGTAGAGAATCCTGAAATGGCATCAATAGAAGCTCCAAGAACACATCAAGGGGTTATGAACAGCCTCTATTGTGGCGAAAAATAAAATATTTACACAACATAGACCCCGAAAGTGAAAATCAGAGAACCATTTGGAAGGAATGAGAAATTAATCAACTGCAAAGTGATCTTTGCGACATAAGAGTAACTTTTTGCTTTTAAGACCAAGGATTGTTTTTTTTTATTAGTCCTTTTTGCTTAATTTTTCTCCTTTTTGTTTTGTATTGTCCCTCCATCCTGGAATAAAATGTAGTGAGGGATCATCACAAAATCTTTGCAACTTTTATAGCTGTCGTGAAGTTTGAAGAAAGACATAAACAGGAGATACTGAGCTGGCCTCATCTGAGTGCTAACTTTCACTTCTTGTGAGCACTCAAAATTTGTATTTTGCATTAAATGAAACACAACTATATGTTATATTAAAGGATCTGACCTTGTTACTTGTGTACCTGGCTGTGTGGCAGACTGTCCTGCACTTGGAGGCTGTTTTAGATGTCCAAGAAGTACTGAGGTTTTGGAGTACTGCTTCAAGCCTCCGGAAAGGCTTTGGTGAACAGGTTATAAACTCTCTGTACCAGAATAATCTCATCATTTCAGAGTGTTGGATGGCATTTTAGCATTTTCAAGGTCAAGTTGGATGGGGCTCTGAGGGACCAGATCTAGTTGAAGATGTCCCTGCTCTTGGCAGGGGAGTTGGACTAGACTTTTAAAGGTCTTTTCCAACCCAAACCATTCTATGATTGTCTTGGACTTTGCTTATCACTAAATAAGATAACAGACAAGTTTTATTATCAAAGTTGTGCTTTTTAATCCTTTGTTACAAAGACCAAGAAACTGTCAACTATAATTAAAACTGAACTCTATTGACCGTGAGGGAAGGAGAAGGCTCTTGAAGCCATCAAGTTTCTTTAAGAAAGCAAAGTAAGTCAGAATCATCATCTGGATTTTATTGGATTTATTTATTTCACTTCATTAATTTTTAATGTTTGGTTGCAAAGAAATATATATCCTCTTTGGAACTGCCTAAGTATTGGGATGAATATTTAACACGTGATTCCCAGAGAGATGGGGTTTTGAAACACACAAAGTTGTAGCTATTACAAATTAATGAATGTTCTCTTAAATATTTCTGTTTTATTTCTCTACTTCCTTAAAGCCTTGCCAGTGTAGGGGGGAAGAAAGCTTAATAAAAATAAGCAAATTGTTTTTCAGTTTGCTAGAAGTGATTGATTTCTGTGAACAGTTGTATGGCTCTTCCAGCAGTGCTGGGAAACCGGTGCAGGGATCTCATGGGCTTCTGGATCAAGCCCTGTGGTCTGAAACCGAGCCTTGTGTGAGTTGTCATGGTCCTGCTGAACTCACCAGAGCTTTAGTGATCCCCAATACCTCAGGATGTAGTTATTTTTCCCAAAATGAGCACTTAGTTTTTTTTATAAACCGAGACATTAGGTGTGTTAAAGGAGCATCTTCACTGCAGGCTTAACCTGAGCTCTGGGGTTTGGTAAAACCCCACTTGTCCAAGGGCACAGTCACCAGAGTTTGGTCCCCATGGACCCCAAACTACAGATAACACCATCCAACCCAACTGTGGCTGCTGGTTTCAGGGTGTATAAGCTGAGTCCTGTATCAAAGCATCTTGCAGCAGCAATGGCTACTGCCGGTTCCTGGCAATGAGCCTGGGGCCAGATCACAGCAGCAGCTTGGTAATAAAAGACAGGGAGAGGCAAAAAGAGCAAGAGGAGGACTGGTCTGGTTTGTAATCTGGGAGGTATCTGTTTTCTCCCATTCGGAAAATGTTTGCCTCTTCTCATCTAGAATTAGTTGGTGAATGATCCTGATTTTGTGAAATATTCACCTGAGAGCAGGGAGAAGGGGCGAACGGAGAGCAGGACTGCTCAGGGAGCTCCAGTCCTGACCAAAGGTCCCATAAAATTTGGGCCATTTGGGCCATAAAAAATGGCCATTAAATTACAAACCCAGANGCTGCTCAGGGACCTCCAGCCCTGACCAAAGGTCCCATAAAGACCCTGGCCATTAAATTACAAACCCAGATTCCTCTCATTTTCTCTTGCTGCTTCAGTTCTGCTTAAGGTCTTCCATGTTGCAATTGCCTCACTCGGCAGGTCAGAAACTATTCTTCTGCTAAAAAAAATAAATAAATCATGTGCTAAAATGCCAAAGAGGTGTGTGAATCAAAGGTAGTTATTTCACTTTTATATATTTGATCCTGCTTCAGTGCAGGTCAAAGCCGGCCCCAGAAGCCCACGGCGCTGCTGGATGCGTCGTGATCAGCTGTAGCGTGCAGAAAGCGGGTAAAAAATTATGACTAAAGAAGTAGGAGAGAGA
Source organism: Arenaria interpres (assembly GCA_013399435.1). Taxonomy (NCBI): domain Eukaryota; kingdom Metazoa; phylum Chordata; class Aves; order Charadriiformes; family Scolopacidae; genus Arenaria; species Arenaria interpres. Next base: position 34,155 of record VXAK01019728.1, read on the forward strand.
AAGAGAGAAAGAGTTCGGTACACTCAAACTACGAATTTTAAAACTTTCCATTGTTTACTTATCTAATTAAGAATCTATCTCCATACAGGCACACGAACGGCAGGTACAAATATATCTAGATGTCTATCTTTGTTCCACTGTACGTTTGCCTGCAGGTCTCTATAGATAGAAACATAAAACGGCGCCTATATCCTGCTGCCTTTTGAAACTTACAGAAAATTACCAACAGTTTCTTTTCTCTAGTTTGCTCAAATGCTTGTGGTTAGATATTCTGAAAGTATAGAATCACAGAAAAAAAAGAAAGAAAAGAGAAAAAGGCAAAAAGATTTAGACACTTTGAAAACTTGTTGCTTTGTTAAAAATGCCTTTTTTTTTCTTTTTTTTTTTAATAAGCTACCAGGTTATTTTAATTCTCAGCCCGTTTGGTAACATAAAATTGGGTAATATTGCTGATAAATAGTGATTCAGAGCCGGGGTCATGTACAGTGTGTGGCACCTGATGGCTGGAATTTAAGAGGCGCACGGTGGGGTTGGCAGAGCGGGGCTGGATTCCCTGTTTGTTACCAGGAAAGTCTGGATATAATGAACGAAGCTTTTGCTCGCAGCGCACAGAGCCCTGTTGCATCTCATTAACTGTCTCAAAATCCAAACTAAAAGGAGAAGTTGAAAAGAAAAAATTTAAATAAGATGAAGGGGACTAGTCCTTGTAATTATTTTCTTCAAATAAAAATCAAAACATTTACTAGAAGCACTTAAGCGTGAAGAGTTAAATAAAAAGGGAAAATTCTTTAGTGAAATTGTACTGAATGAACATAACGAGCAGAAATCATATTTAGCAATTGAATTAATCTGACTTTCTTATCTCTTGGTTAAATTTGATTTTCTTCCTGATTGTCCATTAATATTCAAAAACTACAAAGAGTATGAGCACACCTGGCCTTATTATTTGCTAAAACAAGGCAAACGGGGGACAGCACTTTGAATGTAATAATTCACATCGGCACTTGAAGACTCAAAGGAACAAAGACCTGTAATATGTTATTTTAAGCAGTTTCACTTTGAAAATTATTCAAAAATTGGTCATAAATTAGTATTCAGTTAAAACAAACCCTTCACTCTTGTAAAATTAGGATGCTCTAGTGCTGTACGTGAACAACCAGTGTTCCCATTTAATTTTTTTTCACTGCTGTCATGTAATACTGAATTAATTTGATATTATTTCTGGTTATGAATTCTTAGGTCTTTTTCTTCTTGCTACTGTTAGGTTTTTACTTTATGCACTTTTTAATTAAATAAGCCCATTTCTAATGACATTGGCATGAATTACAACAAAAAAGCTAATGGCTTAACTTTGATGTCCTCAAATAGATGACGGGACAATGATTTCGGTGACAGGAGGATTCCTCCAGCTTTCTCTTGGGATTTATAGCCCTGATTCAGGAAAGCTCTTAAGCACAGGTATTAAAAAAACCTAGTGATTTCAGGGCAATTTTGGTACCAGACCATTCAGAAAATATTGCATATATAGCATTTGTGAGCTGCGCTAGAACAACCAGTTAAAATCCAGCAAAATCCATCCAGTCTTGTGGGGGGAAAAAATAACAATTCACTAAATTTACAAAAATTAATATAGAAAATAATGAATTTATTGGAAAGGGTTCTAGCTCAGAAATGGAGACCCAATGCCCAGTGTTTTAAGGGGATAATTATCTGCTGAGTTTCTGCTCTTCCAGCCGTGCTCTGAGGGGTTGAGCCTTCCATCAGGTGCCTAAGGAACTTGCAGCTCTTTCTTTTTTCTGCTTCAAACTCACCAGTTATTACCAGTAGCTCGAGGAAGGCTTTTGCAAGCTAAGTGAGTTTATGACTGGCCCAGATCTGAAATCCCAGTTGTTACTTAACTGCAACTGGCTAGCCCTGTTGTGGGGAATTGTTCTTTTCCTCAACTGAATGGTTTTAATTTCCAATTTGCTTACAGCATGAAAACTGAGAACTTGCTTTCTGGGAGCGTTCACTGTAGTAGAAGAGGCTCACGCACATCAGTTGGAACGATAAAACTAAGAAAAATTAGACAAAAATCCATGAGAACAGGCAGAATCCAACACCTGTAGCCATGACCCCTTTCTGTGCCTGGGTTTGCAGCCTGTAAGGAGGGAAATCATTTATCTTGGAGGTGCCATGGGTTTTTGAGAGGGGCTCAGTGCCACTGTCTCATCAGCTGCAAGTTTGAGGTTCATGAGGTGCAGGTATCCCTAAAATTGATATTTTTGAAGGTTCTGACCATGTGTGGTGTTGAGGACTGTCCCCCATCAGCTGGGGACCCTCATCAGTGCGCAGGACACAGCCCAGGAGAGAAGTTCAGATCATCTCCTGGTAGTGTCTTGGTGTGGTGGTTTCATGGCGATGGATGAAGGTGTTGATGTTCTCCAAGGAGAGCGTTCCTCCTGAAGGACCGTGTCTCCTTCATTGGTGTGTCTGCAGAACTGCCTCTGGTTTCAGTGGAAGCTCTTCTTGTGGCCTCAGTCCGGGCTACGAGAGAGCTGATGGCATGAATTTGGGATCCACAGTTCTGAGGAGAGTTTTGCCTCAATGATGAGCCGCAGCACCTCTAAGTTACTCACTTATTAAATTGTAACACGGAGCTATGAACCAGCTGCATCTCCTGATATGACCTGTGCTTAGCAGAGCTCCGGGAGGCCTCTTCTTAGGAGAGTTTTTGAAAAAGGTGGTTTGGGTTAGACTGTAAGGGAATTATGCTGTTTTGTGTATACGAAGACACTGTAATGAGGCATTAGGGGTTGTTGAGAGGAGAAGGCATCGCAGACGTGTGATGCTGGAGCCGGAGATCTGCTTCTGGCAAGGAAGGGACTGAGCAGGACGCTTTGAGCTCTTCACTTCACACCTGGAGACCTGGGCTGGAGGTTGAGCTGCTGGTCTGTTGTCAGCTGAGCTCCTTGGAAGGTGTTTAGTCAGCTGGTTAGACTTTTCCAAAGTTATAAGTAAAGAGAAGCTTGTAGGGGTTGATCTTGGAGGTGTGAGGAAGTGGCGTGCTGTTGGCTGGCAGGCTGTGGGGCCAGGGAGATGGGCTTCCAGCTGAGATCTTGATTAATCTCTTTGACCAAGCACTCTGGGAAGCCTCTTATGAACAGGACAATTCTTGCCAGAGTGGGAATTGGGTGTCCAGGTCTGGTCCTGACCCCTCAGGTCACTGAGGGTTCTGCCTGCAGCGTTCCCACCCAAACTGATTTATTTCTGCTGCAAACCCATCCATACGGCTCAGGCGGGATCCCTCCTGGTTCTCCTCACTGTAGGTTGGAGGTTTGCAGCTCGGAGGAGCCGGCAAGAGGGCATGTTGGCATTGTCCCCTGTCCCCTGCGTGGTGTCACCCGCAGGGGAGAGCACGGGAGGCAGCTGGGGCAAACCCAGAATGTCTTAAAGCCATTTTGTCCAGCATCTAGGTTTCTTTTGCAATTGTTTGGGTAGTTGTGTTAGCGCGAATCATAACGAAGGAAAGTTTTAATTTAAGCAGTCAAACAGACAGGTGCACACACACAAACAAAAAAAAAGAAGAATTATCTGGAAAAAAAATCCCCCAAAGTCCTTTCGCCTGCCACTCAGCGAGAAATGGAAATAAAGGTGGCCACTGCCTGTACTCGACAACACTGCGACATGTGATATTTTCGGAGGTATCTCGGGAGCATCTACCACATTTTACAGCATGTGAGGCATGTCATCTGGAGCCGTTTTGATCTCCTGTAACCTGTTCACAAATGCATGTATTTCATAACAGGCCCTGCGCCCCGATAAGGATCTCTGAGTTTCTTCTGCGCGGTATCTGCAAACAATTCAAAGCTGTTCCACACAAACAAATGTGAGAACCCCCTGACCACAGACTGCCTTTAGAGCAGACCAAGATTTGATGTTACTCATATCTTCCAGTACCTGTCAGAGTTCAAACAGGAAACCTGGTTTTTCCTCTCATGTCAACAACTTTTTTTTCTTCTTTTTTTCTTCTTTCTTTTTTTCNAGGCGTTCAGCAGCAGGCTCACGCTGAGCGGTGGAAGTCCTGTATTTCTTCAGGACAAACAAGTACTTGCTCTGGTACGTCACTGCTGACATTAACAAGAGCTGAATATGTGGTTTTCGGTGATCCTGTGGGTGCTTCTATAGAAACGGACATATTGGCTTTGAACAATCACACAAGAAAGGAATTCATTCATACAGGATATAGGTAACGCGCAGCCGAGGGCTTGCCGCAAATAGTGCTTTGCTTTGGAAAGGTCAGAAAAAAGAAAAAAAAAAAAGGGTTCTCTTTCTCCCGGTGCCTCTGTATTTTGTGCTTACATGGTAACACTTTTTATCACTTCAGCCTGTTTGTCATTTATGTGATATCCTGCTTGCCCGCGCCCCAGCCGGGTCATATGAAAAGTTTAAACAGAATAAATATTTGTTATTTACAGCCTCACAGAATTGCATGGGGTTGGAAGGGACCTCTGGAGATCATCTAGTCCAACCCCCTGCCAAAGCAGGTCCACCCACAGCAGGTTGCACAGGAACGTGTCTGGGTGGGTTTTGAATGTCTCTGGAGAGGGAGACTCCACCACCTCCCTGGGCAGCCTCTTCCAGGGCTCTGCCACCCTCAAAATAAAGAAGCTCCTCCTCGTGTTTAGGTGGAACTCCTTACATTCAAGTTTGTGCCCATTTCCTCTTGTCCTGTCCCTGGGCACCACTGAAAAAAGACCGGCCCCATCCTCCTGACACCCATCTTTTAAGTATTTATAGGTGTTGATCAGATCCCCCCTCAGCCTTCTCTTCTCCAGACTAAAAAGACCCAAGTCCTTTAGCCTTTCCTCATAAGNGGATGACCTCCCTCCACCTGCTGTTCACACTCTTCCTGATGCCCCCCAGGATGTCATTGGCCTTCTTGGCCACAAGGGCACATTGCTGGCTCATAGGCATCCTATTGTCCACCAGGACAATGTTAATTACATTATCTGAGCATATCAACTATTCATTAATTAACATATCCCCAAAGAGCATGAACAAAGCCTTGTGCCCAGGTCAGAGATTTGGCTGTAGCCACTCAAGTATGTTTGGGCACTGCTGGGAATAGGAATTAGGAATTACAGCTGACATACATCCCCCTTGAGCAGTACTCATTACTTATTTTTCACGATGCTGATCAATGCTGAAACTCCCTCCAGGATTGGAAATGCTAACATCTAACTTCACCTCCCCGTGGATGTGTGGAGTGGAATTTTATAACGGAGAGTAATTCTTGACATCGACTAATGTGTGTGACAGAAAACTCTTGACTATCAAGGAACGGGCAAGTTCTGAGGATCGTTTTCCCCCGTTTGATTTATGCTTGACAGATGCGAAAACCATCTCGAATACAGCTGCCTTAAGAAAAGAACACACAGGCATTTCCATGACTTTCATCTTGCTTTGTATTTATGTCATTATAAAACATGCTTTTGTGGCACGCACAATCAAGGGGCAGAACATCTGGTGAAGTCTGGTTACAGCAGAATGTCCATAAAGTTAAATATGATTGTTGTCGTCGTCGTCTTTTTTTTATTTTTTCTTTAACAACAACCACCAGCTGGATAATATTATGACTTGTAATAATACTTACTGTGAGTGATACATGCTGAAACGATGGTTATGGACTCACACGATGGAGAGGCAGAGAGAGGTCATGGAGTTTCTTGAGCTGGGGCAGAGGAGCAGGCGATGGCGGGTACCTCTGAGCTGGTAAAAAAGCCTTTTTGAGTCACCCTCGAAATCAAACAGGCCCTTGTGGTAAAGTGCTTTGTTTGCTCTTTATTTCTATATTTCCAGTGGGGTTTCTGCCCAAATGGTTAAGTTATTTTGATTTCATTGCATTTTTTTTCCAGTAGCCGTTTCAGCAGCCAAGTAAGTTATTTAAAAACTGGCGTATAAAGGCTCCCAGAAAACGGCACTTGTGCTGTTTGTGTGACTGGGTGCCGGTGTTCAGCTGCTCCCATCTTCAACTAGATCAGGTTGTTCAAAGTCCTGTCCAACCTGGCCTTGAACCCCTCCAGGGATGGGGCAGCCACAGCTTCTCTGGGCAACCTGGGCCAGGCTCTCACCACCCTCACACCAAAGAAGTTCTTCCCCACATCTCATCTCGATCTCCCCTCTTGCAGTGTCAAACCCTTCCCCCTTGTCCTATGGCTCCCCTCCCTGATCCAGAGTCCCTCCCCAGCTTTCCTGGAGCCCCTTGAGGGACTGGAAGGGGCTCCAAGGTCTCCCCGGAGCCTTCTCTTCTCCAGGCTGAACCCCCCCAACTCTCTCAGCCCCCCCTCCCAGCAGAGGGGCTCCAGCCCTCCCAGCATCTCCGTGGCCTCTTCTGGCCCCACTCCAACAGCTCCAGGTCCTTCTGATGTTGGTGGCCCCAGATCTGGAACAGCATTTACAAAACATTTACAAGTTCTCAATTATTTGCCTTCTGCTTTGCAAAATAGGTGCCAGTGTCCACTGGGTTGACAGCCCACGTTCTCCACAGGATCTTCAACCGCTGGCCGTAGCTCCCCGGGGGCTGAGCCTGACTCTGAGGACGCTGGTGCATGAACGTGGGTCCTGCAGACGTGCCTGGCTGGGCTTCCCTCGCTGCAGGGTGGCAAGAGACAGCCTGACCCTGGGAGCCGGCTGGCCTCATCTGGCTCCTAATTAAACGGATTCGTTCTTGGCGCTCACATTCCCCAAAGGCAACTAATGCTCCATGTGCACCACCGCGTTCAGAGGTATCTTCATGAAAGTGCTGCTGATCCCCGCTTAGTCAGGGATGTGATGAGCAGTAATTAGGTAAATCTAAGTAATTACAATCAACTACTGTTTTAGGGCAAACTGAACCTTTCCTTGTAATTGTAGGTATTACTGTTACCAGTACGCATACAGTGGTGTGTATTTTTATGGTTACAAAAGCTTAGTAGTAATTGAATGATAGATTACTGCTACTGGCCTGTGTATCTGGGAAAAAACAGATAATTTTGTTGCTTTTTCATGGGTTCTGTCACAAACAGGAGAATCAATCCACTCCATAATATTTAGAAAACAAATGGGTTCACCTTGCTGGAGAGTAGCGCGTGCATTGGGAGCATATGCTCCTGTAACCCAGCATCCAGAGCAGCTGTGGTTTGGATTTACGGAGGGTTTCAAACTGATTGAACAAGCCTCTGGAGAATGTAGCGCCTTGCCCCAAAGAGCAGCACAGCTTGGTCGTCCCTGCGATGTGCAGGGAGTGTGCCCCGAGCTTTGAATGCCACCAAATTCAGCTCCCACCAGCGTGGGCAAGCTCTGGGAATTCAGTTATTATAAAACCTGACTGTTTGTAAGCATGCATAATGCTTTTACTGGGGTCATTTGAAGTCTAAATTGCCATCTCGCCTGGGTGGTGGTCTCACAGGTGAGTCCCAGGAGGTTTGGCACATAGATGGCAATTCTTTTGGACTCTGGGCTGGATTTTATCTGTTTGAAATGGAAAACTCTAAACCAATATCCTTTTTTTTAGCTACCTGTAGTATTTTATGGTACAGAAGGCAAAAAGACCAGCTGCTTGAATTAAACCAGATGTTTTCCAGATTCTTTCTTAGGCTCAGCAGCGTAACACAGGGCGATTTGCTGGGGGCTTAGGGCTTAAGCCCTTGAAAGAGCTCAGCAAGGGACTGGGGCTGGTGGCATCAGGTGGGTTCCCTCGGCAAGGAGAGCTCTTAAGCTCCTCTGGGGCTTCCATCCACAGTGATTCTGGTGCTGCCTGCTCTTATGTGCTTGAGTTTTTCATTTTGTCCAGGTGACAGACTCTGGATTTTGAGACAGCACGGGGTATGTGCCCTCATATGGGGAAGGATCTGCCTTTGCCATGCAGGGGTACCTGCCAGCTTTATGGGGCAGAGAGATGCCGATGGGAAAGCAGAACCGGTCGGCTGCATTGGGATGTACTTTTGGGAGGCTGCAGAGCTGCCACTATATCCTAAAGTCCATTACCTCAATCTAAGATGTCAGGGTGGCATGTGGTGGGGGAGAAGATGGTCCTGCCTTCCTACTGCCCTCTCATGAGACCCCACCTGGAGTGCTGTGTCCCACTCTGGAGTGCCCAACATCAGGACACGGACCTGTTGGAGTGGGGCCAGAGGAGGCCACGGAGATGCTGGGAGGGCTGGAGCCCCTCTGCTGGGAGGGGGGCTGAGAGAGTTGGGGAGGGTTCAGCCTGGAGAAGAGAAGGCTCCCGGGAGACCTTGGAGCCCCTTCCAGTCCCTAAAGAAGGGGGGCTCCAGGAAAGCTGGGGAGGGACTCTGGATCAGGGAGGGGAGCCACAGGAGGAGGGGGAAGGGTTTGACACTGCAAGAGGGGAGATGGAGATGGGATGTGGGGAAGAACTTCTTTGGTGTGAGGGTGGTGAGAGCCTGGCCCAGGTTGCCCCGAGAAGCTGTGGCTGCCCCATCCCTGGAGGGGTTCAAGGCCAGGTTGGAGGGGGCTTGGAGCAACCTGCTCTGGTGAGAAGTGTCCCTGCCCCCAGGGCAGGGGGTGGCACTGGGTGGTCTTTGAGGTCCCTTCCAACCCAAACCATCCTATGATTCGTTTTCTGCTCCTACACATTCGCCCGTGCAGCTCCAGCCACACCTGGACAAGCTACCTACAGTGGGCACGGATTTCACCCAAGAAAAATGAGCATCCCGTGCTGCTTGTGCCGATTTCGGCTGATTTCAGCTGATTTCAGCCACAGCAGTCACATGCCCCAAGATCATCACTCAGGCCAGTGGCAGTCTGCTGAGAAACAAAGGGTTCCTTACTAGGGGAAATAGGAAGATAAGGCACTGCCGTGCTATTTAAAGCAGAGCGTTTACGCCTGAATAAAGTTACTCCAATTTTGGAGCAGGGTGTTTTGCCTGGAAAGGCGGTATTTACATTCCACCCCAGGGACTGAAGCTCCCTTGCACACTTTCATGTGTCTCCTTCTCTTCAAAGTCATATGCCTCACCTACCGCTTCATTACTGCCTGCAATTACAGCTTACAGCTCCCATCAATCGTTTCTGTAGCTTTTTTTTGATAAATAGTGGTGGCATGCACAGAGGCGTACACAAACTGTGTCTGTGCCTCATTACCCAGCTCCAATAAAACGCTCTGCGCTTGGGGACAGCCCTGCGCGTTAGGAAAATGGTGTGTTTTTTATACAGCTGGGGAGTAGAGACAAGGAGCGGGCGAGGGCCTTGCCCGGGATCCCACGGGACGCTGGCAGCAGGGAGCTGTGTTTCTGTCTGGTGCCCTAACCACTGAGCCACCCCGTCTCCCGCTTTGGGGCCAGAGAGCCTGAAAGTGCCATTGATTAGAAAGCGCTGGCGAGGAGAGGTGGGACCGACTAGACTGCGCTGGGAGACATGCAAAAATGAGAAGACGACGATAAACAGCGTGATGTAAATCAGCTTTGTAAAACTTCTTTCTGCTTTAATAATCTAAGATGCCGTTTAGAAACACACGGGCAAGGAGATGTCTCTTTTTTAAAAAAAAAAAAAAACAACAAACAAAACAGGAAGATATGATTTTAAGCAGATAAAATCCCTTTAATTAATCTGAAATGGTTGCTTGTGTTTTATAACAGCGTATTTCCATGTGCGTGCCAGAAGGTCGGGGGAACATGGAACTCAATGACAGTTTGCAGCGCTCGCTGCTGGGAAACAGCAGATTACTTCAATGAAACCTGGATAAATCCTCTGCTGGTAGAAAACATTTGTTTGGTGGTCCCTTTCCTTTCCTTTGTCATCTTCCACTGCACATCTGGTTTGGGATGGAATAAGTGAGCTCGTGCTTGGGAATCAGGTTGTTTAGATGCTGCAATGTTTGAAACTTTTTTGTTTTTCACAAGGCTGGAAAAATAATTGTCATCTTGGTGGGGCGGGTTACAATAACAAAGCCCTCCTGTTATCATGGGTGAGCTTGGGCTGCTACAGAAAGCAGTTTTCTCCAGAATAGAGATGCGTTTTCACTCAGTTGAACTGATGAGAGGACGAGGATTCTGCTGAGGCTGCTCAGCACCAAGGTGGTCCCTCAGTGGGAACTCTGGAGCCCGCCACGATGCGAGCGATGGGGATTATCAGTTGGGATAAAATCACAAGACCTCGTTGTTCACGCGGTCCTTGGGGTTGCCCACGAAGGGGTGGTGGGGAGACGCTGGGAGGATGCAGGCCATGGGAGCAGCTTGACCGTGGGGCCGGGTTCGGGGCGAGCACATAGCGGGGAAGGGAACAATCTTGCGTATTTTCCATTGAACTAACCACAGGCAGTTTGTTTTTAAGCTCTTCGGTTATTGCGCTGCGGTAGGAATAGGCTGCATCACCCCCTACCTCCCATCGCCGCTTCCCCATCCTACACCCCAACCTTCCGTGGGGCTCCAGGGCTGGGAGCTCAGCCCTGGCTGAGGAACCATCTCCACCATCTCTTGCCTGGATCAGTGTGGGGCCAGGCTGAGGAGCTGTAGGTGCTGAGAGCGCCTGCCTGCTCTTCCTGAAAACCTGCCTTTAATCTCAAAAGACTGAAGGTATTTTCCCCAAATCTCTGGTTGTCTCCATGAGGTGTCTACATGGCCCCAAGCTGGGCTGATACCATGCTCACCAACCTTCTCCAAGAAGGACCGCAAGGCATTGACCCCAAGCACTAATTACCCATCTGTAAATTGGTATGATGTTTTCCCATCTGGTTTTTAAAGCCGCTGTGAGGTTTGGTGGGGACAGTTGGCAAGCTGAGGTGTCACCTCTCACGATCAGACCACGTGTTGGGGTCTACGAGCTGCAGAAGCTCGTAGATTTGGAGAGCTCTGCCCGGGAAAGCCTGGTGAGGATGTGTGTCCCTCACCCAGCTCCCAGCCCCACGGTCCCACCGCGTTCCTCAGGCTGGCACCACAAAAGAAATATTACAGCAGAGAAACACCCTCCTGCCCCCGCTGAGGCCCCGTGATGGGAACACAAAACAACTTTCTTTTCTGTCTGAATTTCTTTGCCTCCTTTGTTTCTAAGGTGAGAGCGTGGTGGTTGCATACACGAGCAGAATTTTGGCCTCCGTTTTTCAGAAAAATGACTGTACAGCCACGAAAAAGCTGGAGCATCACTTTGAGAAGGGAGATTTTTTAATTTGTACCGTCCAACATAGCATTTTTTCCTTCGCTGTGCTGTCCACGGCCGGGCCCATGGTTCCAGCAGAGGAAACGTTGGCAGCCAGGGACACCCTCCACCCTTGGGGGCTCTGTCCATCCCTGCACGGGGTCCCCTCCATGTCAGGTGTCCCCACGTCCGCTGGGAGAGCTCTGGGGCTCCCAGTTAATGCCAGGGAGGGAACCCCAGTGCTAACCAGGGGCATTGGCAGCTTCTGCTCTCAGGGGTTGTATGGTCATGGAAGAGGTAAAAACCTGACTTTCCAGTCACTTACTGGATAAGTGTATCTTACACTGTAAGATAAGAGCTGTGCAAATAAACGCGATGTATAATAAAAGTGAAAACCATCAGAATTGGGTATTTCATGCTCACTGTAAAAACGAAACCTGATATTTTTTTTTTTTGGTTAAGAAATTCATTGTAGTTTCTTTTTTTCCATTTAGAAATGACTTATTTTCGAATAAGGAGATGAGGCTTTGGTTAGAAATGAGTAAAATTTGTCCCGTCTTTAAGCAAAGGGGATTTGCGATGGGAATGTCTTGGTTTGCGCAGTGACAAGCGTGTGCCCGTTCCTACGTGAGAACTCTGCTTGACGGACCAGAAAACCGGAGCCGGGGAGCGGCGTTTGCAGCATCACCCGAAAAGGGCTGCTGAAGATGCTCCTCAGACACTCGTTTGCCAAGTGGGAGGAGAAAAACAGTGGTTTTACAAATATTTCTTTTCTTGGAGCAGTTGGGCAGCAGAAATACTCCATCGCTCTCTATGGGAGTGCTGGCCACGCATCCTTAGCATCCCATGGATGAGTAAACGAGCGGGGTTTACATTAATGGTCCAAACGATCTGATTTGCTCATGATTTGCACTGATATTAGGCTGGACAACCCCTCCCTTCCGTTTCCTCTTTAATATGTGACTCTCGATCCCCAGCCCCCCCAGTCTGATGGATGGGGCTGCTTTGGGAGAGAGGAGAACTTTGCTGCTGCCTCCAGGAGGAGCTAAACAAAGCCCAAAGTCAGATATTAATTACGTGTTAATAGTCTCCTTATTTTTCAGAATTACCCACGGGTTGTTTTTATCTTTCCACCTTTGAAAGGATATCATCTTTCTCGTACTTTTGCAAATCTCATCACTGTTTCTGCAAGCTCTCCCTCCTTTCCAGCCGTTCCCCCTTCTTTCCATCACGGGCTGCGGCTTCATTTCACTTTTTATTTAACTTCACTTTGCTGTCTGCTCTGGGGTAATTATGGTGATCACTTTGGCTTTGCTCAGTGTTGCAGTGCAGCAAGCCGAGAGCCAGCACAAGTCTAATAAACAGCAGGTCACAACATGCATATGGATTTTTTTAAGAATCTGGGAATTGTAGGGGTTTTTGTTTGTTTTTATTTTTTTTTCCAAGTTGGGCTCCTTCTCCTGTTTTAGCTGGTGTTTGGGATGAGAGCGCTGCAGTAACGAGATAACCAGCCAAATGTAAATGAGCCCTTAATTTTATTTGATCGGAGATGACAAAGATTATTAAACGCCAGGAAAAAGTTTCTCCTCTGCTACTTGTTTATCGGAAAACTCACATTTTCTCGCGTGCATCATTTAACACAAACTGGCAGACAAATCCAGTATCTTATAATGTTGATGAAACAGGGAAATGAACCTCCTCGTTCTCACACAGCTCTGACTTCGGGAAAGCGGAGAACGAGCCTTTCTCCGGCATAAAACCTCCCTTCACACAAGGGTCTGCGCAGGAAGCAAACCAAGGTAACCAGTTAGGAACCAATTCCTGCTTATCTGCGCGGGTGCTAATAGATTTAGTGGATTATTTGCAACAACCTGTTTTTACTGAATTCGGCATTATTTAATGGACTGCCAGAATATTGCTGAAACGTTGCTTTGGAACATGAATGTTTGTCACAAAAGCAGCCCAAGGGCAGGTCGACGGCAGGAGTTCTCTACATGTGGGCTCCTGCCGTGCTGGGGACACGGGGCAGAGCAGTCTAAGTTGCCCCACGGGAGGTATCAGCTCCGTTTGGGAACAACGGGTGAGTCCCCCAGCCCAGAGGATGCTCGATGCCAGCCTGTGGGTACCAGAGGCTCAGGGGAATGGAGATAAATGGGGTTTATCTACTTCTGATGTGGGTCCCTACAGAAATTGCTCATTCCACACTTACACCAAGCAGCTGAATTCACTCGTTTTTCTATTTATCACCAAACCACCTCCCCCTGGTGCTCCTGACCATAACGCTGCCTGAATTAATTCTCAGTCTTTACAAATAAGAAGCGCTAACCGTGTGTTTAAAAAAAAAAAAAGAAAAAAAGTTTTCATTTCATGGTGGCCTTGTCCTGGAGATGGGGTTGTCCCCTGGGTGGTTTAATTTCTGTGGGCACTGTCACCATCTAGTGGCATCTTGCTCCTGGCTTGTAGGGGCAGGTCCTGCATTACCCTCCCACGGGATTTGCCCCGTGGTCACTCCTTTCTCCTAGTTATCAGCACAGGCCTTGCCAATCTGCAATTTAAAAGCCTGCAGGTGTGATGGCAGCTTTATCTGGCAGATTTCCCCCCCTTCCCCTCCTAGGGAGCAGCTCAGCCTGGTCGAACGAGGAGGATTTCCACGGTAAGGTGTCTCTGGAAGAGCAGAGGGTTGTGTTTAAAGGTGTTTGAGCGCGGGAGGAAAAGCTTGTGGGAGAGTTTTGTGCTCCTGGACGCTCAGGCTATTGCAAAGTGGGAACGTGGAGAGTTGTGACCAGTTAAAAAAAATCTCTGGCAATAACGCAGTGGGGATGGGTGTGTGTGTTAATCATACAGCCATGATTATGTTATTTAGTGGTTTGTTTCAGCTCATGAAGGAAATGTAGAGTGGAGACACCCCTGGTTTACTGCTCAGGTCTCCGTGCCATCCCCTCCAGCGTGAAACATTCACTTCTTATGATCAAAGCCCAACTCTCACTTTCCTGTCTAATGCTCAGAAATTTGGGATGAGCAATGCTGTGTGTTTATCCTGGGATTTCCGCCCCCCCCCCCGCCTCTTGCCGTATTTTTGACAGCCCTTGGTGGGTTTCTGTGATGCCCCACGGGTGGGTGGTGTGTTCACGGCTGCTCCCGTGCAGGAGCTGGAGGCTGACAGCACAGCGCCTCGATTTTACAAGGTTTTTTGGTTCCACGTGGGAAGGCAAGCGTTGGACCCATAAATCAAAGCAGTAATTTCCCCTTGCCAGGGCTGAGAAGGGACAATAAGCAGGACGAGGTTTGTGGCACTCCGCCTGGAATTGTGGGTTTCTCAGAAATGATTTTTCAGCCCTATAGATCCCACTCGCTTTACATAATAATGTGACTTTTGGGTGTTTCTTCCCCATGTGCAGCTTTGGTTTGAGTTTTCTTGGCTTGTGAGTCACTGGTGGCCCCCAGAGTGTGCATCAGCAGGGAATAGGGCTATCAGCTCTGTTACAAAAGCAAAGCCTGGTCTGCTCAATCCAGCTCCCTCAGCCTTTCCCATGGACACCGGGGAACCCAGCTGCTTGCAAAGTGCTCTCTTGCTTGTTTAAGAGAGGACAGAGTCATAAAAGAACAGAGGAAAAAAAGGTGAAATGGGACTCTCTAACGTGGTCCATGTTAGTTGGCAGCCTCGGGTCCTGCTGAGGTCCCCGTGGGACCTCCTGCAGCCACCCTTGTGCTGCCCCAGCGTTGGCTGTGCACCCTTGGGTGCAAAGCTTGGTGTGGGAGAGACCTTCAGAAGATGGGAAGGTGCTTGGGCTTTGCTCTGTAACTTCTCCTACGTCTGCCTGTGCAGCTGAAGGACTGGAAGATCTCAGCTCCAGGATGAGAAAAAGCGATGAGGTCAGGTCACCTCCTCCTGGAGAGCCTCATCCCTGTATGAAATCCCATTGAGGGACCCCTCTGCTGCCCTGGTCTGGCTTAAAACAGCCTTTCCACCCCAAATAACACCACTGCTCGTGTCTCATCCATAAGACTGAAAGCTTCATGTGTTTTTTTTCAGCTTCCTATTTTTAAATTTAAAAGATACCTTCCTCTATCCATCTGCCTCTCCCGTGAGCAGGGGAGACAGAGCAAACAAGGAGCTGTTCTAAGAAAAATGAAGGTAACCACATCTGAAAAAAAGAGCATAACCCTCACAAAGAACAGAAAATGAAAATGACTGCTTTTAGACCAATTAAACTAACTGTTGGGGGTTTTTTTTGTGTTTTTCTTACATTTTATAAAGTTATTATTACTCCTGACCTGGAGGTAATGAAGCACGGTAAAATGGCAAACAGTTAGTTCCCTTGAGATACCTACTTAACTCCTAGGAAAATCTGAGAGGAACTACTCAAAGAATTGTACGAGTTCTGGTATAAATTTGAATTAAGTTATAAGAGCTGAGCTATTATGATTTTTGTGCTATATTGTATATATGACTTCTAGGACAGAGAGCTGAAACCTGTGATTGATTTATTTATTTTTAATTCAATGCGATTATAGTAGCATACAGCTCTCTATGGAGCAGCCTCACATTTATGGCACTGGGATATTTTTAATGGTGGGGGGAAAAGGAAATAAATTCATAGAATAGTTACCAAGGAAGGTAAATGATTCTGTAAAGATCTTTCATACGGGAGTGTTACTGGTGTCTCCCTGGAGCCTGGTTTGGGTAAATTGTTAGGAGGTTGTCTTAAGAATGGCACAAAAGACTAAATGCCAGTTCTTTTCCCCAGGATAGATGTAGAATTTCTCTTCAGCCAGGGTGGGATGTATGCCAATAAAAGAAAACGTTTGGCCTCGACTAACTTCATGTCGTGCTGTCAGCACTGAGGCTTTGCAGCACGTCGGTGGAATTAAAACCCTATGGAAATCGGTTGTGAAGCTGTTGGCTTCACCAGGGTCACCTCCTGTCCTCTCCCTGGGAAAGGTTCTGAGCATCGGCCCAGGGAGGGGATGAGATGTGGACCTTGAGAATGGAGGAGGCCCCTTTTTTGTACCATTGCCATGGCATTTGGGAGGAATGTACTTCTTAACAGCACTGATAGCACACTCATATTTATTCACCTTCAAATCTCAGCTTCAAAGGAAGAACTCGCCATTCGTTTTCCCTTTATTGATGCACTTAAAAAAAAAAAAAAAAAAAGAAAGCAGCTGTATTCAAGAAACCTGCTTTTGGGGTGTTGCCAATTAAAATATTTAGCAAGCTCAGTCGTGATTAAGAGGCAGCACATAAAGGTCAGTTCGTCTACAGGTACGATCCTCAGCGCTCTGGGTATTGGGGCATGGAAGGGGAAATCATGCTCACCAAGTAGTTGAGGAGAATTGATCCTCAACAGCAACTCTGTTCCTCTAAAGTCCAAATCTACCTAAAGGTTACCTTAAAGCACCTAAATAGCTCCTTATCAGCCAAAATCAGATGCCTCCCCAGTGAAATGCAAGTGCTGACAAGGGTTGGTGGGGCTCTCTGGCAGGAGAGGTTCCCTTAGTCCGTTCACACAGCAGAGGAGGCTTAAAGCCAAAATGTAATTAACTTATTGGTATTTGACCAGGATGCTGCGGTTAAACTCTTGTGAGAGGTCATGAGGTCTCCACTGACCACAGGAACTTGGTTTTGCAGCTCATGGCAGGTACAGTAAACCTTCAGCTGCTGTCTCTGTATAACGCGTCGGGCTTTGATCTCCCTCTGTAGCAATCCTTTACGCCCAGCATAATAAACCATGGTTAGTGCATGGGGAAAAATCCACTTACCTTTTCTGCTGACTTTGTCCAAAAGAGGAATTGGACACCTACTCTGATACTTGCTTCCAACTTTCTGATTCTTCTCGCTGCTGTGTTTTAAGCTCATCTATAGAGAAACAAGGACTTAAATTTCGCCTTCCCTCCCCGTGAGAAAAGGGAAGGGGGAATTGTATTTTTACACAGGTGTTCTGTAGATTCTGTTTTTCTTATATCTTTTGTGAAAGGAAGTTTGGGGCTTTGGCTTGGTTTCAGTTGACATCTCGTTACCGCAGAGCTGTGGTACCTCTCCTGGAGAGCTGGAGCACAGAGGGCTCGGTTAGGACTTGCACAAATGGGTAATGGACCTAAACCCATTAAATGCAAGTTCTGACAACGTGGGTCAAACTCGTATGTGTCAGTCCTTGGGTTCCTCCTTTCTCATTCTCCTAATTGGGCTCATTTTCTGTTTTAAAAATAATTAGTAGGATTTCGTGATGGGAAAATAAAAATAAGGCAACTGCTGCTGAGATTGGTGAAGGCAAAATGTTTTAATGTGCTTCAGAGCTCATGTAACAAGCCTTTCTGTCACAAGCTGTGTGAAGAGATGCATTTCGCTGTGACCTGCTTGTGGCTGGGAGTACAGGGGGCTGCTTTCTGTGGCTGGGTGACAGAAATATGACTTTTCAGTTCGGATCATCCTAAACACTGTGCATCAGTCAGGACCAAGGGAAAAAACCAAAAGCGGGGTGAAAACCCCAATCAGCTCTCCCCATTGATCTCAGAAAGGGGAAAAACCCCAATCCACTCTCCCCACTGATCTCTGAAAACTCAAAAAAAATAAGGAAAACAAATCAAAACTTCTTCATTGTCATGTTTTAGAGAGTTTTCTTGCCACAGCACTTGTGAAAGGGGGGGGAAAAACCCAACCCCTCCATCATCCCCCCAACCTTGGAGATAGTTTTTATACTAAGCAAATCCCTGCCCATCAATTAAGCTGCCATCCAGCTTTTTGCCAAAACTTTTCTTTAAAAATAATCTGCATGGACTTGATCTGTTTTAATGGAGACTTCCCACAATTTACTGGGAAATTAAACAAGAGGGGAGGGAGGAGAGAAAGTGGGGTGCTTGGCCAGCAGCAGTCCTGGACAGGATCACTGCCTGGGCCACTGTGAGACCAGGCAGGGCTTCGTGGTGCTGGGGCATGTCTCTGCTGGATGTCCAACGTGCCCAGAAATGGGCAACTTATTCAGGTCCTAACAATTTTCTGTGAGATATTCCTTATTCCACATTGTCTGCTAAATTGGTTCTGTGAATGATGTATTTCTGCACCTTTCTGAGCAACTTCAGGCGTGGGCATCTTCAGGTCATAAACTCACATTGTTTCCCACTGGATGCATATTTTGCATGATGAACTTCTGCTCCCTCTCGAATAGGTATTTCTCAGTTTCAGCATCTGATATAAATTTCAGTGCGATGAGCTGAAAATGGGCATTTCCCTCCTACCCTGAAATTCAGGATTACAATGTGCTGTCTCCGTGACTATTCCCAGTGGAGGATTTATACATTTAGGCTTGGTATTTTGTGGGGACTTAATGGAGTGAGCTCCCCATAATGGAAATGCTCCCCTTGCACATCTCGACTAGAACAAGTCCAAGGGATAAGGCTGTGTAATTCCTCGAGGGCCCTCTAAAAACTCCAGCCAAAATAGTTGGATTAAGCCAGTGCAAATGGCTGTGGAACTGATGGAAAGAAATTGGGTTAGTGATGGAAATAGCAATTCACAGTTTGGGCGATGAGGGGAAACAGTCACCGGTTATTCCAGGGGCGATGCCTTGGACGAGCCTGAGCAATTAGCAGCTTTTATTTGTCAGAACAAAACTTGCTGCTTTGCCAAAGTCCTGAGCAATACCCATTTCTTCACACAGTTTAAGGAGGATTTAAGTGAAGTGCAGACCTGGTGCTGACTCCGTACGACAGCAAATGCCTCTCCAAGTGAGCAGAGGGAGTTGCTAGAGAGCCCTTATAGCTCAAGATTTATATCCTATGAAAAGTGGCACCCAGAGACTTTGGCCACTCCTAATGTACAGCTCAAACCCCCAAGAGTCCCTCTGACATCCAAATTTTGGAGGGAATTGTGGAATTTATTATGACGGCAAAGTTTCTGCTGACTTTATAACCATCGTATAAATACAGATTATTTAGTCCTGTAGAATTCTACGGGATGCATCGGGAGAGAATATAAACTAAAGACTCTGTGTTTTTGCAGCACTTTTATATAGAGCCTTATAATATTTTTATAGCTCTGCAGCTGCTTTTGTCACCACTGCAAAAGGGTTTCTTGCAGCCAGTGCTCTGACAGCGAGGAGCCGCATGGCTGGTGCATGAGTTTATAGAGTTATTGCCCCTCTGTCCACGTTCTCTTGGAGTTGCCCATGAATTTGCAGCCACTCATCAGATCCCAGATGCTGGAGATGCTGCAATAGCTGCTGTCGAATTCCTACCCGAGAAAGAGGAGAAAAGCCCGTGGAATACTTTGTCGGGTCCAGACCCAACATCAAACTGCAGTAGCTTTGCCGGTGGCTTGGCTTTGCTCTTGCTCTGCCCAGATATGTCAACTGCCGGGTTTGTTGTTATCCTGTGAGGAAACTGTTTAATGAATGAAACCAGACGTGCAAGACTGTGCTGAAAGACCCACCGTCACTTTGTAAAGAACTCCAGCCAGGAACCTTGGAAAAGGCACATAAAAACATTCATGGAATTTCTTCTTGGCAATTAAAGGTAAATACGCATTATGCAGATATTCTCTTTCAACTGCACTAGAGTCACTCCTTGTGTTTCCACACAATCTGTGTGGGGCAGGACTCCTGCACAGTCTGTCTGTTCTTCATCAGCCTTCTTTCAGCACGTGTAACTCATCGTGGGACGTTGGTTGGGATTAGGGCTGAGGATGGTTCCCTGTTTTCTTCATAGAACGGGAAGATCCAAGAACACCAGCAGTTGTGAGAAGAGCTGGTCTTCAGACAGTGGGTAGAAGAAATGCGAGTTAATTCTTGAAATGAGCCAGGCCAACAGAAAAGCTTGGACAAACAGCTGGTGTCAGTTCAGACAATTCCCCTTGACCTGAGTAGTTTCTCCAACAGGACCCTCATGGTTTAGTCAGTGCAGGTGGCCGGTCATTCACTGTGCAACCAGCATGTGTTGCAACACGTTGTTCCATGGAACAAGCCAGTTAGAACTTCCTGAGAGCTAGCAAAATAGTACTAAACTGAAAAATACAATGCCCCGTTGAAAATGGATTGAATCAGAAGGTATATTGCAACTTTTCTGTACAATCCAAATCACTTTAAACTTCTTTGCTCATCTTATTAGTGCCAATGAGATGAGAACCCCATTGTAACTTGGGTGAGAGACTGGTTTGTCTTTTTAAATGCCCAAAGTTAATGATTAACTCTTCCTCAAGAGTCTTATTTTCACCTTAATATACCCAGTAACTGCCAGTAGAATATTTTGTGTTGAACGGACTGGACTGTTAGCCCAAGGTGTGGTGCTAACAGGTCCTGGTGGCACCTGGGACGGAGGCAGGATGGGTGAACAGGGCTGATGCCATTCCCATGACACACGGGGACCGGCACAATAAGCAGGAGAGCCAGAATTTTCCAGGTGAATCTGAAATGAAATTAAACCATTCGCATTTGCTTTAATATAAGGGATGTCTGATATTATCTGTCTACAGCATTAGTCTGTGCTGCTGCCTTTGAAGCTAGTAATTGGCATTAGGGTGGTGTGTTAGTTTCCATGTTAGGCGTGATTTTGGAATGAATCTCAGTTACCCAGACAAATGGGCATTTTCATGGTATTACCCACTACCACATGATGTTACATATTCCTCACCAGTGGCTGTGTTCAGGTTTGGGCATCACTGGGGTTTGGGGTTTTGTTTTTTTCCTCAGCTAATTAAGCATTGTGAGAAGGGAAAAAATATGTGGGGTGTTGGAGAAGAAAGGTTAAACCAGCAGAATAGGGCAAGCTTAGCCAAGTGATGCTTAAGGTGGTCACGGCTTGTGATGCTGAAGGGGTTCAGCATTGGGGACATGCCACCATTCATTAGTGGGGTGTGTGGAGCTGCAGTTAAGGGTGGGGAGAAGCAAAATGCAGATGAAATACCAGGATGTGCTCTTGGAAATGAGATCTTTAAAGCCCAGGTCAGTCCCTTGAAAACTACATTGCTACAAATTGGAGGGAGGTTTGGTAGAGAGCGGTCCCAGTGGGAGAAAGGCAGGCTGGAGGAGCCCAGGAGCTCTTCACAGGCTTTGGTTCTTTGGTTTTGGGCGTAACTGTTGACTCCGTTGCAATGGGCTTACGTTAGGTATGAGTTGGATTGGGTTTGTGCAATGGCTTGAGTTTTTTGGGGATTACGAGTTCTTAGATGATGGCCACAAAGGAATTTTAATTAGGAAAGTAAGAAAGGTTCTGCCGGGAGACGGGCAAACCACGATAATTATTGGCAGTGAGAAAGTCAGCAAAGAGCAAGTAATCAGGGAATTTATAGAGGTCTTATTGAAAATTACCTAAATGTAATTTTTAAGGATACCTGTGAAAGGATCCCTCATAAGGAAAATAACTTAAAAAGACAGTCATGTCCACTCCTGTGCTCTATCCAGTGTCCAGCTGTACTTACAAGCTTTAATGAACACGCAGATGAAGATCAAGCTAATTGTCTGGCCACTGAACGTATGAAATGTCAGGGTCTCTGGAAGAACCCACCATGGGATGCTGATTCTGTGCCAGTGTCCGTGGAAGTTCCCAGGCTCTGGTGAGGGGATTGGGATGGACAGAACAGAGGTCATCTGTCCTGCTGGGCAACAGATCCAAAGTCCTTTCACAGACAGGGCAAACTGCACAGTTTAAAACCAATTCTCTAGGAGTCCAAATGCATCTCTCTTGAAACCAAATATTTAAATACCAAAATTAAATGACCCTTTACATCTTTTTTTTTTTTTTTTCTTTTAGAAAGAGTGGGTAGCTTTGCTCCCTTCTCCAAGACCCTGAATGCCCAGTAACCTGGCAAGGAGATGATCACCACATCAGCATAACTGCACTGTACCTTGAGTTTAAACCAATGTGATCAACTTCATATGAAAATTCTCTTGTAGAGGAGCAAAGGGCTTGCTCGGCTAAATCCAGCCTCCTACTTCTGTCTGCAAAAACAGAGCTGCACAAATTCTCTGCTGCCTGTGTATGTGAGAGTAGGATCTGAAAGTGTCACTCTGCTATCGGTAAAGATTTAATTTCTCTCCGTAGGTCAGTTGATGGGACGGGCAGAATTGCCAGCTAGAGGCTGGTGTGAATACAGGATTCCTTTACTGGACAGGGAATGACACCCACTGCTTGACCTAGAGGACATGCCTGGGCTGAGCAATGGGCACACCTACGGTCTTCTCATGGGAATAGTTCTTCCACTGTAAATAAGGGCACTCTTGGCTTTTGTGGTGTCACGTGTTTCTATCCTGTGGAAGTATCTTGGTGCAAACACCTTAAAAAGATCATACCCTTCTTGTTCCAAATACCCTCCTCTGGCCCTGGCTGAGCTTTGAGTAAGACTATTCAAGTAGTGGAAATGGATTGTGTTCCTCGGGTGTATTCAGAAGATCAAATCTGATTTTCATAGACTGTGGCCTTCTGCTCCCTCCTAAGGTTACCTCTCTGTGTATCAGCAAATGGGGCTTACAGATTTGTCTCTGTAAGGAGAAAAAAAACCCAACAGTATTTGCAGCAGATGTCTTCTCAAGAGGATCCTGGCTCCGACACAGGCACAGCACGGCTCACGCTGACTGCTCGGGGCTGTGCTGCCAAGGCATTTAAGTGTTGGTCACCTTTGAAAGGCTGGTCTTTAACCTCTTGATCTTGTATTCATAATGAAACGGGAGGGGCAGCAGGAACTTGCACTTTCTGATGTGGATTTTACTAATTAGCCCAAGTGCTTCTGTAACACATATGGGCATTTAAGGCCATGCACACCATCAATGCAAACCGCCTACTTGTAACGGGGTAAACAAGCATCGGACAGACCACAGTGGTCACACCAGTAGACTCCTGCCTTGGGAGGCTGTAAAAGGTTGGTTTCTGCCCAGTACATGTGGGAAGTAGGTTTTGCAATGGTGCCACTGCATATTTTAATGATGCCCAGTGGTTGTCAGTGGTAGGTGACCACACCAGACAGCATCTCATGATGCTGCTGCTGGGGAGGGTATCAGAGACCCACGTCTACTGTTCGGAGCTCAAAGCCTTGCTCCTCCCTGGCTGTCATGGGCATGTTTGGGATCGAGGGGCGAAGGGGCAGCCCAGGAGGTGGTGGTGGGGTTGGTACTCGGTGCCACCCTTGGACACAAACCATGGAGCTTTGTCCAGGGTAAAGACCTCATGAAAAGGGTTGTTCTTCCCCCATTGATGAATGCTGCAAAGATCAAAACGATGCAAGTCCCTTTGTAGTGGTGGCTGGTCTTTCGCTGCGTACCTCTTCCTGTCTGAGACTGTCACATGTGTTGAGGAACTAAACCACCTGGCCCTTGGAAGTGCCCCGTTGGTAGGTGCTGCCTGTAGAAATAAGGTAAATGGCTCACCAGAAGTTGTGCTATGAGCTGGTAGCTCTTGACATCTGTTACAAAGCACATGATGCTCCAGAAAAGGGCGGTGGGACCTACATGTCTTCCTGTTAGACTTGTGTTTTGGGTCGGGTGAAGGAGCTGTGGCCTGGTACACAGCCACACTTCTGCAAAGACTGTGGTTGTGTCCAGCTCTGCTTGAATATTTCTTGATCAAATCGAGTGGAAACTGCTCATTAGCTCCTACAGCCTGCAAAAGCCATGTACCGGTTAAGTTTCAGTTAAAATCTCCGATCTGACTAAAGAAGTATAAAAGGACCTCATCAATTCATGAGCTAGTTTAAAGGGAGAAAGGGATTTGCTACATAAATAAGGCATGTGGTGTAGATGTCACAGACTGAAAACACGATTGATCTGCGAGGCTTTTCTCCATATCATTAGCGACTGGATTATCGTTCAGTGCAGAAAAACAGGTAACTCCTTTAAGCAGTTAATTTGAATTTACAGAAGCAAAAGGAAGAGTAGGAGGAAGATGTAGGTCAAGTGCTTCAGGAAGATGCCAGGCGAATGTTCAAAGAACTGCAAGATTGGTTTTTACTAGTGTCAGAAGTAGCTGCATGCGCTTCAGCTGTCGGTATGCAATTAATTTTGCTCCTATTTAGAAGAAAATTAAAAAAAAAAAAAAAGGCAAGCAAATAACTAACACTGGTGGTGCTGCTGGTGGGCAATATGGGGGCATCTTGCCACAGCTTGTTGGTGTCCCTGTTCAGGAGCCACCCTCCGTAAGGTGTCACATCTATAGCCCGGGCTGTCCCTGTCACAGCCGAGCTCAACCGATCGTTGAGGCCAGCAAAGAGTCAGAAGGAGACTCTCTTAAGTCTTCCTTTTTAATATGATTGATTTCTCCCTGATTTCAGAGGTATTAAAGGATGTTTGTGAGTCTGTATGAGACTAGGGAAACTTGCCAGGCTGGGCAAAATCTACCACTAAGTCATTTTTTTTTTTCTGAGAGGCTGAATGAAAGGGCCTTTAAATCTTGTGGCACCATCAGCCCAACTCAGGAGAAAAAAAAAAAAATCTCCATTCACCAATGCAACAGTTTTGTTTGGGGGCTGGAAAGACCTGATGTTCATAAGGGAACTCTACTTCTTATGAAGAAACCCACTCAACAGCCATCATTAAAACGAGTTATTTTTGCTTAGTCTGGATTTAAAAAAAAAAAAAGTCAAACCAAGAAATCCCAACCCCTTGCCATAAAAGCTTTTATCTGTTTTAATATGACACTGTTCCTGAAAACGGTTGTGACTGTGACTTTCGCACAAGCCTGTCACAGGACGCAGGGCGCTGCAACAGCAGCTTCCATCCTGCGTTCCTTGCCCACATAAAAAGCGCAAGATTCTTCTTTTGAGAAGGGGGAAAAACTTGTGTTATTTCTCCTGTGACCTACTTGGGCCTGAGAGGCTCCACGCGCAGCAGCGCTCTGCACCTTCGCTTTGATGCTCTGCTGATCACGCAGCTTGTAGAGGTTTTGGGGCATTTTGGGGTGATTTTTGCCAGTCCTTCAGCTGCTTGGTCTCAGCCTCGGCTGTGTTCATGGCATAGGCTCTGGCTTAGAGACCGCTGAGCGCAGGCAGAGCTGTGAAGAGTCAGGGCAGGAGATGAAGCAGAGGCAGCCCCATGGCTTGAGGCTTCACACTGGATGGAAAGGACGGTGGGATGGAAGAGGGTGACCTCCAAATCGCCAAGCTGCTCCACAAGAGCTTGTTTAGGCCCAGGGAACTAAAAGAAAGAGAAAGGAAGACCTAAACTAGGTCAAACTTGGCTTCAAAGAAGACCCAAACGTTAATGCCTTGTGTGTGATCTGCGCTGGGAAAGTTCACAACCCGTTTCCACTTTGGGGTTCAAAGCGTAACGTATGTGCACTGTACATACTGACGGCCGAGTTGCTGCTGCAGATGATCTGCGAGAGCCTGTGAACGGGGCACCTTCCAGGAAGGCTCCAAAACCAGCCTCAGAAGGTGACTTTTGCACAGTAATATTAAGAAAAAAAGAAAAGTGAATGTAATCTGTCTCCTCCTGGCTCCCCTGGGCGCTGCAGACTCAGGCAAGGGAGAGTTTGCAGCCTGGGAAATGCCATCCATGGCTTGGGAAGTGGTGAATGTGAGTTCTACCCGTTGGGAAATTTCTAACTTGCCATCTCTGACTTAGGAGGTTGAACTTGGAGCAGCTACAGGGATACCCATCACATGTGGGCAGCTGGCAGTGCCAATCTGACTGGCCCTAAAATGGGAATGAACTAATTTCTTTAACTCGTGCCTCCATCTCCTGAGAACTCATTGAAGGAGAGCTATGACAACCCATCTCCCCAAGGGATGCAGGAAAGCTAAAACCAAGTGATATTTTCTCCCTGGAGTGTAAGAAGCCATCAATTGGCAGGATACACAGCACTGGCCAAAATTTTTTGAGAGCTTTGCTCATGTTTTCTGGCTGCTCTTAATCACATTCCTACATCTCACAGTTCAAATCCTCTTGCTGAAGCCCTGAAATTGATGTAAAAGGGTACAAGACCCAATAAAATCTGCTGACCTAAAAATATCATGAGTTCTGGGAGCCATTCTCGCTTTGTCCTATTTCACACTCCAGGGGAGGTCTGGTTTTGTCCAAATTGAAGCATTTTCTCTAACTCAGCAACAGACTAAGGTCTGTGCTGTGGTGGACACCAGGGAGGGGACAGCTGGAGGTGCAGAGGGCAGCTTGGAACTCAGTGGAGGAAAAAGGGAATGGACAACAGCTCCACTGGAGCTAAATCTCTGTTGAAGCACGGCCTGTGTTTGAAGAGATTCAAGCAATACTTCACTCTACAAGTGGAGGGTGTTCGTGGATGTGGAGCCGGTCAGGCCGTGCCAGGTTGTAACGATGGCATTTGATGTATTTAAAACCGTGCAGTTAGCTCAGAGTGATGCTGAAGGTACCCTGCAGCACAGCTCTCTGAGGAACACCAACCACCGCTGGAAATGAGCAACGTGATTTCATCGGAACGCACAAAATGAAAGAGAAACTACCTCTGAGCTTGTGAGCAGCCTGCCAAGGCCTCCCCAAACTTGTAATTTTATGGGAACTCCAAGCTCTCCACCAGGAGATAAGTTTTTTTGCAGGAGAAGACACCTGAGGCAGAAGAGAGCTGATGTCCGAGCCAAGAAATGTCCCCTGTTGCTGCACCGAGTGGGTGACCGTCACAGTTGGACCAACCTCAGGAGGAAAGAGGAAAGGTGTGATCCCAGCTTGGGTGAAGGAGCCCAACCTGGGCCAAGAGGATGGAGACAGCCAGGCTTTTCAGAGGGGGGCGAGACACTATGGCAGCAGAGATGGAGGGACTATCAAAATACAAATGCAAATGGGGTGTTTATGCCTTTCAGGTTGGCAAGTGATGAGCACCTTAATGTCTTGCCAGAAACAATGCTCTTAATGATGTTAAAAGAAAAGCTGCAGGCCATGGAAAGTGGGCAAGAAGAATTCAGGGCTTTCAGGGATAAACTTAAAGAAATAGGGGAGTAGGTGTATAGGGAAATGAGAGATAACATCTTCAGTTGTTTCAGGGAAAAGGGCAATCACTTGGGGGTTGAAAGTGAGTCAAACTATTTATCTTTTTAGTGAAGAAGCAGGGGGTTAAATGGCTTAGGAAGAATCTGGAGGTGTCTTCCAGGTCCTGTGGAAGGTCTGCAGGGTTCCAAACAGCCAAGGGAGAAGTTGGGTCACGTCCCCGAGAGCCAACCCCTCGAGGTGGCTGAGAACACACGCGAGAGAGCAGCTCTCCTCCTTCAGAGGCAAAAATTTCACTGCAGTGAAAGCCTTTGGGAGGGAAAGCGTTGACCTGTTCCTCCCATGTGCCTTGAGAAGGTATCAGAATTGTAGGTGGGCTCCAACAATCCTGAGAGAGGTGTAATTGTGCAGGATGAAAATATCCTGCAGTAAAGGAGGGTAAATGGGAGCATGAAAGAGCAGTTATAGGTAAATGTGGAAACTTGTTTGGACAGATCTGACCCAGACAAAGTGCTTGTGTCATGGCTTTAATGAGTTTTTGGGATTAGAGGAGGCCTGGGCTGCAGCCTGGTCCCTGTGCCCTCTCTGGCACTCTCCCCACTGGCACAGCTTTACTGTCCCAAGTGGCAGAGCCCAGTCTGGTCACAGATTCAGGTTGGAGCAAACCTCCCACGGTGGCAGCTGGGTGTGCACCCCTCTCATATCCATCCAAAAATGCATTGCAAGTAACTATCTGCCCTGATTCTTTTCCTCTGCTGTCCTCATGACAGGCTGAGAGAGTTGGGGGCGTTCAGCCTGGAGAAGAGAAGGCTCCGTGGAGACCTTGGAGCCCCTTCCAGTCCCTCCAGGGGCTCCAGGAAAGCTGGGGAGGGACTCTGGATCAGGGAGGGGAGCCATAGGACAAGGGGGAAGGGTTTGACACTGCAAGAGGGGAGATGGAGCTGAGATGTGGGGAAGAACTTGTTTGGTGTGAGGGTGGTGAGAGCCTGGCCCAGGTTGCCCAGAGAAGCTGTGGCTGCCCCATCCCTGGAGGGGTTCAAGGCCAGGTTGGAGGGGGCTTGGAGCAACCTGGTCTGGTGGGAGGTGTCCCTGCCCAGGGCAGGGGGTGGCACTGGGTGGTCTTGAAGACCCCTTCCAACCCAAACCATTGTATGGTTCTATGATTTTTGGCTTGTTTTCTCTGCTGTTAGCCACTCTGGAGCTCGCTGCTCATCCCATGGATTTTTAATAAGCTCTTGAGGAAGCACTTCTTTGTCAGCTCTTAGCAAGGACTCCTGTGGTTCTTCAGTCCTCACTGAACCCGCATCCAATGGTCTGGAGCCCGTCAGTGCAGGAGAAGACTGTTGGCTCCATGGTGTCTCCCTGGCCATCTTCTCCCCAGCCCAAACTCGTTCCGCATTTGAGGGACAAAGGCAGCAGTTAAGGGTATTGGCACAAGGTATTTCCATTTTTTCCTTTGATGGTTATTCCCACATCCTCCTCTGGTCTGTGCCCTTCCAACCCGCTGCCAGTAATTAAGATGGTAATCCCAGTGTCTGCCATTCGTTTGCCGCCTTTGTTACTTTGCCCTTATAAATCCTACACAGGCTTTGATCTGCCCGTATGTCCTGCCCCTGGATAATAAGCCCAGAACATCTCCCATTAACATATTTTTTTAAAAAAATCTTGGTTTTTTCCATCAGATTTAAGCATTGGTGCCTTCTGTGCTTTTCAGTCTTTAGATATTCTAGTTATGGAATAGTTATATTATTTAGTTATTCTAGTTTTGCCAAGTGTATTTTTGTACACTTGCATGAAAGAATGTATGGATTTGAACTCAAGCCTTGCTCCTTTATTTGGGAAACTTGGTTTTGGGGGGTTTTTTTGGGTCTAGGTTGTTTTTTTTTTTTTGATCTGGGTTCATGCCGCCCCTAAGCCTATTTTTGGGGTTTGGGTTCATATCACCCCTAAGCCCAAGCTGGGGGCCGTCAGCACCTTGTGCCTGCCCAGCCTTGCTGGTGGCCATCATCGTGGCTACAGGCCCTCAAACCTCCCGGAGTATTTTTGGTCCTGCTCGGAGAACTCCTGATATATGAAATATCAGCATCACTAGATGGCACATGTGAGCCATTCGTGTCTGACTAGCGCAGGACTACCCAGGCAGTGGAGTTTCTTCCTTATTATTCCTTCTTTTCTCATACTTTTGTGGCTGCCTCTGCCAGCAGGATCCACAGAACGCATCCAAACCTGCCCTACAGCACCACTAAATACCGTCCTGCTCTCCAGCGGGGCTCTGCCACCACCCTCTTCTTCCACCCCAGGGATGGACTGGGACAGAGCTGTTACTCTGCCATCCTTCGCAAGCACTAAATATAAGCCCAAGAAATACCCTACAATAAGAATTTAAAAAATGCTTTAGCTTTATAAAGATTGCCTTTTATCATATTTTTACGACTTCCGTCTTTGCATAAATAATTGTTTTTTATAATATTTTATGAGTTCTGTCTTTGTATAAATAAACTGCCTGCAAATATGTTGGCAATCAAAGCCTAAAAATGCAGAGTAACAGTGGTCTAATGGTCTGTGCTGGCAGGGGACAGGGTGGTGGCTGTCCCACCGTGTGGCCATGGGCAGCTGGTGCCCTTCCTCTGGGACGTCTGTCCTCCCACTGTCAGTGATGGGTGACACCCATCTGACTTACTGCCTGAAGTGGCTGAAACCAAGTGTCAAAGGTGCTCCTGAGCTGCCCCCGGGCTGGTGTTAACATCTGCTGCTTAATGGGACCTTTGTCACGTCCACGAAGAGGAATTATTCTGTTTACGAGGTGCCTGGTTCAGGGCTTGGGGTGCCAAGTGCTGAACTCGCGGAGGAATTTCCTTCACTAAAGCTTTCAATCAAAGTTGAAGACCAAAGATCAAAAAGAGGCTTTTGGACAGAGAGAAACACTTTGATCAGAAGAGAATGGAAATTGGTAGCGCTAATGATAATCAATGAAATTAAGGGGCTGATGATGTATGTGCACGTGTGTGTATGGAGCCAGTGTTTGTCAACTTCTGCCTTACTCTTCCTTATAATAATTCACTTGTATTTTGTATTTCCACGCTGTGACCGAACTTTCTCAGAGCTGAGATGAAAATTGCCTTTTTCTTCTCTAAGGTGGAGTAGATCAAAGAGCAGAATTTCTTCCGAAAGAGGAAAACCCGCATCCTGACAGGACGCTCTGCAGGCTGCTATTGCCCTCCTGCTCGCTGGACTTCATCCAGGCTGGATGCAGGCAGGAAAACAAATCTCTGCTGAGCTCTGGAGGGCCAGCATCCCCGGGAGATGGGTTGCTCCCAGCCGCAGCAGAACTGCCAGATGCCAGGTGATGCTTTGGCTTGAGCTCGGGAAATGCTGCCCGCTCCGGACCCCATTGGGATCCAGGGAAATGCTGCCCCGAGCACAGCTTAGCGCAGGGAAGCATCTGAACTATTTTTTCACCTGTGCCTGAGCAAGCAGGGGGAGGTTTTGCTCTGATCTTCCCTCCATCGTGGAAGGAAAGCCCTCCCTACCTCTCCCAGGTGGACTTCGTTTGCAAAATCTTTTGCACCATCATTTTTCAGAATTTGCACCCACCTTTATTTTTGTCTAAACAGCAAACCAGAAATTTTAAGGATTCTTGGCTCGAGTCACCCACCGATCCTCTCTGCAAGGCTCGGTGGTACGACCCCAAGACAACCAGCAACGCTCATCACCAGCTCTAGAAAACATATTTTTTTATTTCGGAATAAATCTTTATTTTAGGTATTTCTATATACAAAAAAGAGAGCTGGGAAGTGTGAATTGTAGGGACCGTAAAGGAGCCTGGAGCAGATGTGGCGACAGACTTTCTCAGCAGCGTGGCACAGCAGGACCTGTGCCCTCTGAGGAATACCCCTTCTTTCATCTTCCAGGGGAAAAAAACCAACCCTTTTTCCAGAGCAGCCCCCTGGCTTTGATTGCAAACAGGAATTTGTCTTGTGTTGATTCAATCCTCCCGTTCCTGCGAGGGATGGGATTACCAGTGCACTCCATACCCCGGCTTTAATCTGATGCCAGGACTTGCTCAGAGGGCTGTGAAGGGTCTTTTCTCCTGCAGGCTCCCGACCGTGGAATCCTTCCTCTCCCGTTTCTGTTATCACATCCCTACTGTTCTTACCGGGTGGTCATTGGCCAGTCCTAACATTTTGAGTTTTTTGAAGAGGAAAACCTGTGTGTTGTGGAATTGAAAGGAAAACCCTTGTTATTCCCATGTAACGCTAAGGACGGGTCTAAACCCAGAGTGAGGTGGGAAGGACTGGCCACCTCTAGTCCTCTCCTTGGATGCTTGGCTTCCCTGCAGCAGGAAACTAAAAAATACAGCTGGGTGGTGTGGGGTGTTCTATCCTGGACCAGAGATACCCCTCTCTGCTGTGGGAAGCAGCAGCTCAAATGGAAAAGCTGTATATAAAATAATATACGTTCTCTGTACGCCCTTCTGTATGGGAGTATCTGTCTTTAGGACATCTAATAATTTAATGAATGCTATTTCTTGCACTAAATGAGTAAAATTATTCCACTCTCCTAGTCTGATGGTAGTTCCCACCATCTCCTTCAGTGCTAATCACGGTTGTATCCACTCAGCAGCAGAAACGGTTTGTCACAAGGCTTAGAGAGACAGAAGATCCCGGGTTATACACTGGGTTTTCTCTGGAGGAATGGAGATCCCCGCAGTCTAAACCCACGTGTCCTGGTTTATACGGGGTATTGCAACGGCAGCTGCGTTTGGGGCTGGGGATGCGCACACATCTCAGACTCGCTCTCATGCGTTTGGTTTAACTGCACAGAGTAAACGCTGCAGCTGATGAGCAGATGTTCTCAGCGGTGGGGTTTTTTTGTTCGTTTGTTTTTTAAAAACAAGGTTACATTTTGTCCGTGTTTGCAGGATTATTCAGTCAGGCAGCCTAAATATGACTTGATTAAATAATCACTTAAATAGAGCTGAACAACTTGCCATTTTTATTTTTTTTATTTTTTTTTTTGTCAAATATCGGTCCAACGTGAACATTTTGCTGCCAAACCCCTGTTTGCTTCCAGCAGTGTTCCAGTGCTTAAACTTCGTTTGTGAAGACGACAAAAACAAGCATCCATTTAGCTTCAGCACTTCTTGCTTGCCAGCGTGAGTTTTTCTTGGAAAATCCTCTAGATGGCCACGAAACCTGCCCCTGTGCCAACTCTGGAGACCAGGGGCGAGCCCTGGCAGGCTCTTCCTTCCCTGAATCTCTCGTCCATCACTGCAGCTCCCTGGAAAACGCACTGAGGATGAGCCATGATTGCACTTCTCATATTAAACTAATCTGTTGTGCGAGGGCTGCGCTCTCTGGAACCAGGTGTCCATGTGAAACACAGGGTGTCTTCCTTTTCTGACCTTGTCCTTGCCTGGGAACACCCAGCAGAGAAGAACAAGCTGTGTTTGGTGGCCAGGAAACTCTCTCACCTGGAGGCCAGCTTCTGCCATCCCCACTGCTTCTACCTTACTTGACGAATAGGTTTGTTCCAGTTCTATCCAACATCTGGTCCTGGGCAAGTAAGAGAAGTGTTATACACTATTGCTAATAATCATATTTGCAGCTCCGTAACCACAATCGGAAAGACTTATCTGCCAAATGAATATCAATGCTTCCTGAATTTAAAGAGCCTACAAATCATGTTTTGCTTGGCATGTATTTATCACCTATTTATCTTGCATACCATATCTTTGCTGCTTCTCTAATATTGCTTCTGAGACAAGATAATCATGTCTATTTAGAAAATACTGAGGCTTGTGAAAACTTTGGTCTTGATTTTTCCTTTTCCCAAGAGGCGGGGAAGGCTGTTGTGTCCTTCAACACCTTCAGCTACTTTCCTCTTTTCTTCTCTGAAGGTCTCTTTGGTACCTGTAGTCACAGCTCCTGGCGATGATGCCAAGGTTGATGCCTCCGTGTCACTCACCACTTCCCTGTGGTCACTGATCTCCTCCACACTTTGTCCTCAAAGAGACAACTACTCAAGCCAGCGTCGCCTGAGATATTAAATTTCCAACTCTCCTCCAACAATTCAAGTTGTAAAAGCTGTGACACATGTTTTGACAGCCCCCACCCAAGGCTGAGGATGCTTGTCACCTTCCTCACCTTCGCCTCGGCAGCGTGAAGATGGGCTTCCCAGGACCACGGGAGCTCCTGCTCTGGCAAACAGCCCTGTTTGAAGCAGACCACTGGTCCGGGAGGGGACCAAGAGAAAGGGCTGTGGCCTTTGCAACTTGCGTTTGGAGTGAAAAGGAAAATATACAGTGACAGAGAAGCTCTTGGCTTTGATCATTGCTGGTTACAGGAAATAAAAACATAACCCAAAGGGAGTGAGCGAGGGGCGTTATAATGTCAGGTCAATCTCTTTGTTATTCTCCGAGATCAAAAGAAACTGAGGAAGTTTAGCTTTTTATTGCCTTACCCTTTTGTTTGCTGCTTTTTGTCTTTCTTCCTTAAAAATCAATCCAGCCCTCTCTGGGCTGGTAACGGCCCTGTGCCCCCCACCCCTGCTAGCCCCAAGCCCCCACTGGAGACTGTGTGCACGGCGCTGGTGTAACACATGGACCAGGGATGGCCATTGCTGGGAGCTCCTTTGGTAGAAATGCTAAAATAAGGCATTCTTAGAAGGATAGACCTTCAAGATCACCCAGTGCCACCCCCTGCCCTGGGCAGGGACACCTCCCACCAGACCAGGTTGCTCCAAGCCCCCTCCAACCTGGCCTTGAACCCCTCCAGGGATGGGGCAGCCACAGCTTCTCTGGGCAACCTGGGCCAGGCTCTCACCACCCTCACACCAAACAAGTTCTTCCCAATCTCTAATCTAAATCTCCCCTCTTTCAGCGTAAAACCCTTCCCTCTGAAAGAGATTCAGATCTTCTTGAGGGAGCAGTGACATGTCGGGGTACGAGATGGGTTTATTATGACCTACGGATGCTCCATGGAGCCCCGGAGCTGTGTGAGCATCCCCGATACAGCATTTTTTGTGGTGGAAACCACCTGGCCTCTGACACGGGAACAGCAGGCAGTAAGGGCTTGCCTCTGAGCAGCAGAACTGCCTTGGAGTTTGTAAGCGTGAGAGGCTTGAAGATGTGTTTAGATAGCGCGCTATCAAACAGCGAGGCAGCCTCCCTTGTTTTATCATCCCATCAGCGTGTTCTTGACTGCGTATGACTGGATTCCTTGCGAGCTAGCAAGCTGAAAACATTCTGGTTATTAGAGAGGGCCAAATCCAACTCTGCCAAGCAAACACGTCTCGCGTCTATGGCTAATGAGTTTTTCAGCTGTTCAAACACGATGCGTGATATGAAGGAAGCGGCACAAACTGCTTTATATGAACCTGGCTGCTGATAGAAAATTCACAAGCTGCAAACGAGCATCAGGGCGATTTGGTTTTTTCTCACAGCTTCATTTCAGGCAGCTGAGTTCGTTTGGGCGGCAGAAGGAAAGGCGACAGTTTCGCATAGTTTGGGTATAAATCTGTGCTTAATGAAAATCGTATTTACTGATCCCATCTTACGAAGGAACAGCATCGGAAACATACTTTGAAATGCAGAAGGGCTGGTCCTCCCACGCCTCCCACCTTCTCCCCACCAGCTGCCGTACAAAACCAGTATAAAGCCGTGCCCCATCAGAAGGAACCTGGGGGGAGCCCAGTCCCAGAACCACAACCTGATGGTGTTGGTACCCGCCGTGAATCTCCACTGACTTCGATTTATTCCCAGCTCGTTGGGTATGAAATAGCATCAGAACCAGGGTCACAGCTATATCCATTAGTGCTCCAGGACAGAGCTTAAAATTAATCCTTTGGCTGAGACACAGATTTATGTAACAACCAGGGGGTCAGTGCCAGATTTCCCAGCAAACTGGTGTTAAACAGGCCTTTCTGAGAGCTCCAGACCTAAAGCGAGGAACCTTCAGATGGACCTTGTATCTGAATTGTTTGTGGCATTATTATTTGCCAAGTCCATTATTATGGATTCCCTTTTATTCCATTCTCCCCTGGCAAAATAAATTAAGATGGGGCATCACCCAAACCACACGTTGCTGGAATAAAAGAAGGAACTGATATTTATTTATACCGTTGAAGGACTCTCTAAAATTTTAACCAAAGCCAGAAGCACAGATTTTCTCCCTTGAGAACATCTAGTGTAATCCTTTAGTTCACCTGGCACTCACCAGGATAATCTGCAGCTCATGGCCTGTATGAAAAATAAGAGCCACACGGAGCAGATGACACCGCTGCCCAGCTCCGTGCGAGGAGATCTGCTGCCATCTTTTGGTAGGTGCCTGTTCCAGAAAGTAATGAAAAATTATCTCTGCGCAGACACTAAACATGGAATCACAGAACTGCCTGGGTTGGAAGAGACCTTTCAGACCATGGAGCCCAACCATCCACCCAGCACTGACAAACCCACCACTGACCCATGTCCCTCAGCACCACGTCTGCCCGGCTTTGAAATACCTCCAGGGATGGCGACTCCACTGCTTCCCTGGGCAACCTGTTCCAATGTTTCATAACCCTTTCAGTGTAATTTTTTTTCCCCCTAATATCTAATCTAAACCTCCCCTGGTGCAACTTGAGGCCGTTTTCTCTTGTCCTACATCTTCTCCCTCTGCTTGTTCTTCGCCCACCTGCGGCATCCCCTCAACCCCTGCTCCAGAGGCAGCCTGTGAAAATTAATATGAGCAATTGATACCTCCAAGGAGAACCTGAGCGTGCCTATGGGGCTGGGAGGGCTGGATGTGGGGCAGGAGGCTTGGGTGGTCTCTGCTGGGTCTTGCGGGTGAAGGGGAAAGGCTCAGGCAGAGCCAGTGGCGGGTGAGAGCCTCGAAGGAGGAATGTGAACGCTGGGGAAAAACCAGAGAAGTCAAAAGCGGCGTAAATGGTGTGCGTGCAAGCTGGATTTTCAAAACAACGTGGTGAGGGCTCGTCTGCTGCCTTGTTGCTGCGGGTGCCAGCCAAATGTCTGCCTGTCCCAGAGCAGAGGGGACATCCCTCTGGTGAACCCTCTGGTTCCCCACCGCCATCAGTACCTGCGACAGGGACGGGCAGGCAGCGGGCTGGCAGGGAATAAAAGAATTCTTCTTTTATGCCTGGAGGTAATAAAGGAATATATTCGAGAAGACGGTGTGGCAGAGGGGTGATGCTAGGGGAGGGGGTGAGGCAGGGAAGGCGTGCTCTGTAAATGGCACTCGGTGTGCAATTCCCTTTTGCAGAGGGCAAAGGGCTGGGGGCGGCCCTCCGGCAAAGGGCAGGTTGAGGAACTGCTGCTCAGGGTGAAAATGCCCCTGTGGCTCAGCCGAAGGGATGAGGGGGGACATCCCATGCCCCTGCTCCCCACCAGGGGCCTGCTCCCGCATCGGCGGACCCCTCTCTTCCCTCCCTCCCTCCTCTCCCCCTTGGGTGGTGGGGTTCCCTGCACCCCAGC
This sequence comes from Arenaria interpres, assembly GCA_013399435.1. Lineage (NCBI taxonomy): Eukaryota > Metazoa > Chordata > Aves > Charadriiformes > Scolopacidae > Arenaria > Arenaria interpres. Next base: position 70,614 of record VXAK01019728.1, read on the forward strand.
AGAAAGCTGCCCAGCCTTTTTGCTGGGCTGGAAACCCCATTTCATGGGCCAGCGAGCGGAGGCGGCCCAGGGCAGGCTGCGACAAGCCCCGCAGTGTGGGGGAAGAGGGAAGGCAGGGGCTGCTGCCAGCGGGAGAGCCGAGAGGCCGGCCAAAGCCGACACTTCACCCCGATTTCAGCCCCGTGCTCTGGGCTTTACGAAACCCCCGCTCGTGGGCTTGCCTTGGAAGCCGGACCAACAAAACGACTAACTCCCAAAGTAGCTAAAATTCCCATTCCTGATATTCGTGTGGAGCCAGGAGTGGTGAGAGAGGAGGAAGGGAGAGTTTGGGAGAGGGCTTTTGTGAAGCCTTGTGTGGTGGTGAGTGTCCGAAGGAGCTGTTGGAGGGATGGGGGGGCCGGGAGGCAGCGAGCGGGGACCAGCCGTGGGGCACGGAGATGCCCCAGTGAATTGGGGAGCGTGACATCTTTCCCAACGGCCACTCGGACACGTCACCCAGCCCTCACACCTCACAGGGAAACCGAGGCTGAGTCCGGAATGAAATTGTCCTGGTGCCAGAGGGTCAGGCGGGGAGCGCTCTGCTATCGGAGAGGAACGGAGCCTGAAGCTGTGCCGCTTTCGGGATGAGATATAAAACCAGTCCTCCTCCGCTGGAGGTTCCTGGAGAGCTCAGAGCGTCACCCAGGAGATAACCAGGAGAACCATCCCACCCAGGAAACTCCTGGAGGTCTTGATAGCCACCCTTCTGCCCCCGGCACCCGGGGGGAGATTTGCATTAGGAAAAAAAATCGTTGCTAACAGTTCACTTCCCACCCACATGAACTCTTATTTACTTTTTTTTTCTTTTTCGTTTCTTTCACAATGAATGAATTCCTGCTGTTTCTCCGTTGCACAGTGGGAAGGGATGGTGAGAGGCAGTTTCCCTGCTCGTGCTCTCGCCTGGCTCATCCCTTTGCTTCCCCAGCAGCACCTCTCCAGAAAGCCACCTCTCCCACGGCCGTCGCGGGGCTGTGCCCAGGGCGGGCGACTGCTCCGTGCCCCAGCACACCCGGGGAGTCCTCCTGCTCAGAAACACGTCTGGAGCACACGCACACAGCACTTGCGAACTTTGAATCAGGGTTCAAACTAAATAAACCTTGCAAGGGACTTTATACGGGACAGAAACTGATACATGAAGTGGCGTGTTGGAGGCAGGTGGTGAGATGGGGTTGTTCAGCCCTGGAGAAGAGAAGGCTCCAGGGAGACCTTAGAGCCCCTTCCAGTCCCTCAAGGGGCTCCAGGAAAGCTGGGGAGGGACTCTGGATCAGGGAGGGGAGCCCTAGGAGGAGGGGGAAGGGTTTGACACTGAAAGAGGGGAGATGCAGATGGGATGTGGGGAAGAACTTGTTTGGTGTGAGGGTGGTGAGAGCCTGGCCCAGGTTGCCCAGAGAAGCTGTGGCTGCCCCATCCCTGGAGGGGTTCAAGGGCAGGTTGGAGGGGGCTTGGAGCAACCTGGTCTGGTGGGAGGTGTCCCTGCCCAGGGCAGGGGGTGGCACTGGGTGATCTTGAAGGTCCCTTCCATCCCAACCCATTCTATGGTTCTAACTCTAGGTAACCCTAATTTAACACACTCTAAATGGGGAGCTCCCACCA
>VXAK01019731.1:633-11251 GCA_013399435.1 Arenaria interpres
CAGACCTGTGTCCAAGGTTCTTATCTGTCTCTAACATGTTTGCTCTATATTTTTGCCACTACAAAATTTCAAATGCCTGAGAAAAGAACTTACTGCTAAAACAAACCTTTTCTCTTATGCTCAATTAAACCCAATCTGAAGATCACAAGTGAAAAGGAGTTGAAAAAACTACAGATTCCACACTCCGGTTAGGAATATGCATGTTAAATTTTCTCATTAGGATAAATCAGCATATTTGTTCAATTTCAGATGAAGCTTATCTTTGTGTTGTTGCATGTTTTAGAAATTTTTCTATTTCATCCACTTCTTTTTAGGAAAGCTAAGGACCAATAGTCATAGGCTGGCACGTCAGAATAAATGTGCTGGATTATCAGTCCTTCTTTCCCACCCCTGCCCCCTTCTGTTTTTCTGCTCTTATGAAGGTATTTGGTAGCACTAGGTTGTACCAAGCCTCTTTGTGACCTCCTGACTGTGATGGATTCAAAAATAGTACAGGTGGCTCTAAATGGACTTGAAAATATTCTGCGTCTTGGAGAACAAGAGTCTAAGCAAAATGGAATGGGCATTAATCCTTACTGCGCCCTTATAGAGGAAGCATATGGTAAGAAATTACTTCTTGTAAAACTACATACCTGAACTTCCTTATTTCAGGCTGTCCAAACAAAAACCGTTGTGAACCATTTTGAAAATTGTAGGTAAGTTTAATATAATAATTACTTTGAGCATAAGTGGACATTACAGTAGCATAAATTAAGTAATGTAACATTGTGGAGAAAGGGGTTAAATGCGGAAAACCTGTGGTTTGTCTGGTCAGTTTATGAAATGTCCCTCTAGAAAAACATTCTCTGAAATACTTAACACACAAATGTCCTAGTCTGTTGGAGCCATGGTTTGCATAAATTTCTCAGCCAATCCTGAATACATTTTTATTACTTTATTATATAGTCCTGTCTGGTACAGTTTCATTACCAGTAGGGATGCAAGATCGGAGTTTGTTTTACTTACTCCCAAAGTCAGATCACTTTTTAGCATAATAAATAGCCGCAATAGCAAAGTCAACTTCAGATTATAAAATTAAATAAGTTTGAACTTAAGTTTGTGAAAGTGTTTTGTTCTGTTTCTGCTTCTAAGGGTTGTTGAATTAAACCACATCTTCAAGGCAGAGTATCAAAAAAAAAGACTATTTGTGAAATTTCCAGACTAGATGCTTTTGATTTAACAAAGTTCATGTTAAAGCTGGCTTATAATGAATATTTCGTTATCTGTGGCAAGTTATCTTTTTGTAGCTCTGACAAAATTGGCAGACGTTTGTGTTTCAAAAACTGCGAATAACAATTCTAGTTGAGTACATTATGTTTGAATAGATGGTACTGACTTTTCTGTAAAGCAGCCTTTAAATCTGAGTTCCATGTTACAGATTTTCATTTCTAAAATAGTGTACATACTTGGAGAATTTACTTTGCAATCTAATGTGTAAGAGGAATAAGTACTGAATACTTTAATGGAATTTATTCTGTTCCAGATTTTGAGTCCTTTCATAATTTCAGCTGTTGAATGTCTTGGTTCTTTTTTTCTTTTAACAAAAGTGTAGGCTGCTGAAGCTGTAGAGTGTAAGTAGGGGAAGCAGCTAATTATATCATCCTCACTGGTTTGGCCTCTATAGTCACAGAAGGGTTTGTGAGCTCTTCTTAATCCAACTTAAGTGAAAACTGAGTTAGCTTAAATGCTAAGAAAGAGTTATGCATCAACTGACTGCCAAGCATGTAATTCTGCCAGAAGAGCAGAGGTTATGTCCTCTCACTTGCAAATGAGTAAGACTTTGGAAAGATGTTATATTCAAATCTTAAAAGTAAATTTGAAAAATGATAACAGACTGTGTCCAGTGAATACTCCATAATAGAGGATAGAATTTAGAGTGGGGGAAGACTGAAAGAGTAAAACTAAAAGAATTGGGGATATTGGAAATTGCTACAACAACCAGTTCTATGCTTTCCGAATTCTGTACAGATTCAGTTTTTGTAGGCATGGCATATTTCTTCATAGATACTACAGCCACCGCCTCCTTTGTTTAATTGGTACTTTTTTAGCAGAGTTTTAAAATTAGTTTGGACAGTAGAAAATGAAGATTAGCAATACATGGGTTAGGAAAAAGGAATCAACAGTATTAGATTATTAGGGTTTGCATTTGTTTTATCTAAGAAGTACTGCTGTACTACAAACTGTTTTGCTTTGAATTCATCATTCATTTAAGCAACTAGATTTTGAAAATGTTTTGTTTTGGATTTAGGACTTGATAAAATTGAATTTCTTCAGAGGCATGAAAACCAAGAGATCTACCAAAAGGCTTTTGAACTCATAGAACATTACTTTGGTGTCGAAGAAGAGGACTCCAGTATTGCTCCTCAGGTGGATGAAAGTCAGCAGCAGTTTGTGTTTCAACAGCAGGAGGCTCCAATGGAGGGGTTTCAGCTGTAAGCTATTGAAGTGAAGACAAGCGTAAAATGTAAAAAATTGTAGGGTTTTGGTTTGGTTGGTTGTTTTTTGTTGGTTTTTTGTTTTTTCCCAGAGGTCTTTTCTTTATGGCCAAAGTTAGAAGAAACTGTTGAATATGTTTTGCAGAAATAGATGAAGCAGCAGCTCATGCACTTTTATATATTGTGTTAGATACAACTGTTCTTTGTTTTGTATTTGTGTTTTCGATATCTTTTATGTACAGAAAACAACTGTGAGTAATCATGTCTAAAGTAAAGCATTAAATGTGATTTAACAAGAACTGTTAAGCTAAGACTTGGTAGGGTTTTAGGTAGTGGTTCTGAGTTTTCCGTGTAGTCTCAAACTGCATATCAGCAATACAGTTACTGACAGTTGCATTTTTGGCAGTAGGCTTGACTTGCCCAGTCTCTATCAAATCTACCTCTTGTATTGAAGCAAAAACACTGCTTCAGAACTAAGGCATGAAATAAAGATGAGCTTGTAAGAAGCTGAATTGGAATGTGAAAAATATTTATTTAAATTGTGAAACTTTTATGCATTACTTACGTTACAATACACCGTTGGAATTTATTTATAAAATGTATTTAAAGTCATAATAGATATACATATATAATGCTAATTACCTAGTATAATATTGAATATATGAAAAAGCTTTCTTTGAATTATGTGGGAAGAGGACTATTTCAGAGTTTTTCAAATTGGAATCAGCAGAGAGCTTGCTGGCCACTTGGCTCTGAAATTAAAGCTGCTAAATGGCATTAAAAGTCAGCCACAAATAGAGTACTTTGCAGCGGAAGCAGTTGCTGTAGTTACCACAAGAATGCTGCGATGATGAATGACAGAGATGGGGATTTGCACAAATCGCCAAGCAGATGGTTTACAGCTGTCTCCTGTCAAATCGTGGTAACACCACTTAAGTTTGAGAAACATCGCAATGTTTGCCTTTCTAGTACCGTAGCTTCTTAAAAGTTTAGACAGTAGGTGTTATTTTTTTGACCAAATACGCTACCGCCACTTGAATTGTTCTTTAAGTTCACTAATTCAGTTTTCTTTCGGTAAGACAATAGAAATAGCGGAGTGGAGAATGAATAGTGAATCGCTCCTTTCCAGCTGAAGGAGAAGTTTGTTGTACTGTAAATAGCATTAAGTATGTGGACACCAAAACTAACTAGAAGTTAATGTCATCTAAATATTTAGGCTCTGCGATATACAGTGTTTGCTGTTAAACACTAAAAGAAATAGAATACTGATATTTACATTAACAATTTTGAATACAGAAAAATGTATGTTCTGCTTTGAATTGCATATAAGTAGTGTTTCTGGTTTGTTAGTAGGATATCTCATTTCGAGAAGTACTCTGAAGTATGATTATTTTTTATTACCTGTAACTAATGTATTAACATCAAACTCTTGGGTTAAGTGAAATCATTGACATAGGAGAGCATTTCATGCTTCATAAAAAGCTGCAATTTAAACCACAAGTTACTTATCCCATGGCACTGTGCTTGTCACTAAACAATATTTTAATGCACTGAAAAATACAGGTTAAAGGTGGTATCATTTACAGTACCATTTTATATTTAGAATTTTTTTTACATGCAAGTTAAAATTCTTAGGTGTTTCACTTTGATGTTACAGCAATATATACTATATTGTAATTGAATGTGGGACTTGAAGTGGATTTTCTAAGATTAACGGTCTTAGTTTTGACTAAGATGTAACTGGGAGGGAAGAAACCTCTTTTTGAAGTCTTTTTAGTGGAAGATAGAAGTGTAAGAAGTGTATATAGAAGTGCTGTTACTTTATGAACTCTGAGTAATGAAGATATTTTAGCAAATGACACTTTAAACATAGATTTGTACAGTACACAACAGTTTTGAATAGTGTGATAAATATTGAGTACAGCTGCCAAATTTTCATATAATGTTAGATGATTGTATTTGTGCCCTTTTTACTGTCATAGTTTTAGGTTTTCATACACGGACCTTCCTTCTTTTTCCACCCACCCCATCTGTCCAATGTACAGGGTAACAATCGTGGAAATCTACCAGGATTACTATAAATGCTGAATTTCAGTGTTGTTCTAGTGTAAGAAAATTATTCAGGTAACAGGGTATTCCATTGTTTCTAACAACCTTGTTTTGATAACACAACCAGCTGTGCCTGCTTTTTATTTGGAGAACCCTGTAAAAACTGCATTTATAAGCCTCTCTAATTTAAACCAAATCTGAACTCTAAAAAATCTTGATTAAAAGACTTGAAGAAAAGAGGGGACATTTAAAGTATTATATTTGTTTTGAAAGAATGTCTTCAGTTTTGTGAATATATTATTCTATATGTAGGAACGGTTAGTGACTGCACTTTATGCATTTAGACGAACTATATATCATGCCTCTGATACATTTAAATGTAACAGTTTAAAAGGGAACTAAAATTGATGGATTTTAGCTAATGAAAGTCATATTTAAACTCAACATTTGGTTTACCCTAAAAATGTTCAAAAGTAATAATGAAAATTCTTCTTTAAAGGATAAATGTACAAGATTGCTTCTCCTATTTTATCACTGGGTTTACATCACACTTTATTAAAAGCATGTAAATGAACAATACAAACCCAGAGATGACTTAAGGTCAGCTCTGGTGTAGTCGTTTGCAGGTAGGGGCATGAATATGATGATGTTGCCAATGTGGACACAAAAAAAAAAAAAAAAAGTAACTGAGAGAAGAAAATCTCTTTGTTATTTTAATGGAATCTAAAGTGCCCCATCAGTTACAAAATCTGTTTAAAATAAGGGCTTTTGGGGTTTGTCCTTTTGGTTTTAATTAAACGGGTACCATTTGTTCTGCTTAAATGTGAATACTAACTAGCTAATCTATGCAACTATGCAAAGCATAAGATTTTTTTCAGTTCCCTACTCTTGATACACTGAATCATATCTAATTTTTTCATCGTTGCACTTTTGTCTGAGGACTGGTTCATACAGCTTTTTAATTTTCTAGTATTTGCTTTAAACACCGTTGCTAGCAGCAATCGGAAAATAGTAATAATGTTGGCACAGAAGTAAGCTAGCTGTAGAACAAGTTTGTAACTGGAAAATATTTATTGTCAGGTCTGTCTTTAAAAATGAAAAAGATGCACTATTGTCTTTCCTCCACAGTTAGTTCCCCGTTGGTTTAAATTTATTAAATTGTGCAACAGGATTTTTGTAATAGGTCTGCCAGTTGATACCTGAAGTTTAACTGTGACCTCAAGAGTTCACCGAAATCTGGAATGAGAAATTTCAGTTACGTATGGCACAATATCTTCATATAATGTATGGAAACTCAAATGCCTGTACTAACTTCAGGGAGCAATAGTGCATCTTTAAATCCAGGCCAAAGGCCCGTTACTGTAACAGAACACATATGAGTAGTATGCAATATTACGGAATGTTAAATCTCCAAATACCATACAGAAACCAATAAAACCTATTTTACAGATGTTTATTGTACTTATTTAGTGGTTCAATAAGTGTGGTTGCTTTAACTAGAGAACACAAATGCCGGTTTGGATACAGTATTGAGGCAAATGAATTCAAACTGGCTGATTTGTGCGCTCTAAAATTATGCACTGTCACCAGACAGAAAACTTACAGGTTTTAAATATGTTTTGCAAATATCTAACAAAACATGTACGTGTAGGATGATCATCACAGCCCTGACTGCCTGCAGAACTGACCAGTTGTTTGGGAATTCCCATTAAGTCTATATGGCCTTGAGAATTTGTGCGGTTATCAGACCGTTTCCCCTCACCTCACTTCTCCAAACCTTCTCATTGTTTAAGATTTGTAATATTTGAGCTGAGTACAGCTTGTTCTTCACGTAGAATTGCAAAAGTGAATTGCATAAGTCTTATTTTTGCAGTTTCCATACTTGGACTTCACTAGCGCCCGGTCTGTGCTGTATTTAACCTTTCATTGAAAAAGTCAACTGGTTTTTCTGTAAGGAACTTGTAGCCTACAACAGCGCAAGGTCAAGCCTGAAAGAAAGGTTTTAAGATAGCGGAAAGTTGGCTCCCCCCATACCTGGCATTCCTAGGAAACGACCTCACCTCCTTTGAAATTCATTACTGCTTTTAATCACGTGCAAAAACGTTCTACCTAATTTTAATTATATGCAACCAGTACATGGAGTATCTCTGTGATAGACGAGACCCCCCCCTTTCTTTTTGTGGTCGTGTAACGACTCCTGTCGGGCTCCCCTCTCGGCAATACTACAGTTACCCGTTTATTGGTGAAATTCAGTAATCGCTCTCGGCATCAGTTAGTCTTGCTCCTGCGAGGACGACCCGGCACTGCCTGTGAAGTTACTTTGTCTTCGTCTCGGCCGCCAGCGCAGCCTCTCTGCGCCACCTGGCCTTCTTTGCCAGGTTCCAGCTCGTCAGGGACTCGTGACGCGCGGCCGCCTGCGGGCACAAAACCTCAGGTTAAGAGCAGAGCAGGGGGAGCAACCTGGAGGAACCCCACCACCACCCCCCGGTGCCCAGAAGGGCCAGTCTCGGGGGTGACAGGAACGCGGGGGTTAGCTAAAACTAGGGCTTGTTCAGGCGTGTCTGCTTTTAACAGAACTCCATGTTTTTTCAGGCTGTTCCGTGCTAGCTCGCCAGCGGTTGCACTCACCTTCTTAGCCGAGGCGATCACTGCGAAACAGGCAACGACAGAGAGTCCGATCATGATGTAACAAGCTTTAACTCGAGCTTTGTTCCTCGCCCTGTCCAGCATCTCTGGCCTGCAATTGAAGTTATTGAATGGGATGGTTAAAAAACTGTACTCTCGTCTTACAAAGCCTGGCAGACGTAACGCCGCCCCTGAAAAATAAAACGGGAATCGGTTCCTAAGAGAAGCGCCCTCAGGTTGCCACGACTGGTTTTGTACCACCCAAGAACTTTGCATGTTCTGACCCTAATCTCTTTCCAGTGGAAAAGCAATGTTTCGTGTATTTAAGCTAATTTTTTTTAAGCTAAAAAAAAATTAAGAATTGCTCATGCAATAAATATTCACAATTAAATACTTGGGGTAAATACGCCAGAAATCGTACCTTAAGCTCTATTTAAACAGTGAAATTGAAGGGATTTTATCTGTTTTAAACAAATGGAGAAGTATATGCGGTGTCAAGCAGATGTGGTGAAGGAGAGTTCCTCTTACTCAAAATTAACTTTACAAATTAATTGCTGTCATGTTGCTGTTTAGATGGTATCCTGCATACAGGCTGAGAACTCTACATGCTCAGGTGATTAAAACAGTTTGTGCAGCTACAAGGTTTTAGTTTTTCTAGAAAAGCAGGCACTCTGTTTAAAGCGGGCAACTGATGTCGGCCTTCTCACTGCCACGGGAACACGTGCCTAAATAAGAACAATCTACGTGATTATTTTTACTGGTAGTTGAAGGCAAAAGCACCAAAACTCCTGCCCTGCCTGGCTGCCGGAGTGGCACTGCGGAGCCCAGCGAGCCCCCCTGGTTCCACTCCCGTGCCCACCTCCACAGCTGCCCGCCCACGAGAACCGGCACAGGGAGCCTCCCCATCACTGAAATTGTCTCAAAACCTTCACCTCAGCTGTTTTCCAAGTCAGACGTTACACTCGGGAATACTGTTTTTAAGATCTTCGTTCTAATGCTGGCTGTACACTTATTTTCCCTTCATAAATCACATGGGAATGCTTTATATGTATAAACATATATTCATAAGGTAAGGAATATAAATACACATAATATACAGTTATGTTTATATATATATATATATACAGGATAGTTACATAAAGAATTGATTTTAGATTGTAAATAAAGACCTTGTAATGACCTCTTCCCCCCGCAACACCTTTGGCCTGACTTTAAGGAGGATGAGTGCTGGGATGGGGCAGAGCTGGAGTTTTCCGAGTGGAAGCTGTGCCCCTGGGAGCGTGTCCCAAGGCTGAGGGCTGCAGTGCTGCTCCCCAGGGCTTGGTGCAACAGAAGAGGGGAGGTCTGAGGAGCAGCCATGGCTGTACCACCCCCTTCCTCCCAACACACGCACGTGCGTTGTACCCGCCACGGTTCTTGCCGATGACTGACACTGCCTGCAGTTCTAGGTAACTGCTTTCGTTCTGTACGATGGTAAATGTCATCTTTAAAACAAACCGCACATCAGACTAGCACATCAAACCATCAATCCACTAATCCATTTGCAGCAACAAAAGCCAAACCCTAAATGTTATTAGTCCGGCTGATTAGCCTAATCGTATTCCACAATGCACTAATTGAAACTCTTCTGAAGCAGATTTTCACTTTCCTCCTGCTTTCTGCCTCTGCTTTAAGGAGAACAGACCTGATTATGTTCTTCTCTAATTGCACATTAGGGCCTTTGCTACTCAGTCATTCGTCAAGGCTCTGGGTAAACCTCTGCTGAAATCAGTAACAGCTGTTTAAAAAAAAAAAAAAGTCAAAAAACCAACCAAACAAAAAAAAACCAAAAAAAACCAAAAAAACCCACCAAAACTACAACAACCCAACAACCTTGACTAAGGACTGCAGATTTCACCCTTAGTACAAACTATCCCCAGCAGCCAGGTTACGTTCACAGGCAACAGTGTCTTGCAAATCTCTTTTTTTTAAGTTAAAGCAGTGACACAGTTCAGCTTCGATGCCTCACCTTTCACTTCCTCCAGTATATTACCATTTACAATCTTACGGTTCTAAAAAGACTTTGCCCACCCAGAAAGCCCAAAGTGGTGACACACACTTGGCAGGCCAACTCCTGCACAGCAACAAGGGATGCGTGAGCGTGGATGGAGTGGCAAATGTCTGTGTCTTTACAAACACCTCCCAATAGCTTAAACTTCAGAGCTCCTGAGACCTGTCTGAACCTTTCTCTAGGGGAAGATGGTGGGACTAGCACAGCGCAAGAGAGATGGGACCCTTTGGAAAGCTGCTGCCCGGGTCAGCAACTGCCAGTGACGCTGTCAGGAACCAACAGGAGCAGGCAGAGGACGTACCTGTTGCACGGCACAGCTCTGCACGCTGCTTACGCCCAACGTACCACCCCAGACAGGGACACACTGCGAGGATAAAAAGTAGTGTCCTGCAGAGAGACATCTAACACGCTATTGAACTTCCTCAGGAAAAGGCAGCAACTGGCATTAGGAAGGGTTGATGTGATCAGTGACTGAGTCCCGGGGGGGATGCTAACGTTCAGGAAGTCAGAGAACCACAGAATCAGCGTGGGTTTGGGTGCGAAGGGACCTTCAAAGATCAGCTAGTCCGGTAGGTCAACAAGAACGGCAGGCTCAGGCTACGTCAAATACTCTTTTTTTCTTGGTGGGGGATGTTTCTCTCATAACCTCTTTCTCTGTTTTTCCTCAAATTCTGTAACAAATCATAATTTGTTGGATGTAATTGTCAGTGACAGCTCCCTTAGAAGTGTTTTTGGGAGATGCAAACAGAAAATAGTGTTTACCAATAACATCCTTCTTTGATTGCACATTAGGAATAAACAAAATAAACAACCCAGTACATAAATGTAACTGAGGCTATCTACTGATGGATCCAGTTCTTAATCCCAGGCTCTGGGGACTCCAGTATGGAACATTTTTTCTTCTTAACCTCTAACCAGGACAGGAAATTCTCTTGCCCTCTAATTTGTTTCCAAGATTTCAGTGTTCAAAAACCGACTGGTTCAAACTCTGCGGAAAAGCTTTAGTTCAGGATCACGCCACCGCTTTCCCTTCAGCTCCACGTCCCCCTCGGAAAAGAGCCGCGCACTTACGGGATCCTCGGAGGAATCTCTTCTTCGGTCTTGAAACGTCCCGTCCAGAGGAGGATTTTTTTGTCAAACTTGGAAGGTTTGTAACTTGCAACCACCTTGTGAGCCTGCTCAGCTTAAAGATGAGGGGAAAAAACCACTTCGTCAAGAGTCAATGAATGACTGGTAAGGGTGGAAGGGGGAAATCCCTGCCCATCCTGGTCGCTGGAAGGGCAACTCGGGGACCAAACTCCCAGCTCTCCGCTACCCCGAGTTATCTCCACGCAGTCCCCTGAACACCCCCGCGAGCACTGAGTGTCCCTGAGGGTCCGGTTCGACCACCCAAGCCGGCAGAAGCCCGCCTGGAGCCCCC
>VXAK01019731.1:11442-29035 GCA_013399435.1 Arenaria interpres
CGGAGCCGTCCTGCCTCACCCAGCGCATCTCCAGCCTCCGAGCATCACCGCCTTCCAGCCACGGTTCAGCCACAAGAAGAGCCGCGGGGGTTGGGCCCCGGGGCTCAGCGCAAGGCGGACTCAGGCCCCGCAGCACAGACCTGCCCGCATCCCTCTTTCGGGCCTTTTACCCCTCTCAGAAGGGTCAAACGTACCGATTCTCATCACGCGCTTTTCTGTTTACTTCAGTTGAAAAAACTTCCCCCCCCCCCTTTTACTTCCTGTCCACAGTAAACCTNTCTATCTTCTCTTGCTCCATCAGGAATTCACAGATTCACAGATTCGACCGAGTTGGAAGGCACCTCTAGAGATCATCTAGTCCAACTCCCCTGCTAAGCAGGGTTGCCCAGGGTACGCTACTCAGGACTGCATCAAGGCGGGTCTTGAAAATCTCCAGAGAAGGGGACTCCACAACCTCCCTATTTATTATTCTAAATAAATAGAAGAATTCAGTACGAACGTATCGTTGAAAAAAATATTTCAGAAAATTCAGCACAGAGTACATATTCAGTAAGCAACAGCCCGTGCCAACCGGTCCAGCAGTGTCTCAACAGAACTGTGTCCGATGCACTGACCAGCGGAGGATTCCACATCCATCAGCCAGCGGATGAATGGAGGAAGCCCCGCTCCCCGGGGATGGATCGCTGCCCGGCAGCAGCTAAAGCCCTGTGCTCGTCCTGACAGCATGGACGAGGAGCCTTGGACCGTTTGTGAACAAACCCTCCAGCTACCTATTTTCAGGAGCAGAGCCAGAGGTATGCAGCTTTTCCTGAAAGCAAAGTGTTGAGTAGAAGAAATCAGAAATTTGTCTCCAAAGTGAGCTCTAGTGACCTCTTGATATTAAAAGGGTTTGGTTGTGTTTTTTTTTTTGAATGCTGTTTGGACAACATTTAATTCTAGAAAGATACTCAAAAAAGCACTTTCTTTTCAGTAAGTAGTCCCATGTTGACGTTTTCTTATTCACACATGTACAGTTTCCATTTCAAAATCATTAATGTAACAAAATGTCCTTATAATTGGTAAAACATGAAAGCTATGTTTTACCAATCCATCTAACTCATACCAACTTAAAAAAAAAAATAATCTTTCCACATTCTATTTCAGAGCAAAATTTCTGTTTGCAAATGAACCATTCTCTAAACAGAAGAAACCAGCTCCCTGAATCAAAGCTCCACACTGACTTTCTCATGTCCTTCTGAAAATAATGAAGAGTATGCACCTCTCTGCGCACACACACTCACCGAGCAGCTCTGCCATATTTCAGGGTGTTGTTGGGGAGATGAAGATACATCAACAGAAATGACCCAGAGGGTGATACTGGGGTTATAACCTGCCTGTAGCCCCCTTGCCTTTGCCTTCTTCCTGCTCACAGAGAGTGGCGTGGTGTAAAGCAGCGCTCCTTGTCTCTGGAGACACAGCTGGGAAGGGTGGGAAGACTCAGCACAGCTGGGCTGGGCTGCTTGATATTCTTTGTCAGGAGCAGCATCGCAGGTGCTGCTGTTAATTGCTCCTCATGTTGGTAACCCACACATTTCGAGTTGTTGTGATTCCAACGGCCGTCTGCAGAGCTGCTGGGAGAAAGCCTGGAGCTCACACAAGTAGTTCTCAGCACTTACCAAAGAGCTGTTTGAAAAATTATGGGCAGCTGAAAGGCATCTGCACAGATAGAGCTACTGAAATCTTGAGGGAATTAGAACTGGAGAAGGGGACTTGAAAAACTTGGTGGCCTTCATAGTCTGTCCCGAAAGACATTGCACACTGTGTGACACTGGCTTCAGAATGCATCATTTAGCATTATTAACAAGTGACATGAAACCCCCAAACCTTAAATAGTAGTTACAACCAGAACAGCCTCCTGCTGAGCTCCACAGGTGACATTTTCATGCTTGACTTCTCAGTGGACAGCACTGTATTTGGGGACGTTTGTCTTCTCTATGGCTCTTGGGCATGGAAAACATGGAGGTGGACATTAGCATTTTGGAAAGTGGGGATCTTTCCAAAGTAAGCAAGCAGGGTGGGCTCTAACCCTTTTGGCCCCGCACGGACTGACCTACGGACTGTGGCTCTGGGGGGGCTGTGCTGAGACCTCACTGTGCCTCGGGAAGGTGATTCCTGTTCTCTGCTCTGGGGATGACAGTCTGTTTCAGGCTCATTTAATGTCCCCGTGCCTGGTAACAGGAATGGTTAGATTGCTGGAACACTTACTATTCTGGGCAGGGAAATGTGTGCAAAAGCTTCCTTTAGCATCATGAACCCCCATTTTCAGCTTTTTTTATCCTCTGTATAGGGTAGCACAATTTCTTTATGTTCTAACTACATATAATCACTTGCTTCTGGCAAACAAGGGATTTAAAAACATATGTCACACAGCTTGGTATAACATCTCTTTTATCTGCCCAGTCTAACTGTTACATTCTCCCAGCTCCACCGCTGACTGTGCCTTACGCAGAAGACCCGAGTAGCTGGAGAGGCAGATGTAGAATCTAGGACTCCTTTGAAATTCTGCCATGTGAAATGTCTTTCCTTAGAGATACCACTGCAGAGACCTTCACATTGCTGTCACCACACCCTCTTCCTCAAGACGCTTTCCTCATTGTCCTGCAGGGGGAATGCCCTACCCTACTTAGCTCTCAACCTAAAGGAGGTTTACAAGAAGCAGTTTGAGATCTACTGGGTGGAAACACTACACATGTGCATGTATTGCTGCTGTTCAAGACCAAACCAAAGTTTATAGGGAAATGTAAGGAAATTAAGTAAACAAACTCAATTTTAAATAACAATATGGCTTTAATAATTTCCTTCTTTTCCTTATATCTTCAAGATGAAACATGCTCAACCCTTTTGAAAATAATAAATACACATACAACGTTCAAGTCAAATTGACTTTTCTAACCAGCTGAGCACTGACAGTCCAGTCATTGTGCAACGTAAGCTTTGTGTCTCCTTTGGGCAGACACTTCTTGCTGCAATGACGGCCAAATCGCAGGAGTTTTAACCTTATCATACATAAATTCATAATTTCATATTCAGAACAGTATTCGCAACAACCGATGTATGAACAGCATTCATCATATAAATACATGTGTGCAAAGCTTCATTCTTCCCATCAGCTGCAGAACTTGCATAATTACTCAAATATGTATATTAATTGCACCCTTGCCATTCAAATTACTTTAAAAATGTCTTCACAGATATATATTACATATATAGTCTACGTGGCACAGTAATTTCATTTCCTGTGTCCATTGCTGAAATGTGATTTATAGGTATTTTTAACAAAATATGAGTAGAAAAATCATATGGATATGGGTTAAAACATATAAATAGAAATTATAGAAAAATAGATAAATTGTACATAACAATAATACAATATGTTTGTGTAACACCAAATCTACTGAATTTTATTTTGGTCTGCCACATCACCCAGTTATTCCAGATCTAAATAAAAACCATGGACAAAACTTTTATTTTAAAGGAATTTAAACCAGCCAGAATTCTTTTTTTTTTCACAGTTATTATTAACTGCAGCAATAGCAACACACTGTTTAACAAATCAGTTGTCTATATCTTCCCTATCCAACTATTAAAAAAATATATCTGATCCTTAAAACTTTACACCTTTAATTTTAGTCAGTTTTTAGAGCTGCATTGTAGAACACATTTTATAGAAGATGATTTTGGTTGTGCTTGTGTTCAAAGAATTTAACAATATTTCACAGTAATATGGCACAGAAATTAAAATGACAATGTTTCTATGGTCTGGGCCATGGGATTTAGGAACCCAGAAAAGTATTCACAGTCCTGGACTGGCAGCATAGCCCTGCTGTTCAGGGTTTGAAAAGGCTCTTGTGGTACCATTGCCCCAAAAGAAAAATTCCTCCTTCTCTGAACGTGCCTTTTTCCTCTAGTACAGGAGGCACAGCATTGCTGTGGGAGGGGGGGCTACAGAGCAGAGACCCCTCTGGTGCAGCTTGTATCATTTCATTCCTGTGCTATTTCTGCATTTCAGAATGGTGCATTGTCATTTTCTTGTTGAAAATTGGATTTTTAAAATATGTATCAAAAAATCTAAAATTCCCAGGATGTGCTCATGCTGGTCATGGTTATTATATTATTTATGCTAATGAGAGGAATCAATTAGTATATAAGTTCTGACATTACACACTGACATTACATCCTCAAGCAAGAAGAGTCAGAGGAGGCACATGAGGTGAATCAGTGTGTTTCTTCTGAGAATGGAAAAAAAGCAGCTGACAATATATATAGCTGTAGATCTCCAGATAAATTCTTTAATTTTTATATAAACTTGTCTCGAGTTATTGTCATCCTGGTAATTACAAGGAACTTTAAAAGTTACTACAGTCTGGAATAAGGTGTGCAAATTTTTGGGAAAAAAAAAAAAAAAAAGATTCACTGATACCAAGTGAAAAGGGTTGGATATTCAGGAGAATGGAAAACCTATCTTAAAAGTGGAGACTAAAGGACTGGGCTTGTTTATCCTAACAAACAATCCTAGGCTGGGAGAAGGTTCTGTTTGATCTGTAAAACAGATCCAGGTGAGAAGAAGAGCTCCTTAAACAACTGGGCATCAAAGATGTAAAAAATATGGGGCAAACCCATAAGTTCCCACCTACAGTTTGCAAGAAATAATAATTTCCTGATGTTTTTGCCTCACTCGGGGGGAGTGAGATTGCAGAAGAAGTTCCTGCAGGTCTACGTGAGGGGGCTGGGGAAAGGAGGGAGCTGCAGAGGGGGACCGTACCTCGGGGTGCCGGCAGGAGCAGGGGCTGGGCTCCATGGCCAAGGAGAGCCTTGCAAATCTGGTAATGGACAACTGCTTAAGTACCAGAGGAGAAGGCATTTCATGTGGCCTGCTCTCTTTGGGGATGCCAAAAAGGAAAGAGACTGAAAGAGAAATAGCTCCCTAATATGGCTTTTCATCTTCTCGTACGTTAACACTGGCCAGTCATATGCTGGAGAGTCTTTTCCTGGCCACAGTCCTGGCAGTATTTTTGGGAAGAACTTTCCCTTTTATGAGTCTCTGCCCAGGCACTTGGAAAT
Source organism: Arenaria interpres (assembly GCA_013399435.1). Lineage (NCBI taxonomy): Eukaryota > Metazoa > Chordata > Aves > Charadriiformes > Scolopacidae > Arenaria > Arenaria interpres. The sequence continues at coordinate 16,543 of VXAK01019731.1, forward strand.
GGCAGTTTCCATTCACAGAGCTTCTCTCAGATTTACACGAGTCTGAGATAGTAGCTCGGGAGCTGGAAGACTTTGAATCCAAAGAAATCTGACTAACAGCAACGCTGCCTGCGCTCTTGGAGGAATATGTGTAAATCATTTTGAGAAAGGCAGATTTTGTGTTTGTTTCTTGCTTGTAAATGATGATGTAGCACTTTGGAAGGAAAGTGCAGCAGAGGATTCCATAATTGGATATTAAAACAACGATGATTTCCACTGCTGGCAGGTATTTGCCAAATGTAGTTGCATAGACAGGGATAAATACAATCCACGCTATAAAGTAAATCAGCATGCCAAAGGTGATGAATTTAGCTTCATTGTAGTTCTCTGGTAATTTCCTACCTTTAAAGGCAAATATGAAGCAAATGAAAGCTAGGGCAGCAATGTAGCCCAACATAATCCCAAAAGCCACGATAGAGCCCTCATTGCACTCCAGAAGTATAGCTCTTGGGATTGAGAAATTTTGCTTTACAAAAGGCGTCCTAAATATTAGCCAGAAGGTACAAATGATAACTTGAATTCCAGTGCAGGTGACCACAGTGGGAACAGGTTTATATACGCACTTCAGGAAATTCTGCAGTTTGGGGTCAAAGCTGAAGGCTAGTAAAATTTTTAGTGACTTTACTAAAATACATGAAATGCAGAGTGCAAAACTTATGCCAAAGAGGGCTTGCCTAGTTTTACACTTGAATTCTGTGGGTTCATCTATGAAGAAGATGGTGCTTAAAAAAATTAAGAAGTGGCTGAAGAGAATAATATAGCAGACAGTTAGACCTCCGGATGCCTTTACAACTGGTGTGTTCAAGTTTTTAGTAAATATTACACTAATTGACAAAACCAACACAACCCCAAAAGCAGAGAGGAGGAGGAGGAAAACTGCAAACCAGTCAGTCCAGGCGAGGAAGTGGATTGTCTTTCTGTAGCACGTGGTACTGTTGATGGGAGCCCAGTAGGTTTTATTGTTACAGCGGTAGCAGTAATCCATATCTGAAAGCAGAAGGAGGTAAGATAACTTAGAAACCCCAAGCAAATAAACTGCGAAGTGGATTATCGAGGCTCGAGATAGAAGAGGAATGCGGGAAGGGATGCTGCGGGGCATGGACAGGGCTGAGGATTGCTTCCCACGGTTGCTGCCGCCGTCCAGGCGGAGGAGCTGCAGGGCTGCGGTGGCAGCGGTGACAGAGGTGACAGTGGTGGCAGCGGCAGAAGGAGCAAAGGATGAGTGCCTGCCAGCTGGGAGCAGGGGTTGCCTGTAGCCAGGGGCGGGGAGGGGACAGGGAGCATGAGCAGGGTCCTACAACCGCCTTGGTCTTCACTGACTGGTGATAAATAACATGGGCAAAGCCCTGGACAGGCACACTTTAACTGAAACCTGAAAAATCACTTGAGATTGAAATCTTACAGAAATAGGAACTATGTTTCTTTCATTTACCTATTTTGACAAGAAAAAAACCCACTCAACTTTCTCTTTACAGACGGCTTTTGAAATACAACAGTGAGAATAAACATTGCTTTAGATTATGCTTTGAAAGGTTACTTTTGCTGTAAAATCCCTCTTCTCTGCTATGGAGACATTTCACAATTATTTGAATTTAAAAGATAAAATTTAATTTCCTTCTCCTCTCAGGACATTATAAGTACCTTTCTTAATTCCATCTTCTCCATATTTAAAAACTTTGCTCAAACCTATAAATGAACCAGTGCACAACAAATTTGATACTAGAAAATATCACTGTACAGTTAGATCAAACTTCACAGTCCTCCTTGGTAACACAAAAAATATGCTGGTGAGCAAAATACATAACCCTTGAACTTCATAAACTCCCAGAATAGTCTGTGTTGGAAGGGACCTTCAGAGAACATTGAGTTCCAACCCCCCTGCCATGGGCAGGGACACCTCTCACTAGACCAGGTTGCTCAAAGCTCCATCTAACCTGGTCTTGAACACTTTCAGGGATGGGGCATCCACAGCTGCTCTGGGCAACCTGTTCCAGTGTCTCACCACCCTCACAGGAAAAAATTTGTCCTTATTGGACTGGGGGTACTGCATAAACACAGGGAAGCAAGGCTATTTTAATGAATCGGTCTCACTGATACACCAGCCAGACTTTCTATTCTAATGAACAATAATGCTAGTCACCTGGAAAATCTAATTTCTTTATGTTTGGTCTTCTAAAAAGCATTTAAACCAAGTTTTATGGCTGAACACTCATCTTTGGGAAACCAAGAATGAAAAAAATATTATAATCCCATTCCAAAATTATACCCAAGGTTTCCAAGGCACATTATACCCAAACATAAAAATTGTATTGCTGTCTAAATAAATCTTTATTTGGATCACAATTCCTTACCTGTTTGATTGCTGTAATGGTTTTCTGGGCAGTAAACACATTCATAGCAACATGTGTGTGGACTTTCTGTAACCTTTTTCATCTGTCCTGGCCTGCAGTGCTGGGAGCATGTTGACTGAATCTTCTGCAGTGTGCAGAGAACAAAGAAAAAAATAAGCTCACGCCAAACTAATTACTAAGAGCCATTAAAATAAACCTCCAATAACTCTGCAATTTGGACTCTCTTTTTGTACCTAACATATTTTAAGGGAATCTGAAAGTGACGCTGAAAAAAGGCATTGCAGGATCTATGTTTCTTGCATTTTCTCCACACAGTCAAGTGACAGGATGGGACATTATCTACCCAACAATTTTAATTTTTGGCCCAGAGTGCCGATCAGTGGAACTGTCTGTGCCTTTAAGATTGAGATCAAAGTGCCTCATCCTGCTTTGAACAGGGGATTTAGATTTCTGAGGATCAGTTCCAAAGAAAGCCTAGAGGCATCTGACAGGGGATTCAAGTGGACTGCTTTGCAAGTGGGATTCCAAAACCCTGCTCAGCTGCTCTGAGCCCAGTGGAGACACTTTGCCTCAAGGGAGACACTTCAGCTCAGTTGGGACACCTTGGGGACACCTTGGCGGGCTCTGCACTGCAGCTCCAATGTTCCTGACTCTTGGCAGCTCATCCCTGAGTCATGAAACACCACTCTGGAGGAGGGTGATCTGGGCCTTCTCTTGAGGTCTGAGTTCAGGTCCTCTTTCCAAAGACAATTTTTTTTTAAACGGAGAAGTAATCCTGAGGGACATTGCTCTATCTTCTCCCTCCAGGATGGTGCTCACAAACAGGTGGAGATATTTCCTTGCCACCACAAAGAGGGGCAAGATTTGAGGTTTTCTTCTGCCCTCAGTTTTTCCTTTTAGCTGGTCCACGCACTGAGACTCAAAGTCAGCCCACCCAGTGTGCGGCCTTTCCCTGTCCCATTAGTGGTGAATACTTTGCAGCACAGAGCTGCACGATGAACCAAGACCTCCAGCCATGCACAGACAACAAGTTTTCCAGCTGGAATTGGCCTGGGTGACCCACTAGTCTGACAGTGGCAGCACAAGTGCTAGGGGTCCTGGTGGTGCCACCTGCCTCAGACTCCTGTAGTCGTGCTGACCTCAGCTCTAATAGGAGCAAATAATCAACAACACTTTTTTCCTTTTTTTTTTTTTTTTTTTTGACAGTAAAGTCAACAGATATGAGCCTTCCAATACAAAATAATTGGTGGTGTTACATAAGAGAGGGAGCTTTTATACACAGTCATTTTTTACTTTAAATCCCCTTTTCAAGATTCTGGAATAGCATCCTTAGGATAGACATAACTTCTGATTTGCTCATCTTAGGAATCTTTCTGGGAGCATTCTGGAGAAATAACTCAATTTCAAATCACTGAGCCTGCTTACAGACTAATATAAGGTACATGAAGGTGGTTGGATAAACCCAGAGAGGATTCTTTTCTCTAAAAGGAGAACATGAAACTACAAGAGAGATTTCTATCTGACACATGCTTCAGTTGCAAATACTGGAGGGAGAAGAAAAACATGAAACAAATTTTACACATTATGTCAACAAATGAAAAGTTACCTTTAAATCCAGAAATTCTTTCTTTTTCTCCTCATCCTCGAAGATGAAGTCACCTTTCTCTGGGTCATATTCTGCCATAGTGGTGATTTCCACGTGGCCATCAATTTCTTTCCAAAGAAGTACATCGTAACCAGTGCTCAAATCTCCGTTGGGGTCAAACTTGATTTCTTTATCATCATCAATGACTGTAACTTTTTTAAGCTTTTCAAGAAGCTGAACATAAGTATAAGGAACAATAACATACATCGGTGTCATGTCAGTGTGTTAAACTCAATAGTTTAAGATCTTTATGACAATATCAAGTTAAAAAGAAATGTTGCTTTTTAGGAGTAAAAGAGGCCTTAAAATTAAAAGTCATCTTTATAAGTGTTTAATTTCACATCCTACACAGAATTATATTATTCAGACAATCCAGTTGACCTTAAATATCTACTAATAAAAAAAAACCCAGAATTTCTTAACTCTATGCAATGTGTACAAATACTCATGTAAGTATTTTTTCCTAGCCTTGGAAATTTTGGTACAATCATGGGAAAGAAAAGATTTTTTGCTTGCAAGAAACAATGGCATTTTGGAACTCTTTTGTAACTTCTTGTAAAGAACAACTGGAAGTGATGCTTCTGTTGTTACTGATTGGACTCAGGAGTCAATCTGGACAACATTTGCTTCCAAAGTAACCTCCCCCATCGTGTCTGGAAATATCTACTCTAACGTTTTCAGCTTTGACTCTGACTGATATTGTCAGGGACTCATAACTGTTATATCACCGCAAGGTGAGACTCATAACTGTTAAATGAACAATACATGCCAGCTTGCTCAGACAAAGCGTTCAGTGACACAATGGCAGCAAACAGCTAGGCCATATCTGACAGACCATAGGAAGTGTCGGAACAAGCGTGCTTTGGTCAGGCAACTGTCCAGCTCCATATTGCAACCTGTTCTGTTCAACAGAGTGAAACTTCTCTCTCCCTTATCCCAAACAGCCAGATCGAAAAGTTCTGTGCAAATCTAGAAAAAGACAGGTTAAGGCACATATAATCCACTCCCAGTTCATGGGGAGACCATACAAGGACTATCCTTGGTTACTGTGGTTCTTAATTGAAGTAAAGGCTTTATCCCTTTGCAGGTCTAACAAATCTTGGCAAAAGTGATCGATTAACAAGAAAAAAAAACCAAAGATTTTGGTGAATTTAACAGGTCTTTGCAAAGTACACTCTTACAGGGAACTTTTTGTGCTATTTGTAGCATTTAACCAACATACTGACAAGTATATTACTTCAAAAGGCTCTGGCATATACATGTATATATATGTGTGTATAGCACACATGGCATATATAAAATGAAACTATTTCATGTATAATGTGTCATTTGTTTCAGACTTCATATACTCTCACTGGATCTCTACCAACTATGAACAGTTAAAGTATGCTTCTAACCTATATTACACCTAATTTGGATGTTGCAGTCGTGTGAGACTGAACAGGAAGTTTTTTATTGTATATACTTAGGCTAGTCATTTAATCTTTCCCTTCTTCACTTTTCTAATGTCTCTAACAATATGGGAACAACAGAGCTTTTGGAATACATCTTGAGCTTCAGGCAGAAGGGGCTAATAATTATCAACATTTTGATTTAATTGATGGCTATTTTTGCAAAGGCTGTAGCACAAATACCTCTGTCATTTCTCTATATATGGAGATGTGTGATGCAGATTAGTTTCACCCTAAGCTTTATGTATATATATACATTTCTGGAGGGTTTAAATTCAGTGTAGAGGAAAAGTATTATGAAAACAGCACAAGGAGAATAACTCTCTTTTGGTTTTCTCCATAAGTTCTTAGCCTTTTAACGGGAATTTTAGTTTGGGATTTAATTCAGCAATGATGTAAATGCAGCTCCATAAGGTCGCATCCCCTGCAGAGCAGTCCTGAATTTTTCCCATTTGCATTACCAAATTCATGTATGAGTTTGATTGTTACTGAGTTTTTTTTTCCAAATCCCCTATCTTGGTTTGACCTGCCCTGACCTAGCATAAGAGGTCAGAGCAAGTCAGAGTGCATCAGTGGTTGTTTGACTTTTAAATGAACTTTGTTTAATCCTCTGAGTAAAAGTGTGTAAAAGTGAATACTCCTGAGCAGGTTCTTGGGTAAAAGGTCAGGTCAGGTTGATTTGTCTGATTTTTCCTCTTCTTTTCCCACCCAGTATAGTTTGATCACAAGTACCTCTCCCATCTTAAAGATTGTGTCTAATTGTCCTACCAGTCACTTCAGTATAAATCAAGATCAGACAAAGGAATAGTCTGTTGCATTTTCACCTTCAAGTAAAGATTCATTATAGAGGAAAATACCTAAATTCAGACAAAACAGAGACAATGGTGAGAGAAAATCAAAACTCTTTGGTGAATGCTCCCATCCTGCAATATCCTCATATCTCAAGAGCACTCACCACTGTGTATTACAGTGTTTTCAGCAACAGGACCAACCACTAGTAGCTGAATAGCTGATAGTGTCAACTGTAGATTGACTATACATTTTGTTCTGTCCTACATGAGAAGCTAACAAGGTGTTCCAGCAAGGAGCCTGCAGACTGGAGCCTTCGTCCAACCTGGTGCCTTCTCTGTGTGCTCTTCGAGGGTGATGGGGAAATGTTAGGGTAGCTAATGAACACCAGTAGCTAAAGATCCCTTCTGCACCCATGGAGTCACGTGTTTACAGCCATTGCTGTTGTACCCATGAAGGAGGAGATGGTGGGTATGCAGTTACTCACAATCTGTTAGCTGTCTGTAGGTGAAATACAATAATCATTCTGTATCTACAGCAGATTGTAGCCATGGCTTAACACCAGGAGCTTCTGTGTCTACATGAGCCAAAAAAAAGGGGCAGTAAAACTGAATTCTAGTTCTCAGCACTGCTGCAGTTAGATGCTGCTGCTCTAGCACATAGTCTGTGGTTTCGTTTGGTGAAGAAAGAGAGGAATAGGAATAAAAAGTCATTTAGTAAAGGGACCAAGCTAGTAAATCCAGGAATGTGGGAGCAAAAATGAGATGAAAGTTTTGCAGAGACAATGAGACACGAAAGAATTAAAATCATACCTCCCAGGGAGTGAAGGCAGAGGGATCCTTGCAGTTTCTGTCTTCGCATTGCCCTTTAATGGCATGAGCAATGGCATAGACTGCAAGTGCAGTACTGTGGATAAATCCTGGTTCAATGTTAGCATTCAAAAAATCATCTTTCCAGACCTGATATTTTTTTTCAACATTTTGCAATAGATCATCCTGGGATTGGTTTGAAATGCACATTTGAAAGTCGTAGTATTCCAGGTGTGCACAGACTGACAAAAGCATAATATATTCATGTAAAAACTTGTTGTTGCCAGTGGGCTTTTCATGAAGGTTTCTCAGAAAATCTTGGAATGTGGAGATGTCTCCGCTTTTAAATCCAAATCCCACAATGGTCCCCAGCTGTCTGATATTGGGAATTGCACTGATTTTGACTGCAGATGACCAATTATCACTTGCAATCCAGATTTTATTTACATTCCTCTCAATTGCCTTCTTAAATAGTTTGAGTACATGGAATTGTCTCATAAAGACGACAATAACATTTACTCTGGTTTCCTTGACAATCTTCTCAATTGCATGATCAACCTTGGTGTGAAAGGTGTTGTCAGAGAGATAGGCAGGCAGCATTTCTTTAAAAGCTATGCAAACGTTGTTTGCCATGGCCTGGACCCCAAAGCTCTCCAGAGCTAACCGCCCATTGTCATCATCAGTGGCTATTACTCCAATCCAGTTCCATCCAGACTCACAGATCAAGTGGGCCATTGCTCTTGTCTGATGGAAATCACTGGGGATAGTCCTGAAGAAAGAAGGAAACCGGATTTTGTCACTGAGGATTTCAGCTGATGACACGGGACTGACCTAGGAAGAGCGAACAATTCAGTTACAGGGGTGATCTCCTCCAAAGGACACCAAGAGACCCAAAGCTGCCATGATTGCTTTTTCATCCAGCCTGACCCAGGGCTCCCTCTTCCTGTGAGTGAACATCAAGAAGGCGCAGCCAAATGGGGCAGGTTCCCTCACCCTGCTATTCGGACGCAGACTCATGCCCAGTACCAGTTCCACTATTTTCATCCTCATCCACATAATTACTTCAATGGTAATGACAGCAGAGGATAAAACCTTTCAAAATGGATATGACAATTATGCTGGTATAAGGATTTTGGTTTACTCTGTTCAGATACCACCACCATGCTGTTCAAAACAATATTTAAAACACTGGAAGCATCAAATATTATTTGAGTTACAATTTGCTATTGCCCTTGCATTTTGCAGTATTTTTCTATCACTGAGTGCACCAGTACAGTTCACCCAAATATATATTTCCTCTGCAGGGTTTAATTACTATATTTTTTAGAAGGATCATAAGTCTGTTAGAAAGACCTCCCATAAAAACAAACAGTAACCAACACTACAGAATGTTATAATTCTTTCATATAAATGATTTATTACCTTTTTCTTGTGAGTGTAGCTAGAAAAACATAAAGGGAACATTGTTATTTAAATCTCCCTAGTTTTAATATTTTTGTATTTGTTTCTAGGAGTTTTTTCCCCCCTACACTTACATTTCCTACATTTCTTGACAGTTCTTAAAATGTAAATCTAAGCTTTCTAAAATGACAGTCACCTTTCTGGAAGGGACACCAAATCTTACTGATGTCAGAAGATTGCAGATGCTATTGATGAGAAAAATATGCTGGGTCACCTTTTCTGTCTCTATGTCCCAATGCAGATTTGTTTCGTCACTTGTCTTTTAATTATGTTCAAGTGTGGCATTTTAATTTTCATACTTAACATAACCCCCGTGGTGAAGCTGGAGGCTATAATTACTTCTTACCATTGAAGAGGAGAATACTCAGAAGTTATTTTTAGTTCAGATTTTATGTCTTTTCCATGTGTTTGGTTACTCTGTTACTACTTTGCAGTGAGCTGACTTAGGTCAAATTGACAAACCCAGGATGCAACACAGGATGGTGTGGATCTCCTTTTTCCTTGTCGGTCCTGGACTTGACCCCACTCTTTTGAAATGGTGAAAGAAGAAATGGAAGCACCAGCCTAAGTACAAGGTTGGGACTGTGCTAGTCCTAGAGAGGTCGGAAACAGAGCAGGATGTTTTGGGAAAGACCAGTGCAGTGGGAGTTGTATTCCTTCTTTTCTACAACTGCTTGAAGAGTAACACAGTCAAACTGTGTTTTAGACCAATACTCCTCACTTCCCTGTCCACAGTTATAACAGACTCCAACATCTTATCTCTCTCAGGCAGGTGAGATTTTCCAAATTTCTGGCCAAATTTGAATTATTTTTTTTTTTCAGCTTGAGATTGAGGATTGTCATATTCACCACCAGCCAGACTAGAGCGCAGTGGCGAGTGTGACTTTTTTTGCCTGAACAAAATCCTCAAGCACCACCCAAGGTACACTGGAGTAACTGGCACAACCATGCAGGACTGACGACTGACAAGAGCCAGGCATCATCCTGAAATAGCACTTGGAGGCACGTGCCTCGGGCACATAAACTAGTCCTCACTGCCTTTGCTTAGGCAAGAGAATCAAGCCCCACATTTGGAGCCAAATCACAGCCCTTCTGATGTCCTTTGATTGAGACAAATCCTGCCCTGTAGCAAACACGTGGCTTTTGCAGTCCCTATAATCAGAGCCGCATCTTCATTCTAAGCATGGTAAATTTGACCCTCTGTCCAAAATGACATAATTCCCTCAAACCTACCTGTGGGATCAGTTGCAAGGCCAGCAGCCTTGAAACCGCCATCGAGACCTCCGAGTAGCTGGCTCCAACGACTGCCTTGATTCTCGGGATGTAGTCCGAGTAGTTACACTTGAACTCTACAGCCCCCTCAGAAGAATTGAATTTAGACAGAAACCTCAGAGCAGATGCCATGGCTTTTGTAACTTCTGCACACGTGTCATAGATTTCATAGCCCAGAGTAACTCCAGATAACAGTGTTGAATTGTTGATCGTTTCAATAGCATGTATCATTGCAAGGGTCTGAAGAAAAATTTGAATTTCGAAGCTGTCAGGAAACACAGAAGTTTGACTTTAGAAAAATATGTTGCTGGGAACAAGGCCAAAGCAAAATCTGTTTTGAGCATATCCTTTAGAACTTGATAACTATGGGAAAGAAAGAATGGATAGTATGTTTTGTGTGATTTCCTTGGGTTTTAGCATACAAAATATTAGAAATCGCACATTTTTGCCTACATTAAACAAAATAAACACAAACTTTAAAGTTAATAAAAAGTATTTTCTGAAAAAACAGGTATACTAACCCTCAAATTTTCATGATATATGAAAAATTACAAGTGCTATTTTCAGGAGGCATCTGTCAAAGTCAGTGGGGCTGTTTCAATTTACTCCATCTACCAAGTAAGCTTTTTAAAAATGTATTTGCTGTCACCAAAAACATGAAACAGAGGAAATAAAGGACTAAATAGTTCAGAGTAGAAGAAAACATTTTAGAGGTTGAGGTCTTCTAGTGGTTGCACCAACATTCCTAAAATCCTCCTAAACCTGATGAAGTGAATACAGCTATTCCCCTTATCTCCAGTGGATATCATAACACGTATTTAATCACAACTGTGCCAGCACAAAATGTCTGCCATAAAACCAACCTTCCTCTCAGGGAAGCTTCTCTAAATTTCACCAATCTCACAAACTAAATTAAATTTCAAATGGACCTGAAGTAGTTTATGACTTCATAGAAAAAGAATGAAAGACTGACAAAATTATCAACATTAGATTCGGACGTAGGATTAAGTTGCATGTAAAATTCAAAGAAAAGTTGAGGATTTGCAGCTGTATTAATATTAAAGAAAATGCATATTTGGAATTCCTGGGCTCAGGAAAGCTTTATTATATACTTAAAATGAAGTTCTTCACCGGATTTCCTTTGTATTCTTTCCAGAAAAATAGCCGTTTCAAGCACAATAGGATTTGGAGTCAACAAAATAAATATTCTGATCCCCAGTCTGAAACTGAATGCATACATGACATGGTGTTTATATAGAGTCTCTCCTATAATATAATGCCACAATTATAATACAAAGTTTAATAATTACAGTAATTACAACAATAATTACAATCTAGTCAGCAAGGTACTGTCACAGATTACAACTGAGCTGCCTTGTGAGGCAGGGGACATACTTTAATATGTGCTCAGTTAAAATGGAACAGTCTGCCTGTGTTCAAATCACGTAGGTGCAACCCCATAACAAATAACAAACAACTGCATAGCAGAGTAGTTCAGACATATAGCAAAAAATTAGCATTTATATGGAAATTAAATGATTGTTCAACACAAACCTCCAGGGCTATTTGGTTATATACGAACACTGCACTAGGATCAAATGCTCATTCCTTTCCTCAGGCAGCCACACTATTTTTTACTGTAACTTTGCCATATTTTGTCATCCCGTATTAATTTACAGGGAATTTATGTGATGTCCAAGGTCTTTTTAAAGACTAAGAAGTGCAAGAGAAACAGATTTTGTTGATTGTAATATAAGAAGTGCATGCCTGATGTCAGTGATCTCTTCTTTGCTATGTATGTAACTTCCAGTATTACTCACCCAGCACAATTCTGAATTACTGGCTTGATGGGATATTCTTCTGGACGCAGCATTTCACTATGGACTGCAAACAAGCCTCCAATAACAATGTCCCCCGGAGAACTGGCACCCACGAAGTCATCAGTATTCTGGCAAGAGAAAACGATATCAGTGCTGATCACAAAGCAGGGGATCAAAAAGGTAACGAATGCCATGTTTCTGTTTCACTTGCTCACTACCAGCTTTAAGTCAATTAAGCGAGCGGCGGGGCCAACAAGGGCTCCTATGTCATCTATAAACAGCAGCAAAGGAGAAGGGCTGCACTCAGAAGTCAGTCACACCTCATAAGGTGCTTGTGCTTGCTTCACTGGCTGGGGCTATTTTGTCGAAGGTACTACAGCAACACTACAACGCTGGCACATGAAAGTGAGGGCGCAGGGGTGTGAGAGCAAAGAGGCAGGCATTTAAAAGGAAATGTTGGACATAAAGTCTGTTCTGCTGTGTTCGAAGTTTATTACACCTTATATGAAACACATAGCAAATATTTTGGTATAAATTTGGGCTTGGCTTGAATACCTTCCAACTGCACGCATGGCAAGAAGAAGCAATTGTAATATGGTAGTGATATTTTTTTATATTGTTTTTATATTATATTTATATTATTATTATATTTATATTATATTTATATATTTTTATATATATTTATACTTATAATAGTTTTATATTCTCTTTTTTATACCGTTTTTTAAGGGTCTGGTGCAAAGAGTACTGAAAAAGGATCCCCTTGCCACAATGTGCTCTATATCACACTCTACCCCCCCAAAACCCCAAAACTATCAAAAGACTGTTTTTCTCTCAACCCTTTTTTTTTTTTTTT
>VXAK01019731.1:29188-46814 GCA_013399435.1 Arenaria interpres
ATATTTTGGTATAAATTTGGGCTTGGCTTGAATACCTTCCAACTGCACGCATGGCAAGAAGAAGCAATTGTAATATGGTAGTGATATTTTTTTATATTGTTTTTATATTATATTTATATTATTATTATANGTCAGGTTCCGCATTTACAAGCCAGGCTACGTCTGCTAAACATTATGGGAAAACATAGTATTAGTCCTAGTTTTTTGACAGGAGGGAAGCATGCTCTCTTCTGCCTCTGAGGACAGCAGCACATGGGCTCCTGTGCTGTGGGAGGATCGGGAAGCAGCTGTTCTCAGTGCCATCATTCCCCTCAGATTTGCAAGAATTGGATGCTGCACCAAAAGGGAACTTGGGGGAGAAGGGAAGCACCTTCTGGACTCTCAGCTTTCAAAAACTGCAACCATAAACACCAAAGTGAACCTCTTTAGGACAGAAACATGACTGGTGCTACTAATTAACACCAATTTTCATAAGAGACACAAATTTGACAATAATCCCTTTCTGTTCTTGACATTGGCTTGTTTGTCTATTTTCTTATAATGACTTCTTCAGATTTTGCTTATTTTGGTATTATGCCAAAAGATTCTCAGAGGAATGGGGTCAATCATAGTGTTTATTGTCTATGATTGTACTATAAATAAGGCTGGGTTTTACACAGAAAATTTGAATCAAGGATTGTTTTCTGGCAAGCAAAAAAGAGAAATGAGATGTCTGTTACATATTCTTTCTGATAAGCATAATGCATACCACACAGATTATTTGAATTATTATATTTTACTTTTTTTCTCACTAATCTCTTTGTAGTTAGAGTATCCATTTACAACAGAGACGTTGCTTGCAAATGCAAACGTAACAGATATATTACTTGCAAATGCAAATGTTAATCCCCAGTTAAGTCACCCTTCAGCCTCTTCTTTGTTATAACAGCTTGTTTTTCTTTCATCGACCTTCTTTCTTTCCATGTGGCATTCTCACTGCCAGGTCAGGGCTTATAGTAAACAGCTGCCAGCACTTTCTTTAATGTATCTGATCACATACATCTATGGGCAGATGATGATACCAGTTTATTCTGCTTCTATATTGACTTGGAATAATTCCGGTTATTCCAAAGGCTTTTCTCTTGACTTATAGCAGCATAAGAGTACCCAGACTCTGGCCCTGAGTTATGAGACATTCAGTTGCAAATATTCATGTAGTCATTCCTTTCCATCCAGATAATGCACCCTCAAGCCTGGCTCTGCACACTCTGGTGTTTCCTTATTCCTGACTTTGCATATAACTTTGTGTACAAATATTGTGTATATTTTATGTAGTTAAAGCGTGAAGTTGGAGCTAGTCATTTCCTTAAGCAAGCCACAAGAAATTCTCAGCCATATGTCTCTAGCATAAAACGTAAATTTTAAGGACCTAACACTAAGTATTGCATTAAGGATTCAATGGAAATACAGTACTGATAATTTGAAATTTCGTATTTGTTATAATTTATGATTAGAAGCAGAAAAGAAATTACTTTGACCGGTCTCTGAAAAGTTAATAATTTCTAAGGAAGAGGATTTTACCTACAAACAAAAATCCTTACTTGGTCACTTCGGAAAGTGGGAGTTGGCAAAATAAACATCACATATAAATGGTGCATAATTTCATGTTATTTATAAAAGCACCAAGAAATGAGGTGTGCTTTAAATTCAACTACATGGAGTACATCCACATCACAGAGTAGAGACTTTTCACAGTGAAGGGGCTTTATTGTTGTTTGTTTGTTTTTGAGCCCTATATCTCATAATTACTGCTAGTGATGAGAAATATTTAGACGTGTTACAGAGATAGCTCAGCCAAACCTCAGCCAAACTGTAGAATTAACTGTTCACAAATACCCTTTTTCATTGACACTTAAGTATCAACAGAATTAAGAGTATAGCACAGTGACTTCTTTGCTTAAAATTTAGTGACGTTCCTGGGGAAGACATGAGCCACAAAGAAAAGAAGAGCCAGAATTTTGAAGTTAGTGGTTTGTTCCCAGTTCTGACACTGATTTTTTGTGCATGATCTGCACAGATTTCTGCCATGACTTTCCAACCCTAGTCAAGCATTCACAGCCAGGCTTCTGAAAGGCTCTACCTCTCTCACAAATTAAGTAGTGCCAAATGCCTTGAAACTAGACTTAACTTTCTTCTGATTCATATCATACCTGTGAAAAGGAAAACAATACTGTCTTTACATTCAGGTCATAAACTCTTTATAGGACAGAATAACTGCTGTCCTTCACTTATGGTGACCCCCCAGACTATATTGGATATTTTTATATAGGTAATAAGTAACACAAGAACCAGGCAAGAGAAAACAAGATAAACTAAGCCAAGTCCGAATGTAAATCAGTGCTACAATAAAGGAACATACTTCTATGAGGTGTCTGTTTAAAAACGTATTACTCATCACATTAACTGAGTCCAGCAATACTGTAAATGCTGTGGTTGCAGGAAGCCTTAACCCACCAGGGAGCTGTTTAGCAGAAATACCTGTGTCTGCTGCAATCTTCCTTCTACTTGAGAGCTGATATGGTATCCCATTGCTTTGGCCAGCAAGCTACCTCTCCTTTTGCCTGTGTTTTGGGGCAGTAAGCAGCATGCTTGGAAGGCTCCCAGGTAGCCCAGCTGCTCCCTCATGGTCTTATTGAAGTCCATGGGAGCTGGTGTAGCTCATAACCAAGGCTGAAAGGCCAGTTGAAGGCTAATCTCCTGCAAAGAAAAACAGAGACTCAAAGTGTGAAGCTCACTGCATATTGTCTATGAGCAGAATTTGGGAACACTTCATAAACCAGAAATATCAAGGAAAACATGTGTGGAACTGCTCTCTAAAATCACCAGTAAAAAAAACTGTGCAACCAAAAGCAATGATTGTTTCGAGCAGGAAAGCCATTACCAATGAGTACACTAACACCTACCAGGCCAGGAAGAAGGAATTGTCCTTTGTGAAATCACTGCCCTTTCCATGCACAGGGAAGCCAAATGTACATGGAGCCATTTCCTTTCAATATGATAGACTGCATCTATACTAATTAAGACAGTAAATAGTGTTGAGGTCAAAACATTAAGAATTGGATTGCCGGTTTTCTAGACGAATAGAACCATTGTGTTTAGCCCAATGACTTTGGATTACTTAGTTTCTTTTAAGGAAGTTTTAACAATGGAGCAAAACCGAAAGAAGCAGGTATTGCATTACTTAATTGTAATTATCTTCTAAAAAATTCTTCTATTTACTGAGACCCTACATAGCTTAATATTGAATACTAAAATTAAAGATCGGGAAGGAGAATACCTATTATTTTGATTTGTAGCATGTTATTAAAAAAAGACCTCTGTAAAATTAAAAACACATCAACAGTGAAAGGGAATTTGGGTGGAAGCCAAACAGTCACATTAATTCCTGCGAGAAAAACTAACTCAATTTTCAAGTTCATTGGGTTTGTCCTCTGGAGCATGTCAGCTGAGCTGCATGATGGAGAGGACGAGTCCTGTTTTTCTTTATCAGGTCACAATATTATAATGTGCCTCCTTATGTTATCTGAAAGTTGAATTTACCCCAATGCAAGTGGCCTTGTTGGGGTACTTCTGGTGGAAAACTAAGATGCTGGAACATCTGCCTAGAGGAGGGCTGTGACAGTGCCTTCAGCCTCCTGCCTACACTGTCAGGGCAGTCCTGGGCAGCCCCACAGTAATTTCTGTTTTGGAAAATGTTTAAGTCAATAGTCAGTGTTCTGCATATTCAGTGCACCTTGGCTATTTATGCTACAGTAGAGCTATAAGAAATTAAAGCAGAATTGTGAAGGGGGCTATACAACTAATTTCTACATTTATTTCCGTTCAGAATAGAGATGCTTCTTTCACTTAGTTTCTTCCTCTGATATTTTACTATACTTAGATTAAATTTCAAGTCAATTACAATTTTGACGTGAAGACTCACGCATTTGACTTTTGTGATGTTGAGGAAAAATATTTTTAGTAATTCCAAAATGGAATTTCTCTTTAAATGAACTGTTTTTTTCAAAATAATCTAGCAAGGTTGCTCCTATCCCACCCAGCTAAGAAGACAGGTATCTGCAAGAAAGTCAGGCTGGAGATCATCTCACATAAAAATCCTGGTGGCAAACAGGTACAAAGTTGATGTCAAATCTCTCAGCATTATTAACACTGAACACACCCTAAAATAGAATTACATTTATAGGGATTTAAAAATAGAAAGGGTTAAGGTTTTTGGACGTCTCCAAAAGAATTGACTTTGGGAATCTGAGGACGTTAACTTTGAATATAGGCTGTTAAAGAGTAGATACCTAAATCCAAATAGCCACCTTGGTGACCTTGAGCCTATTCTCATTAAATCACTTTTGCAAAATAGTACTTAGTGATTTTTTAACTCTTACAGTACTTGCCCCACATAAATTCCTTTTAAAATATGAGAGGTTTTTCTTCAGTAATCTTGGAGCTGAAAGAGAACTGGTAATATTACGCAGTGATTAGAATAAGAGAAATGAAAAAAGGTTCAATTTTGGGAGCAGGGACTGAAAGAATTCCCAACTTTTAAGGGAATGCCTTCATCACTAAAAGATACAGAAATATTCACTTTCTGGCCCAAGCCTTCAATTACCCTGTGCACACATCAGTATAGGAAAGAATGAGAATTCATTTGCTTCCCTCCCTCAGCATACTTTATCAAGAACACTTTTGGAAAACACGGATTTAAACGTCTACAGATAGAAGAGAAAATAGAGTCCATGTCTCCCAAATGTGATGGCTGACAGGATCTAGAACAGCACACCAGGGAAAGGGTTGGTTTTCACTTGCCCTAATTTCATACAAGTCGCTGTCTTGTCACTGTCTTGAAACCACATATCTGAGCAAGAATATATCTGTTTTACCTTCTCCCTGAACGCTGAGTGATTGGACACAGAGAAAGATAATTTGGGATTGGACTAGATGATCTCCAGAGGTCCCTTCCAACCTCAACTATTATGTGATTCTGTGATAATGCTACTTCCAGTGGTGTTTTGTGGGGAAGGGATGATGTTCATAGGTGCCAAACTGTAGAAGAGCTGAGTGGGATTTGAGGTTTCTCTCAGTACAGGCTACTGAAGGCATCCCTGAGCTCAGCCAGCTGGTCTTGGGGGGCACTGTTTTTGAGAACCTAAATCTCCTTATGTTCATACAAGAGGTAAGCTGCTAGGAGCTCCTTACACAGCTGTAAGGTGCTCTGCAGGCAAGGACCAAAATTCCTGAAGGTTTTGTGCCTTAGTTAACTCAGTTCAAGTTTGATGCTTAAATACATTTAAAATTTACTCTAAAAGTTTTAGGATCTCAGGACTTCAGCTCTCAACTTATTTTTTCACTTTTTTTTTTTTTTTTGAGAATCAACTCAAGGTTGTCATTGTCACCCTTATTCTTGACTTTTTTATTTATTTTGGTTTTCTTCTGAGATCTTAAAAGATCTCAGCTCACCTTACAAGGTTTAACTGATTGTGTTATAAAAGTAAACATACATCTGCAAAGAAAGTACAGGCAGAACAGGTGACACTCATAAAAATTCCTTTCAGATAAGGAAAAGAACCCCAAACAGCAAGTCTGCAGGAGTCACTCTAGAGACTGACTTCAATCTTCAGGTCAAAGACTGAGAAAAAAATAATTCACAAATTAAAACCATTGGGAATGTTTTCTGCTAGAAAGTTCACTCTTAAATTCTTGTAGAGTAACTTACCACTCAAGACACTTCCTAAAGAATATTATGCACTGCTGGTTAAGGAGAGATCACATACAAAAAAATGCTGTATTACTAACTTTGGCTCATGAGAAAATAGGAAACAAGACATTGCTTTCAGACATTTCTGCTCCCTGACAAGAAATTGTCTTTGAAAACATACTGCAAGAATGGATAAAATAATTAATCTGCAATTACTTCCCTGAGCATTCTGTTTATCCACACCTTTTAGAAATACAATACAGAGTAGTTAACAGTACATAAAACCATGATCGATCAAAATTTCTGTCTTGCAGTGTGGCTATAACCATTTCATCAGCAGCGAGAATTGTCTAGCATCAATGAAAGAATGAAATGACAGAAAGAAATAGGCATTAGCTATGAGAATTTTTCAGCTTTTTATTTTATATCTCTCCAGAGCACATTTTCAGGCATTAAATTTCCTGACATTTTCAGGTACTCCGATTGTGACCTATGTTGATGAAAAAGTTATAGCCACAGTGCAATACAGAAATTGCATCATTTCATAGAAAAGCAAGGAAGTTTTATTTGAAAAAAGAAAAGAGAAAGGTAGCGTTTACCTAGAGGTGTATTTAAATATCTGTATTTTTAAAATGTTGCTTCCTTTACCAGTGTTTTCTGTTAGATGGACCCACTTTAAAATCTGAAAGGATAAGCATAAAAGCTTGTACTATACATTACTCTAAAGATTTCCCTTCCTTCAACAGCAAAAGGGTATTATATCAGCTTTATAATCCAGAGGGGCAGAGTGAAAAAAGAACTTCAGGAGTTTGAGGCCAGTGCATGTAGTGTTTTCCCATCTGTTTTGTTGGGTTTTTTAAATCAGTATGGTTTCCCTCTTTTCACGCATCAACTTGTTTACATAGATTTCCATCACTCATTGGGGAAGTTCTGTTTTCAGTTTATTCCTATTCCTTAAGAAAAATCATATTTGTGAGGCACCTCAGAAAACCACAACATAAACTTAAAAATAGTCTTGATTTTAAGGAAACTACAGCTGTGATTTCATAACTAATGGCTGCCATAGTTGTACAATGAACTAATAATAACTTTAAACTTGTTAAAATCCTTCATCTATCTCAAATACATTGAAACACAGATACTATTTTCTCTAAAACTGTGGAATAATTGTTCTTATTTACATTGATGCAGAACTCTTTAACATACATTTGTCTAAGAAGTTGTATGTGGGCAAGAAATTCTTAGACTCATAGAACGGTTAGAATTGGAAGGGACCTTAACAATCACCTCCCTGCCATAGGCAGGGACACCTTTCACTAGACCGGGTTGCTCAAAGCCCCATCCAACCTGGCTTTAAACAAGTCCAGGGATGGGGCATCCACAACTTCTCTGGGCAACCTGTTCCAGTGTCTCACCACCCACATAGTAAAGAATTTCTTCCTGATGTCCAATCTAAATCTCCCCTCTTTCAGTTTAAAACCGTTACCCCGCATCCTGTCACTACATGCCTTGGTAAAAGGCCTTTTTTCATCTTTCCTGTAAGACCCCTTTGTATATTGAAAGGCCACAAAACCAATGTTCTCATTGTTTTTGAGTCAGCGTTTCATTTTTAAAGGATAATGTCATTATTTTCACATAAGAGCATTCATTAATCATCAACCAGACACAATAAAAACATGATGACGATGATAATGATGAAGGTGATGATGGTAGGTAGCATGTCTATTAGTTCCCATTAGAGTCTGTGAATACATCTATAGGTGAATGAAAGGTGATTCATAATTTCATGATTTGAGGAAGTGAGGCAGTAAGAAAGGTCTCTGCACAGGTACCACGTCTAGTCCTATCTCATTAGTGAGAAATTAGGAAACAGAAAACTAAATGATTTTCTGAATTACACCAGAGTAATTCACAGCTTAAATCTGCAGAGGTGTTTTGGTTACATTGGACTGATCTGTACCCTCCAGGACTGAACTATGACAGATCTCCAGATTCACTGTGAGACTAACATGTTTAGGAATGCACCAACATACCTTCAGATTCATAACACAACAATCTGTTAATTACCAAGGTCTTTGAAAACAGCATTTTTAATATTTGGCAATATAACATACGCATTGCATTATTAAGATATAAATGTTAACAGAAGAACGAAAGTGAAAAAATGAAAATGGAAATTGCAAGAAATCTGCAAGAAATACTACCTTTGTATGTGTACCCGAGTAGCAAGGAAAAGCAAGCAGCTAGATCAAGGAAAACAATTGCAAAATTATTTTGTTTTGAGCATGACTGTCTATTCTATCATAGTATTCCAGACACATGGCTCAGTATATGTACGTCCAACAGTTCCTTATACCTCCCATCCTCTGTCCTTGCATAGGTCATGCATTTTGACCACAGACTAATGTTCAATGCTCGCTGGTGGACTGATTTAAAACATAAAGAGCAGTACACAATGAGACGTCAAGTTTGAATGCCAGTGAAAGACTACCTTGTATTTAAATATTCCAAGACTAAGCTGGCACCATTATTGTTTCTCACGCATAAAAAACCCAACCCAAAACAAAAACAAAGAAAATTCAAACATAATTGCAAGGAAATCTTCTTAGTAGTAATTATTATACAGCCTTTATTTTGATACCTAAATGACTAGTCCACTGTTAAATAACAAGCAAAACAAAACCCCTTCCCTAGCATTACTGACAAGAAGTGCTTTAAGAATTAAATGAACTTGTTAATGACAGAACTCTTTTAAACAGTGCAGTCTCGAAGGGAGGCAAAAATCTGAAAATCCCCTTTATAATAGGGTAAGGAAAAGGAGTGCTCATCCTGGTCCTGTTTACTTCTGGACAGTGATGTACTCTAAGAAAAGTGAAATTCTCTATAGCAGTTTTGGACAGAAAATCCCAAACTCTGGCCCCTGGGGGTTGCCCATGGTTATGCTTCTTTAAGGCTGGAGTCATTCTGCATTTTCTGGCATAGTAACTGTGTGGTAATCAGAAATTAAAAATTGAAGAGACATTCAAAATCAAAGAGGATATATTCAAACAAATATTCACTTTAAATATAATTTTATTCTGTGAGGTAAGTAAAGAGGATAAAAAGAGTACATCACTGGTTCGTGTTCCCTAATTGGAAAATTATGTTTCAGGAGATTTAACACAGATGCACTGCCACTGGCAATCTCTCTCCTAACCCCTTTATGCACATAAGCATACAGCTTTCTCTATGCTCACTTTACAGATAATATCCTTGTTTGAAGACTAACTTAGGCACAGAAATTTTAAAAATACTTCTTCAAACTGCCTTTCTAGGACTACATTAATAGAGGATTTGAGGAAGTTGTTGCTATTTCAGTAGCCAGTAATGTGTCTCTTGTGAGCTATATAAAATACCAGAGGAAAAAAATCATTCTTAAGTGAATATGTAAGTGTTCAACAAAAGTTTCATATGTGATTTTTAGAATCAGAATTGTTTAATCCCATCAATTGAACACAAAATGTTTTGAAGAAACAATCTCCAGAGTTTCTCATAATGAATTTCATTCCCATCGGAGCTTTCTTGTTCTCTCCAGATCTAGCCCTTATTCAGCCTGTTTTATTTATATTATTCCCCCTTTGTAAACAGTGCATGTCCAAGTGCCTTGTTTTTAATGAAGTGTAGCAGTAGTATTTGATTGGAATTTAGATAAACGAGCAGATAAATCCATGTCTATTTTGTGCAAGTTTATATGCATATACATGAAAAGTTAAAAACGTAGCTAGATAAATATCAAAGACTGGTCTTTGTTATCATGTCTTCTCATTTTTCACCCAAAAATAGAAAGTAATATGAAATCAACAATGTTTTTTTATAGGATTCCCTTTACTGTTGAAGTAAAAGTATTATGACTTAATCTTTTGTGGAATCCTAGGAAGGTTGCATGGAAAAGTCAGAAAAAACCTGCATATACTATCACTTATAATATTTCAGTAGTTTGAGAGGATCTGTACCATACTAGGCACATACCTAATAAGAGACAGTTCTTCCCCAAAAAGAGTTAAAGGCCAACTGAACCTGATGAAAAATTTAACTTTATTTTACAGATAGAGCAGGTGACTTTTCCAAGGGCAATCAAATGTGCTGGAAGGAAGTAATAAGACCTGTCTCTTATAACACCGAGTGCCATCATAACAAGCCACCCATCACTTCAGTACACCATTAACTGGAGCACACATTAGTTCAGATTGCAGTGGGATGCACTGCTAAATGCTGCACAAATGTTCTGCTTGCTTATTCTGTTGATAAGAGACACAGCAAAGACCTTGCTGATGTTTTCAAAACATGTAGCAGGTTGAACAGGTGGTGTTGAAGGTGTTCTGGGTAAAGGAAAGGTCCAGTTGAGGCTGGCTGGGGCTGAGAAGATACTCACCCTCCTATGGTTCTATGCGTTAAGCAGAGTAGGAAACAAGCCAGCTTGTTAATTTAACACCAGTGGTTTGGAAAGCACCCTGCCCACCAGGAACCTGACTGTTGCTGACCATATCTACTATCCCTTCACCAAGCAACTCATAGCAATGCACATCTCAGTCCTCTGTGGCGTGTAAGGCTTCACACTGTGCCATCCCGAGGGCACAGCTCATTTACTATCCATATCCCAAGTATCCAGGGATCTTGTCTTTGGCCACTATTTACATTCAGCTGCTCTGAAAGCAGCATGACCATTTTGCGGTTGAAGATAAGAGATCTTTGACAGCAAGCAACATCGCTTCTCTTACACAGGTATCAGAGTCCGTTTTCCTCCTGAAGAGATTCCAGAATCTGTTAACAGCAAAAACCTGTGGTTTTACTTAGAGCACAATACTTTTGTGATTGTGTACATGCGACAAACTGAACTTTTATCTATTGTTTACTTAGCAAATAATTACCTAATCAAGAGCCTATTGAAGTCAGTGGGAAGAATACTATTGCCTCTGGATCAGGCACTGAATTGTTCTGACATTGTCTGTCATTAAGTATAATACGTACAAAAAATACATTTAAAATATATATTATGCAGAAAACCACCATTTATTTTTTTCTTCTAGCCAAGAATTTTAAAAAAAAACTGGCTGTAATATATCCATTTCTGGCAAGCACCATTGTGTCCGTGACAATGAGGGGCAGATGACTGCGAACACTTGGTTCCTAACCTTAGAAAACATTTGCTGGAATAATTATAACTCAGAGACTACTTAGTGAATGAAACTCTCTCTGTCCAGGAAACTGAGATTCAAAACCTCACCCCTGCATGTCAATACAGAGCATACACTACAAAATACGAAAAATGGTAAGCAGTGGTCTTGTTTTCAGGTTAAACAAGGGCCTGGGAACTTCCAAGTGAAGGCATTGTCTGTCCTTGAGGATTTCTGTAGACTAATGCCTACAGAGAGATTAGCCACAGTCTTGTGGCTAATCAGTCTCAAGAAACAGATCACGTATGAAGATATTAAACAGTGAGGCCTCACTGTTTAATATCTTCATATGTGATCCGGATGATGGGATCAAGTGTACCCTGATGAAGTTTACTGATGACTCCAAACTGAGTGGGAAAGTGGACACTTCAGAAGAGAGAGTCACCCTGCAGGAAGACCTGGACAGGCTGGAAGAGTGGACTAACAAGAACCTTATGAAGTTCAACGAAGAAAAGTGTAAGGTCTTCTACCGGGGCAAACATAATCCAGTAGTGCAGCACAGGCTGAGATCCACCCAGCTGGGAAGCAGCTCTGTGGAAAGGGACCTGGGGATCCTACTGGACAACAAGCTCAATGTGTGTGAGCAGTGTGCTGCTGCAGCAAAGAAAGCCAACAGGATGCTGGGTTGCATCAATAAGGGCATCACCAGCAGAGATAAAGAAGGCATTATCCTAGTCTACTCAGCACTTGTCAGGCCACACCTGGAAATCTGTGTTCAATTTTGATCCCTGCTGTACAAAAAAGATGTGGACAGGCTGGAGAGGGTCCAGTGAAGGGCCACAAAGATGATCAAAGGACTGGGAAGCCTGCCATATGAGGAAAAGCTGAGAGAATTGGGTTTGTTCAGCCTTGAGAAAAGAAGGCTTAGGGGAGACCTTATCACCATGTTGCACTATTTCAAGGGTGGCTATAAAGGGTGGCTACAAAGAGTGGCTACAAAGGAGTCACATGGAAAAAATGAAGGGTAACGGGTACAAGTTACTCCTGAAGAGATTCCAATTGTACACAAGAGGAAAATTTTTCACAATGAGAACAATCAACCTTTGGAATAAACTCCCCGGGGAAGTGGTGGATTCCCCAACACTGGACACTTTTAAGATTCAGCTGGACAGGGTGCTTGTGTAGACTGTGCTTTTGACAAGAAAGGTTGGGCCTTGAGGTCCCTTCCAACATTCCAACTTGGTATTCTACAATTGTATGATTGGTAATATTCCATAAAAGATGGAAAGTCAAGCCTGGGTCAAAAAAAAAAAGAAAGGAAAAAAAAGGAAGAAGTAGTTATACATTATAGAACTATACATTTGCATGGTAACCGTGTGAGGTCACTTGTTCAAAGAAAGCTGCATAAATCTAAACAGCACCTTTTGCCAGATGTACATCACCCATGACAACTATGAATAGGTCTGTGATTCCACAGAAGTTCAGCAGATCTTATTGTTGCAGAAGTGAGAAAATCTTGCTCTCCTCCATTCTCACACACCCTCTCCCTCCTCTCTCCTACCCCAACCTCTTTCCCTCAGTCCCAGCTACACCACCCCACTCATATTCTGGCTCTCATCATTCTCCCTGGCTGATTTAACTCATTGCAATGTCAGAAAGATCTTCTTTGTTTTTCGCTGGTCTTGTTTTCTGTTATTTCAGTGAATCAAAGTGAGACAGAAGTGTCTGACAAGCGCTGAAGCTGGCACAAGGTTAGCAGCAGGAGTGTGTGGCCAGCAATAGGGTGGACAGATAGACACAGAAGGGGAAAACAACCTGTTTTCAGTGATGGTGAGCTGTCTGTGAGCGCAGCACTTCAGGGAGTTGTACCCAGCTGGTGGTAGAGCCTTTAGGACTCAGCTTTACACGAAGAGACTTTGACTTTAGTGGTTTGCTTCTGTTAACACCTATTTAGCAGCTATTTGTAGATAGGCTAGGTATACAGGAATAAGTGTTGCTAATAGAGCTGATTGGAGTATCTGAAGAAACTCTCAAAACCACTTCTTCAGGGGTGAACATATTCTCTAACCTCAGTTCTATTCTTGGATCATTCACAGGGAAACTGAAGATGTTTGTAGAGGTGAAAAACTCAGCTGGCCTCCTTACTTTTCTTTCCATGGATGCTGCCCACCAAAGCACAGTGCAAATACATGAATAGTGAAGTGGCTGTTCAGTCTGCAAGCTTGTAGGAGCATGTACTTATATGAATACAAACATTTTCTCCCAATTTGGCAAAGGAAAAAAGAATACATACTGAAAAATGGCATTTTAAAATCAAGATAAGCAACTTGATATAACTGTCTAACATCAACTCAAGAGAGAGGTAAGCATAGGGAATTTTTACTTCCATGTAGCTACATAAGGTCAGACTATGAAGTCTCCACCTGCAGTTTACCTCAGCTGCCTACAGAGTGTAGAGTCTCCCTGCGGCTGTAGAAGATGGAGACACATGAACTGTGAAAGGGTTAGTGTAACACAAATATATAATGATAGTTTATTTATTTTGAAGACCGATCTTTGGGGAGAAAAGCAAAAGCACCCACTTCCATACAGAACAGAATGGTTTTTCATTTAAAGATCGTAAGAACAGGAAATAAGTAAACTACCCAAATGCAGAGAGACAGACAGACATGCCTGGCTTTATCAGCTGGAGACAGAGCAGGAAATACATTATTAAACATCACCATCTACTGGATGCCAGCATTTATTCCTTATAAAGAGAACCCTAAGCTTCTGTGCTGAATTAACTTGTATGACAAGCCTCTGTTTTTGCAGGTCCAACACTGCTTATATGGTTATTGGCAGGCCAAAGTTTCTGGAACTTTTCAGCACTAGGTTGGGAAAAGATTTTCAGCACGATGAAAAAAAGACCAAAAGTCCTCTGGGTCATATAATATAGATTGCAAAATTGTTAATAAGCCACAATAGGAACTCATAAAAAGAAGGTGGGGGTAGCCAGGCATGGGGTCAACAGCATCTTTTGGGCAATTAGTTTGCTTTCTTGTAGTATGTTTATGTAGAGACACATACATACACACAAACATGCACAGCACGGACCTGCATGGCTGGCACATGCTGATGGCAGTTCCATAGTTTTGATTATCTGCTCACTCTTTTGGCTGCACAGATCATGTTCAATCATATTTATGTGATTTTACAGCATCAGGACCAGCAGTGGGGCTCACAGAGCTTGCTGAGGAAAGAAGGCACCAGCGCAGGCTGCACTCCCCTGCTAAAGCTGCTGGGGAGTGAAGGATGCTCCTTCCCTTCCCCACTGAGAGCAGAAGTCCCTGGCCCCATAGTGAAGGATGGCCCTTTGTTTGCCTGATGGTCACCTCACCTTGCATCTCACCCCACCTCCTTTTTTCTTCAAGCTTCAGAGAAGCCACAGCACTGTGTGGCAGCAAGGAATGATACAAGTACCCTCCACTGTGGAAGAAGAGAGATCTAATGGAGATTTCCTAAAACCTTGAGGGCCTTCCTCTTCCCCTTTACTTTCTTCAAGGCTTTGTTTCATTGCACTCACACAGCCAGTGGCTCAAGACACCAGAATTAAATAAAATCTGTAGAGAAATTATTTAGAAAAAAGTTTCTGAGATACAAGCATCTTGGAAAGAGCTCAGGAAAAAACCTGCAATAAACATGCAAAGGCAAAGAAATTTTCTTTGTAGTGAATGACGAACTAAAGGTGTTAGTTATCAGGAAGAATGACTGGATAACGACTGGAAACAATAAGCCCAAGATTATGGAGGATGCTTCAATGCTTTGACCCTTTAATTCACAGACAGATATTTCTTTAAAGAAATTTGTGTGATTAAAAATCTTATTCCTGGTTATGTCCTTTCAAAACACATTGGCAGTGCAGAGCTAAATGCATAAGGGTTCCTAGCTTAATGCACTGATTTATTTATCTTTTCAAGAGCAAAATACTCTCAAAAAGTAAACAGTGAAATGTAGTAAGGACAAAAAAAAAATGGCAAAGTTGACTTGTTTGAACTGCTGATACATAAAACTGTTCCTTGTAATAAGTCTCAGGAAATCAGAAAGGGAGCTTTGGAAAGAGCTAGATTCACACTATGTCAAGGCAAAGAGAATGACAAAGACTAATGATAATGGGAAAGTTATTATTTCCTTGTGGAATACTGGTATGTACTGTTATTGTACTGCCTGCATATTTGGAAAGAAATAGGTGTTAAAGTCTACCAAATATATGAGGTGAAACAGTTTCCAACACTTACGTAAACATCATGAAGTTACACAGGAACAGATCAATAACAAATTGTGTTTCTATTGCTGCATTTATCTTCCAGACCTTTTTCAGTTGGACACACAGAAATCCCTCAAGTAAATTGTTGTTACTGGGAAGACACACTGATACAAGTAAAGGTAAAAACATTTTGTTTCAATGTGCTGTGTTGGCAAGAAGAAAGAGAAACATTGCAGCAAGATGACATGGTGCAATACCCGAGTCCTGGTATAAAAGATATTTCACATGTAAATTACGAACAAGAATTCTACTGTGCTGCAAAGCACATGTATCCGAGGATGCTCCAGGATGCATAGCAGAATCTGTTGAATTTTGGTGAGATTACACCATTACAGAATTCGCCTAAAACTCAGCAAAACTTCATAGGCTCTCAGTGCAGACAAGGAAAAGAAACAGATTTGCAAGAGCGTGATTAGTTTCAGTGGGCGATGTGCCTGGCACGAATTATCCCTTGGAGACACCTTTTCTTCTCCACTGACTGTAAAGGGAGGCTGAGGTGAGCACATGAGACTCAGAAAACTAACTCTGAGACAAAGGTAAAGAAGATGTATCCCATGCTTCAAATGCCGCGATTGAAATTAACATAGTGCAATTTTTGAATAGGAAGATAGTAAACAGATATATGTGGATATACATCTTAACAGTTCTACTTCACAATTTAGATTTCACTGAGTAATGAGCAATATTTATAGGAGATAGGAGAACTACTGTTTACTGAAAAATCTCTAAAAATAATAATCAGTTTTAGGTAAATTAATTAAATCAGTGCCTGGCCCTTAGAAGGAACACGAAGGGACTACAAATGGTTCTTGCCCCAGGGTGGAAATTAGCTGGTCCCTGGGCTGGACCCCTCTCTTAATAAATCCCTGTGCTGGAGGTGGATAGAATTCATTAGCATCACTCAGGATATTCTGACATCATAGCAAAGGAGAAACCTGCTCTTATGCAACAAATAACTACACGTAGCTCCATATTACCAAAAAGACAATGGCACATTGGATTTTGCTCACAAAAGATCAAACACAATGACTATTACCTGGGAGGTTTTATTGTACCATAGAAATCCTGATCCTTGTGGGCCAAATTCTGAAGTACTTGGGTCAGCCAAAAGTCACAGAGAAGTCAGAGGGTTGAATGTGATTTTACCGTAACCTCAAAACAAAGCCATTGAAACCAGAAGCTGAACTGTCTCAGCGAGTTATGCTAAAACCTGATGCACTGACAATGTATGAACATAGGCAATAGGAAAAAGTCATGTATAGCACCACATATGAAGTAAGAAAGGGACATGGGAACAGTGAAGAAATGTTTGAATAGAGTACCCAGTAAGGAAGGAAACGTATTTTACACAGTTAAGGGAAGAGGTATAAGTAGAAGCAGCAGAAAGTTTGGGCTAAATGCCGTTTTTGACTCTCAGACTCTCTCACGGGTTCATCCCATTTCTCAAGTCCGTCATTCATACTTATGACTTGGTTTTGGGCCTTTGGCAGATATGGGCACACCTGGGGTTTTGTTAAATACAGATGCGATATAGCTGATAATGCATCTGTCTGATAATGCCTGGTCACGTCTGATAATGCATCTGTGCAGGAGCGGCAGTGGTAATATTCTGCTGCTTTGTGCTACTGGTGGGATCCACGATCCGAGGTACAACAGAAGATCGGAAGAGAGTAGAAGGAAGATCAGCTCTTCACAAGCTTTGTGTCTGTGACAGCCCGACACTTCCTGATGGCTAGAAGGCGGCCTTTAACTTTCATCTGATACAGCATTTCAAGGCTGCTTGCCACCACCGGCCATACTACGATTTCCCAGCCCTCATCTGGCAGAAGCACGATGCCCAAGATTTTGCTTTAACGAGGGTGTGTTAAAACAGTGGATGTTGCAGTGATCAGGCTAATTTTCCATCCCACTGACAGCTTTGCTCTCTGGAGAAAGCAAGGCCCACCTGCCTGTGACCGTCCCCCGCCATCTCTCTCAGTCAGCGTGCTGAAATGGAGCTAAGCCAATACACCTCTGCCAGAACAACGCTATTTATTTGTACGAAAATCAAGATGTTTTGTTCCAGCAGCGCCCAGAAAATTACACCAGGGAGCAACGAAACACTGGCAGCAACAGGCAGTGCCCAGGAGAGCCCCCCGGCCTTCCAGCCACGGCCCCGCTCCCCCCTCTCCACCCCGAGGCCACTGCGAGGAGCGGAGCCCCCGGCGGCCGCCCCTCGCCCGCACCCGGCGGGGCTGCGGGGACCCCCCCGCGGCCGCCCTCTGCCGCGAAGGGCTGAGGAGACGCTGCTCCCCGGCACAAGGGACAGCCACCGCCGGCGGGAGTTAATCATTAAATCCCCGGTAGATCCGCTCCGGGCCGGCTCCCCTCAACCTCCCGGGGCCTCCGGCCGTGCCCCGTCCCCTCCCGGCCGGGCGCGACGGGCCTGCCTGAGCCCGG
>VXAK01019731.1:51361-181651 GCA_013399435.1 Arenaria interpres
ATAATGTATCCAATTAATTTGTATATTTGATCTGTGGAATATTAGGCTGTAGGAATAGATCACAGATAATTTTATATCACCTGCAGTGAAATTTTTATTAATTCTGGTTCTGGCATTATGCTTTTGGCTGTTTATTGTAAAACTGTGGTGGACTGTGGTAGCAATGTATTCCCTTATGTCCACCCTCCCTCCTGTGTCCCGTTATTAAGACTGCTGAGGAAGCACTGGTGCATTGTCCCCAGTCTGATTTTGTTTTTTAACAGGGGAATGCTCCTTCTTAAGAAAATGAAATACAGTGTTGTGTATTTTATTCCTTGACTATTTATTTTAAATAATCATTAATAAAATAAAATCCAAGGGAAATACCTTCCCCTGCTTTAGCAGGGGGGTTGGACTAGATGATGTCCAGAGGTCCTTTCCAACTCCTACCGTTCTGTTATTCTATGATTCTGTGAAATAAAACCTGCATAGAATATTTTTCAGTTTTTTAACAGAGGACAGTTCTTACATAGTTTCTGTCACAGTCTTACAAATTTGTAGTCCATTGATGTTTTTCCGGGAGAGAGTACACAGTCTGTATTGTAGGGAGTAAAACTGGAACTGAACTTCATTTCTCTTGTTGCAGATGACCTATAGACATTGCATAGAAGGATTTTGAGGAGAGTTACTATTAGAAAGGTTATTTATAGGGGAAAAGAGGGATTTCATATATTGTCTGCTGTGACGAAGTTCAGCTATGGTTACAGGCATAAACTGACATAGACTTAGTCAGCTTTACAAATGGACATTTGCTGTATTTAAGATTTTAGGAGATCTGGTATTCACAGTCTGTGCAGGCATATTTGACAACCTACTAATTCATCAATCCCTTGGTTAAGTATTAGGTTCATAACCCAATGTATTTGGAGAAGCATTTTTGAGTTAAAATGAATGACATGAGATAATACAAGGGGAAAAGTCTCCCAAATGCTCTTAAAGAATTGATAAATAGGTTCCAATCAAGATCCAAACTTCTAAAACATATCATGTGTGTGCATAATTTAAACCACAGTAAGTCAATGTCTATTAAGCAAAGGAGTATGTTTCAAAACTAGTTTTTGACATGAGAATCTAGCTACAAAATTTATTGTGTTCAAATATATGTCACTATATTCCCCTTTTCTCTAAGACATTTAACAGTATTATCACAGAAATACCTCATGCCCAACATTTCTTTGGCAGATCCCATATCCCTACTGACCTTGGTGGTATTAAGTGCCATATTTTCATATGGATTAACTGTTCTTGAACAATTTCCTCAAAGGGATAAGGCATCAGCAGGTTTTGTTTGAACATCTGTCATTTGTTTCTCCTTATTTTTTTTCATCAAAGTTTTCCTCGGAGACTTTTCCTCTGCAATTCTCATTTCCACTAAGATACATTTACATTGTTCTTGCTGTGCAAAAAAGAACCTCACAAAAGGCACAAGTGACAGTATCTCCAGTTCAGAGACTGAATACGTCAGCAAGTAGTCACAGAGAAGTGGCAGTTTAAATAATATCTTCTGATTACTTGTCTGTCTCTGATGCTGTGGACCATATTCCCTGCAGAACCACAGACTCACCAAGTAGTAAACTCATTTCTGCTTTCGCCAAGTAGCAGTCAGTCATACAAATTTCATTTACAGAAGTATGTCAATTAAATTAATAAGCAAATTAATGGACTGTTCATCAGTTTAGGTAAATGACTAGTTACCCTCTGTTTTTATGTCAGCATGGACTCTAAATGTTGTAAGTTGTTTCTATGTTGAACAAAACTGTGTTACTGGGACTAGTAAGAGACAGTTCTTACTAGCAATTAAATCCTATTTTTTGAAGCGTGTTAGTGTAGTCATATTGGTTTATTTCTGTTGTTGCTATTGCTATCATTATTTCCGTATCAAGTTAGTAGGAGCAGTAACAGTACTAACTATTCCTGACAGTGATGTTTCATATGGCAGTAGTGTCTAGGAGCTCTGTTCATTGTCCAGGATTCTGCTCAGCCAGATGCTGCAAAGCATGAAAGAAAAAAAAACCAATTCCTCTCCAATGCAGTCATTGTTCATACATTGTAAAGAAAAGCTAACTCCCCAGGAATAAAGTGTCTTACTGGACACTGTATACACAGCAATGTATTGATAGAGTCTGGCTGTGGTCAGAAGAAAGCGAAGAAAATTAGTTCTTTTTTCCGTCATCTTCAAGGTGGCAGAAATTGTTTTTCTCCCATGCTGAAATAAGACCAAGCTCTTTCTAGAATTCTCATGAGCATGAACTGGATTTGAGAAAGATCTGCTGCTCTAAGGTATGGGATAGATATACAAATGCTAGTTCCTCCCAATTCCAAGCAACATTTGTCACCTCCAGTTCTGGGCAAAGGAGAGACTTAAAAAAGAGTCTAAGAAATCCCAGAACCTTGATACTCAGAGTCAAAGTGTCTCTCTGTGTGCTTGCACCTGATAACCCATTTATACAGAAGTGTCAATACTGAAACACTCATTGAAATATCTGGCCAAGAAGGTACAACACATTGGACAAAATTTTATTACCAAAGTTCATTCATCTCTCATGCCCATTCTAATCACTCTGGATTGCTGAATGTAGGGGACGTTTTCCATGTCCCTGCTGAGTGAGAAGACCCAGCACAGTAAATACAGCCAGCTGCTCTAAAATTAGTATTTCATAAGCAGCAGTTTTCTTTGCAGCAGCTTCTGAATCCACTTTTTTTGCATAGATAATGTTGAACATACTGTGGTCACTGATAGAATTTAGTTATAAACTTCATGGTACCTAAGTTCCTGGAGCAGTTAGTCAGGAAAATGTACATACTGCTCAGCCCATACACATGAAGGAGTGTTTGAGCTCAAGTTACAATTTAATTTCTTTGTAGACTTTGATCAATGATGAATCTTAGCTTTTATCCATCATGTCTGAAAACTATTATCTTATTTATTAGGAGTGATTTAGTGGGTTAATAAAACTGATATGGCAGCTGGCCCCGTGATAACAAGTTATTGCAAGTCCCTGAACAGCTTAAGCCTATCATTTCCTTATCAGCCATCATTTGTGTCACTGTATGCTAAAATCAGGGCTACTAGTTGCATAGGAACATATGTTACAACAAACCACTGAAATTAAAAGAGGAAAGCAGTTCAGTTTTTCAAAGGTTTGGTAAGAAAATTGAGAATTAGTTCCTTATGATGACTGGCTGCCTTTTATTAATTATATAATAGAAATATAACATAGTAAAATACATATATACCGTACATACACATAGAAATACGCATATGAAGAGACAGAAAGAGGGTACTTGAAGTTGTAGGTTAAAGATGTTACTGGTATGTCTGGGATGGATATATTACTATCAACAGGGAGTACAAAATAAGCTGTTTAGCTAATGAATTTGGTTTGTAAGAGAATAAAAATCTTTATTATTCTATGAAGTATTCCAGACAGAGCTTGAAAAGTACAGATTATAATTTTTTTAATTGCTTCTGTATCACTACTGGAAAGCTGTATTTTTTAGAATTAAAAATTAAACTACACAAATCACTGAATGAAGTTAGAATGATAACTGCTGTGCCTTTAAGACACACTAAATAACAATAAATAGGTACTGAGATTGTCTATTCTCTATATAACAAAATGTGTCAATGGTAAATTCTGATATCTTGGGGCATTCCAGAGCAGGGACAAGTATTTTTGCCTACTACTGTAAACATGGGAATCCAAATCATACAACAGTTCCCATTTCTAGCCCACATATGTTAATATTGAGTTGGATGTTGAATAGATATTGAATCCTAACTTTGTAAAGAATTAATGCTCCTCCTTGGTCTCTGGTTCTCTCCAACTTTAGCAGGAGGAAATTCCAAATTTGTGGTGAAAGTGTGAAGTTTTGTTTTCATAATTTAAAAAATGGCATGTGATTGAAACCGAGAGATTTAGGGTGCTGGAATGAGATGTAGGCAACTGCTTGCTTACATGGCCAATGACAAACGTGCAGATAACATTGTTAAAGAAGCAGTCACAGCTCTATTCTGTTTTGCATCCTGTTCAATGCACAACCTTTGCAATGTCAAATGCTGTATTTCAAAAAACCCATATGCGTATATTTTCAATACGTCTTGTATCACACCTGAAATTACTTGATTTTCATGAAAGAAAAAATGTTCATGCCTTCAGCATCTGTTTCAGAACTCAACAGATATTAGGAGTTTCCAGATCCAGATCTTCAACCCAAGTCTACCTGTTTAATACTCCTAAACCTAAACCAAAACTTAAACCAAAAGTAGTGGTTGAAAACCTTCAGGACTTTAATTCATAACATGGGTGATACGCTGTTGTATGTGAAACAGAGGACAACTGTCCAGCATTATGACATTTAATGAAAGGTCCCATTAGCATCCTAAACTACCTTGAGGTGTCACGTCGCTTTGATCAGCCAACTCTGACTGTAATGGATAAAAAGGGAACTGCTACCAGCAGACAGTCCTATGTTTGAGCTTCTGAATATTAACAGGTATTTAAAAATGCTCAGTTCACCACATCACCTTCTCTCAGAAAAACACACTTACCAGGCAAGAAAACTAACAGTAAAGAAAGAGGTGAGAAACTTTTGGCCTTCCTATGGGTTGCCAGGTACCCTTGTGAGTTAGTGGTGTTATGTGGACTTACCAGTGTAAGAAAAAAGAGTAAAACCTCTGATGTTTAAGAGCAGCCACTTTCTGTCACATTTCTTGGCTGTAAAATCCTGAATGCACACAACAGAAATTGAATGACTATTTCAGCTGAGATTTTCAGAGGTACTTAAGCTAAGCAAATACATCATCCTAATAAACATTTTCTTAAATATCATTTGTATGTAATGGTTTCGGTCAGCTTTGTAAATATAAAGCATTTGAGGGTTTTGTTCTTGTCTGTGACAGTCCCACACAAGAACAAACAGTAAGATTGTGATTTTTTTTTCATGAGCATCACCTGGAACAGCAGAGATGAGCTGAAAACTTTTGTTTATGTGATCTATGAACTGTTTGCAGGGGGCTTTGTGTCTTAAGAGTGAATTTCTTCACGCTTTTGAGACATTTCCGTGAAATTGATGCAATGTGTTGCAAAGCGTTACCCCTGTGTTAGGCTTGGTTTACCTGCTATGTGCTTGAAGGATAAGTGTTATTTCAAAACAGTTCAGTTAAACCCGTTGCCATGGCGTTTTCAAGCTAACTTTAGTAAAAAGCAAATGATCCTGATGATACTGTCCATAACATTCTTAGACAAATTTGTTTTAACACAATCAGGTTTAAAGTCTGTTGAGTGGAATTTATAAGACAGGGCCTATCACCTTTGATAGATGAACTCAAGCAAACTTTGCTATGACCAGCAAGAAATAGCTGCCCCCAGTTTGCTCTCCCGCCCTTCTCCTGAAGGTCATTTCTTTTGTAGCAAAATCAGTGGAAAGCAGTACGTATCTAACTGCATAGCCAGTCTTCTTAGCACCCACCCAACCTCTTCAGCGTCTTTGGTTAAGGCATTTGGCTCAGCACTACAGAGGCTGAGCGATGGGGACGTTTCCTTCTTCGAGCTCTATTGGGAGCAGAAATCTCCAGGAGAGCAGCAAGAAAGACAAACATGCATGAGAATGGCTTAAGCAGGTAAATAATTCAGCTGAGTCGGTCAGCCTACAACCTGAGAGAAGAATGAATGAATGATATGTTAGCGTTTTTAGTCATAGGAAGATGAACACTAATTTATAGGGCACACTGGTGAGTTATGTTTGGCTGAAGAGTGCTCTGTGGGACTGTCTAAATATAACAGTGGTAAGCCTGATAAAATGAAGCTGATAGATCAAACCCAGCACCCTTTCAACAAAGTAAAATGAAAGAGAATGCACATTAGGGAAAAGAGAGGTAACATATTTATAGGAGATTTTCTGTTCCAGTTACATTCTTGTAAAAAAGAAAATATTTTAAATTTAAAGATCATAGACTTGAATTTTAGGTCAAATCATGACAATACTGTTTTCTATAAGACCAGATTTTGTTCCATGTCAGTGAAAGGAATTGGTAGATACTATTAAGAAAAGTTTTCAGAAAGCATTGAAAATCGATTTGACAATTTGCTTTATGTGACATGTCACTCCTAAACACTCTTATTTTTTTTTTTCATAGGTATCACTATTATGGAATTGGCATTAAAGAAAGCAGTGCATACTACCACTCTGTGTATTCTGGAAAAGGCTTAACCAGGTACAACAACATAACTTCTGAGACTTAGACAGTGAAGATCTAACTTTAACCTCCCCTTAGGAAGGTATTTGCAGGACACTAATTTTTGTTGGTACCAGAGCTAGTATTGCTGCATATCCCAATTTCTGGTATTCCTAGGTTTAAGTAGCAGTTTGCTCCCTAAAGACATCGATTTTTATAGAGGATGATCTAGACCTTTGGCTAGTGTCTTCCAGTGTGGTCCAACCGCAGTCAGTAGAGACCTGCATCAACTTATACCAGCAGAGGATTTGTTCAAGTTTGTGTAAGGGAGCAAAACACCATTTCCAGAACACTTGTATCATTTTGTTTGCTTGTGTGTCACCCTCTGAGTTCTTTCCCCAGGACAGCTTCCCATTATGAAACGTCTGGAGAATGGTGTGAAGCTGGCACCTGCGGGCAGGAGGGAGGGGTCAGCGTAGATTAATATTTACAGGTCCTTTGACTGCCTAATATCAGTTTAAACCTAACCCAGGAAGCTCTAATTATATTTATTTAAGGGACAGCTAGCAGGATCAATACGTTACGATAGCTGCCTGTTGGTTTGCCAAAGATTAATAGTTCGTAAAACAAATGTCTCTGTTCACATATGGCTTGAATGACGGCTTTCATTGTCTACAGCAGCGTAAGTGGAGACTCTGAGAAAGGAAAGGAATAAATGAGTTTATAATCACACACAGAAAATTCAACCGCTGGCAGATTTAGGCTATATCCAAAGAGACTTCTTCCAAACAATAGGACAAATCTAAAAATTGAGGACAATGTTGCCAATGATGCTTAAAAGGAGGGATTTCTCCACTGCAGAACTTAAGGTATAATAGACTGGAATATACCATTTCTTTGTCCAGTATTTATCTAGATCTGTGGAGGTGTTGCTGGTACACAAGGTGAGGTTCTTTCATAATACAGAATTATCTTGAACAAATTTCTCATTTAATTGACTAAAAGGCAGTTATTTTCATTTAAATCACTCTTAATCCCCAGCTTTATGTCTGCCAGTGCCCTTTTCATGTAAAACTTTGTCCTTGTACAATTTACCAGCAGTGAATGCGAAGAAAATGGAGGTTCTGCAAAATTCTCCATGGCTGCATTTCTGACAGTATACGCTCACGTAAATATGGCATAGATACTCTCTAAGATTTTCAGGAGTACTCACTAGATTCACAAGATTCACTAGTTAGGAACCTTTTCTTTGTGTTGGGACTTATGGTCTCATGTATGAGGTGTTGAATTTTCAGGGTCCAGCCGTCAAATTATGTTCCTGGCTGAGTCAGAACAGGAGCTCAAATGTTCATTTTGCACTCTGGGTCATCACTGTGGTTGAATTTGTCCGTGTGAAGAGAATAATGCAGTAGCCTGGGGTTAAGAACAAGATTCTGGGTAAGGAGAATCAGGCAGTGTAAGGATTCAAAACTGAATCTCCCAGATGCTGGGTGCTGCATATAATGATCCATCATAAAATCTGTCCTTTGTCTGATGTCTATTCTGGTAGGTGAGCTATAGAAATGGTTCCTGGATCAAACTTGGGACAGAAATACGCAGGGAATATTGTGTTGGTATCAGATCACACCATGCTCCTGCACAAATATAGGCATATGGAGGCCTTTACCACAAGGCTTGCAGCTTGTCAAAAATTAGAAGGGGCAATGGGCCTCAGCTTAGTTGCCTAAATATAGGTTTCTACTGCTATGTCAAACTTACTGGCATTTGTGTATTAATATTTAGGTAATTGAGCTGAATACAATAGTCCTTAAATGCAGGCTTGGAGATGCCTGAATCCGTAAATTCCACTGTAAATTTGACCTCCCGGTTCCTTTAAATATCAAGCCTTGCGCTGTGAGGGGAACACACCTAACACCAACAATGGTTAGAACCCACAGCACTGTGTGAAGGGTGGCTTCAGCTAGCAATTAAGGCTCTGGAGGAGCAGTGCTAGAGAATGCTGGCTCATGTTTTTGCTGTACATTCTGTGTACATTTTGCTGCACATGTGGAAATCCACAGTCCGTAACAAACACATCCGGCTATGAAACTAATTAGCTTCACGATGTAATCAACTGAGTGATGTATTCTTTCATGGTCATCTATCAACAACCAAGGGAACTCTGCAGGTAACGTGCTGGATCATCATGCAGTGGGAGCTGTCAGGCACCTGTGTCTGGCCTGGGCAGGAGGGAATCCACAACCACTCCGCCTCTGGTGTTCTGTCCTGCCAGCAAAGCATCTCAACAGCATGAAATCACAATATTGCCACTAATAATTATAAGACTTTTTGTTGCCCAAGGTATCTTATCAGTTGGCAGCTAGCAGAACAGGAAATAACAATAATAAAACAGCATTTATCATTATACTGGTCCATTAGGATCTCTGTCGCTACACATTCTCTAGTTTAGCACTTATAATTTAAAATGTGTGCTTTCTAATTTCTGCACTGAAGATTTGCCTGATAGTCCAGTGACTTCATTGGGCATCTCTCAATTGGACTTCTAATAGGACATGCACCATATTGCAACACGTTTTTGACAGTTAATGTATCTTTGATCTCAGAAATGCATTTCACCTGCATCAAAATAATACTGTGGTGAAGAGTGGGAAATCACTATGATTTCTTAATTTTCCTGAGAAGTGTAAATTCTAGACATATTTTTTCTACTCTGAATTTACTCAGCCGTATGAAAAACTTTACATATTTCCTCATAAAGACCTTATGGACTTGCACCTATGCTGTGCTTTTGATACTCGTGAAGTTGCAAAGATCCAGAGAAAAAGCGGAAACTGGGACTTATACTTTATTGTTTGGCCAGTGATCTGTATCTTTATGTTTTAGAAGACATCAGTAGGTTTCCTGATATCCTCAGGCACTTACAAACCAATGAAAGAAGTTAAGTAAAAAAGCATGATTTTTATTATAATTACATTTGGAGAAATGTGATCATTTTCCTAATTGATCTATTTTATATACCTATTTTATATGTACATATACAAATTCTAAAAATGTTCCGCTTATGTAAAAATAATCAAATGTGTTTCTTTCCAAAGGTTCTCTGGAAGCAAGTTAAAGAATGAGGTAAGTGCTGTAGTATTTTCTTTTACTTCTGTTATAATCCAAATATTATGTGACCTGAGGTTTTCTTCACATCAATTTATTTGAAAATTACAGCAATGTTTTGTTCATTAAAGATTAGACTGCACAACTTTGTTTCATGAAACTGAGTATTTGCCTCTCTAAATATCCAAAAGAAAACAATAGTGGAAGGCACGTCCTGTGGTTTCTACTCCAATCCAGTTCCAAATGACCACAGAGGTTCATAATAGATGCTCTTAAGCAAAGGATCAAGCCCTAGCTTAATTTTTTGTATCCATTATTTTTGCAGGACAGGTTTTTCAGGCTCTCATTTGTCTGATTAGAAGCCAAAAGATATTTTTTTTTTAATAAACTGAATTTCATATCTCCTGATCAGGATTGTCTTTCTAAATTTTTTGGTCTTTGTGACATTTCCCTGTGATATGTCTTTTCACTGCCTTTGCTTGCTAGATGGAAAAAGCAGCCT
This sequence comes from Arenaria interpres, assembly GCA_013399435.1. Lineage (NCBI taxonomy): Eukaryota > Metazoa > Chordata > Aves > Charadriiformes > Scolopacidae > Arenaria > Arenaria interpres. The sequence goes on from VXAK01019731.1 coordinate 61,186, forward strand.
TTTAGTCACTTACAGCCTTACAGCCTTTCACTGCACTAGTTCCAATTTGAGTATCTTTCTAGAAAAAAAATTATATAGTCTTGTGAATGGCATGTCTCCAGCTTCTATTGGAAATATCCCTTCTGACAAATGCTAGAACTGTGGGGTTTTTTTGTTTGTTAGTTGGTGTTTTTTCCACACAGATCACCTACATTTTCCCTACTATATACTACGGGACAGTCACTGTCATTCTGGTCATATTTATCCTGAAAATTATTGATAATTGTACATTAAGGGCTAAGGATTGCTCCCAGAAATGTTCTTTGACACTGAGTTCAACTGGCATGGAATAGCCTGCATCCGTGTTACTAAAGTCCTGAATCTACAAAGTAACAGGCACATCTCAGCCACATTGCCATGGTGAGAAGTGCCTAGCATGCAGCAGCTGGTGAAGCACAACTAGGAATTGTTTGGGACACTGTTAGCTGGCATGGGCCAAAAGACTCCCAGGGGCCAGTCTGAGTAATACTGTTCCAGGATTGCCTAGGAACGTTCCCTGACACCATTTAATTTACCAGACTAAATATACCCTCAGCGATCAACTGATACACACCAAGTCTTTTGCCTTTTTCATTTCTAGATAAGCAACTCCTAGCTGATAGCAGAAATTCTTATTGGTCGCTGAGGGTGTAGCTTTGCTCTATTGATTTTCATCCCCTTTATTGCCATTATCTCAAAGCCATCCAGGCCTTTCTACGTGACCTCTTGGTCGTTGTCTTTATTGAAGATTTCACTAGCTCATGTCAGCCACTTTAATCTATGAAATGTTCAATGAGATCAGCCCCAAGCCTAATCTTTGAGAATCTTCACTTCAATCCCTTTTCAGCCCAGTAGTTTCCCTGTCAACACAACTTGTTAGCATTGCAGCTAGAGTCAGTTTCTTAAACATTTTACATTCTTGTACTAATCCCCATTCTCACCAGCATAACTAATAATTTCCCATGGTGACACCAAGTCAAATATTTTAGTGAGGTTCAGATAGATTAGTGTTTTCCCCATTTAGATAATCAGCTATCTTATTAAAAAAAAAAAAAAAAAGATAATGCTATGCCATGGGATATCCCCAACATATTCACAAGCGCTACTACAGCATTCATTATTTCAGAGTTTGGGGATGGAAAATTTCTGGTTCCCTCAGCATAAATGAATGCACATTTACTTCCATCTCTGATGTGGCACCCCCAGCCTCTTCGGGAATTGACAGTCTCGTAAGCCTGTCTTGTTTCCACCCCGAAGTTTGATACCTTGGTCCTCCCGGAAAAAGAATCATAGAGAAGTTGGTGGAAATAAGTGAGAAAGAGCACATTGGTGTGAGTTTCTGATTGTCTAGCTCTGGGTTTTCTGAAATTATTCAACCAAGTCTTAAAAGGAAAAAAAGGCTTTTACGGTCAAAACTGAATTTTAACAAACTCGGCAAACTGAAAATTTGGCAATACACTTTCCACCAAAGTGAACAGGTGATATATCCTTATTCATTTGCTGGAAAGTCCATGCAATTAGGTATTCCAGAAAGATTTACAATGATTGCATAAGGTGTAATTCTCTGTGGGAACATAAAGATATTGAAAAGATGTTAAAGCACTGATTGTCTAAATATACTGAGTAAATGGCATTTGAATGAACACTTATTGAGTGCCAGGGACACTGTTTACTTCTGGTATGTTTTATCACATTTTCTAGTATTCTCTCTGTAGGGGGAGATATCAGCAAATTCTTTTATCTAAACCAGTTAGTGCACCATTAGAGTCTGCATGGTTAATTAGGCAGATAATATTACTGTCATTATCTTAATGTTAAATGGCCATTAGAAACAGATGGCATTAAATTGAAAGGGCAAGTGGCAGTGGGTTAAAATATTAAGTCTAGAACTGAGGCACAGTCATATAAGTCCATTAGCAAGGTAAAAAACATTGCAGATTATCTTCTCTTAAACCTCCCACCACCATCACTGCCTTCATTTAAATGAACTAATCCTGTTTAATCAGAGCTTTTAATATATTTCATGGGTAATTGCATAATAAAATCATTGAGATTATTCCTGTTATTAAAAAAAACAAACCTCCTGATAACGATAGGCAATTATAAAACTGCAAAAGTATTGACATGAAGAAGTACTAATACTTCTAAATTTCTGCAATTTCTTTGACTTAGAGCTTTATATGTATATGAATAGTAGATAGCACAGGCAAAGTGTGTTTACATAATGTATGCTTTCATTCCTTGCTGTCTGTTTTGCCAGACGTATCACCCTATAAAAATAAGGATGTATATATGGTGAATAAATCAGTTAGATTTTTCTGAATTCAGTATTTGAGAGAATTTCAGTTGAAACTGACCTCTGCTTGGTGAGTCAACATATATAGGAAAATAGTCACTTTTGCACGCTTTTTACACTATATGTTACACTATATACCTAGTATTGCCGCTTTAGTGAAATCTGACTGTATGCAAAGGGGCAGGAAAAGGCCAAGTACCATTCAAATGCCTCGTGCATGGTCATAAATTCCATCCATCAGTACAAAGGAATCTGCACAGAAGTAGTGGATTTATTGCAGGAATATGCAGAAAACCTGCTCAAGGCTCCATACACTGCCTTGGCATCAGGACTGAGTGGGCAAAAATGGAACAAAGGCTTTCAGCCAGTCTTCTCTGGGTTTGAATGCAATCGTACGAGAATAAGTACAATTCAATCAGTAAGGACAGAATCATAAGGCAGATTCCATTGCTTCTCTTGAGGGTGAGGGTTTCATCTTAGTTGTATCATTTGAAAGTTTCATAAGAGTAATGTATGCATTATAAAAATAAGCATAGTAACACTATATCACTACAGAATGAGTTGCTGCTCAGCCTTAATGAGAAGTAGACTAAATCAGATTTTGTGAGAGTGTTAGGTCAGGAGTTCTAAAAACGAGTTGACTTACCGTATACTGCTTCATGGTCGGCATCCACACATACAAGGCCGCTGTTTGTTTCATCCTTCAATCCCATCTCTCATAATTATTCAAGATCTTTTTGCAGTCTGTAACTAGTATAAGATGTGACTATGGTATTTCAGATGTCACAAGCTAAAGAGGCTTAAGAACTGCAAGGAACTCTCAGATAGCAGAATTTAGGATAATTCAAGAGTGATTTCTCTTGTCTCCAGGTCAGCATTGACTGTCCCTCAACAAAGTAACTGTAGAACACTAAATGACTGGGAATATCATTCTTACTGAGATATGAAACTGTGATCGTATTAATAGATGCCCCCCCNCTTCCTTTAAGTCCCTTTGAAACTGCATTTCCTCTTTCCAGGCTCAGTCTGTGATCCCGGACTTGGAACTTTGAGTCTGAGCTTCTGTACAGGATTTTTTATATTGTGTAGACCTGTGACTATATGTGCCTATGCTACCCAGCATAGTTTTATTCTTCCCTTATGGACTAAAGCAAAATGCTCCAAAAATATTCACAGTATCCAGTCTAATCTCTCTGAGGTGAATGGCCAAACTCTCAGCCATTTCAAGAGAGGAGAAGAAAAGCAGCTAAAATCGGTGGCATTCCCCAGGAGGGCACGCAGCTCAATATCCTTCCTTATTCCTACAATTCTTGGTACCCATGTTTATGTGCATATCTGTTTTAATACAGTAGGATACAGGACTGGAAGTTGTCTTCTGGGCCTTCATGTCAAGTCTGCCAAAATTACAGAGAGATGTATAATAAATACATAGTTCCGAAGTGTCGATAGATCCTATATACCATGATGTCCATAATGCTATAAAATATTAACAAACTTTATGATAAACCAAAATAGTGATTACTATAGTAATCTAAAATCACTGTTGCCACGCTATCAGAGCAGGAAGACAGTGAGGGAGAACAATAATATCACCAGTACCCTAGATCCTTGCACTAGAAAGATATATATTAAATAAAATTTAGGGTCTCCCTGAGGATGTAACATTCTATACTGCAGAGGAGAGCAACACGCTGTATTCTACTTTAAACATAGATTAAATTCCAAATTTGTAGAATTCCATGAAGTAATGCGTCTCAAATGATTCTATAAACTGTGTTTAGTGGAGTTTAGATCTAGGCACATATTTAATTACCTTCCTGAGCAGGAATCCAGATTTAGATAAGCATCAATATTTTGGAAGGATTATCTGAATGTAAATATTCTGGAACATTGAGAGACTCATGAGCTATTATACATGTTTAGCATGAATTGTTGGTTTCAGTTGAATCTATATTAGCTATTTAAATGTTCCTGTTTTTTTCCCTTCCATTTCAGGGTGGTTTCACTCGTAAATATTCTCTGAGTTCCAAAACCGGAACTCTCCTCCCAGAGTTTCCAAGTGCTCAACATCTTTTGCTTCAAGGGTGCATTTCTAAAGACAAGGTAAAATGTGAACTACTTCTCTTCCGAGCCACAGATCAAAAATTACCACAGAATGTTTCTTCATATCTTTGCCTTTGAGGTATTGACATGAAAGAGCCAGAAATGTCCATAATCAAACAGAGGTGACTGATTTATAGAGGGGGCAAACCTTTACTAACACCGATTAACTGGCTTTCCACTGGAAAGGTGGTTGAATTATTTACCTATTAACTGACCTAGTATTTTACAAACTGATGGTATGTAAGACGAGGAGAGCAAAACAAACAAATAACTGAGAGTTGTATTCACTCCAAATGCCTTTGGATTTAAGGTAAATTTTGTTCTGATTAGATCAGAACAAATAATTCACGACAAATAATAAGTTGAACTTTACTCTCTTTCATTAATTGTTTGGAAAGAGACTGTGGACATCTGAGCACATGTGTATCTTTTTTTTTCAAGTAGTAAAATCCTGTTCCTCAAATCAATAGTCAGTATTACTCATCCTAAGGGTAACTGTTCAGTCAGAAGTGTTGCTGGCATATGTTTTACATCTTTGACTGCTTGTCTGTGTTATTTCTGGTCACATTATTGGCTGCTACATCCCTGAAGTGTGCTAGAAACCTTTTGGTAGGCATTGTGAACTCTCCGGTTTAGCCTCCAGTACAGGTCATAATGGTGGCTGTCTTGAGACATGTTGCTTTAAAGCTTTTTGTTTTATGAGCCCTGCCTCTTAAGTTTGTTCTGTGAAAAAAGTAGTGACACCTAGGATTCCTGTTGTGAGGAACAAAATGAAAGTAGCTATCTGTAGTACGGAGATCTTAGTTGGAAATCTTACAGTTCCTAAAGAAAGGCCAAGAACTGGTGTACTCGGCAGAGTGCATCACCTGCTGCTATAGACTCCATCAAATCCAATTGACATCTCTCGTGTATACAGCATTCTCATAACATTTAGATCTGAAGAGCATTTGAGGTTCCTTGCAGACCCAACACAGCAGTGTAAGCAAAACTGATTTTTACCACTCCAAGAAAAGGATGCAACTCATTTTGCCTTCATTCTTGGGTCAGCAACATGTAATTGCTCTGATGTTGGGACAAGATGAAAGGAGAGCCCAGCAGGTGACTCTGTCTGGGGTCAGACTCATGGAGTTATGAAAAGACTGTGGGAAAAGAGATGAATTTCTGTGTGCAGTCTCTCTTTCTTTCCTCACTGCTCTGTCCTCATTCCTTTTCTCTTATTTGCTGTTTTATTTCCTTACAGTCTTTCCCCTCTTTCACCTTATCCCACCAAGGGTCACTGAACCTAAGATATTTAGGTACTTGGTTGAAGAGAGCCCATACATGAAGTTTGACTTCTTTATTAAATTCCTAAGAAATTCCATGCAACAGATATCTCTGGAGAATCCATAAATGTAGCAGTTTGCACTAAAATAGATTGATATATTTCTGCATTTTAAGTTTCTGAAGAAAACTTACTCAAATTTTAAACTTCCATCAAACCCTTCCAAAAACCTCTTTAAAGTGTTCTTGAATCCTACCCTTTGCCATTTTTATTCAAAGATATTGGTCTGTTTTCAAAGAATCTGTATGCTAAACCTATTGGAATAAGGTGATACTAGGTTCATTCAAAACCTGGTATTGTTTTGCCAGAGAATTTCACAACCTGTAACAAACTTTCTGTCATTCTGGACCATAAGAACAGTTTTGCTAGCATTTTCCTTTCCTTAAAATACTTTACAAAATTCTCGTTTTATAATTTCCTACAAATTAAAACTTTACTACCTTTTTTTTTTTTTTGCAAAGTCTCTGCATGGTTATTAAAATAAGGGAACACTCCACTCAGATAAATTAGTCTGATGAGATGAAAGGGAGTTCTGCTTTTTAAAGTTCAGTTCGTGTAAGGTAGTGATTAAACTTTGACCAAATGACTGGCAGCTATTTTCTCATTTGTCCAACTAGATGATGTTTCAGAACACTCATAGACGCCTATAGTAGCCTAATGATTAACTTGCACTACTCTTTGGGATTAATCTTACCTTCAGAAAGGTGAATTTACTTTACCATCTGCCTGGCTAGTCTAGCTATTACCTTAGCTATATCCACATTTTCACAGTGTATACAGATTCAGATGCTACATTTCTGACAACAGCATTGAGACTTGAATATGTCAATAAAAACTAGAGATTAGTGTGACCTCCTCATCACTTCTGGATATACAGACTGTCTGTTTGTGCATATTCATTGTAATACAATTTATATTCTGTCTTTAAATACTAGCTACAGAAAGCAGAAACCTAGATTTCTGTATTAATAAAGGAGAGAGCTTAGAAACTCTGCTTAATCTTTCTTTCTTCCAAAATAGGTAGATACTCTTATCATGATGTACAAAACACACTGTCAATGTGTCCTTGACAATGCAATTAATGGGAACTTTGAAGAGGTAAGGCTGTTTGAACACACATTCTTGGTATATATGTACAGGGAGCCAAGAAAGCATTATTTATGTTAATTAATCTGTTTCCTATTCCTTTAGATTCAGCATTTCTTATTACATTTTTGGCAAGGAATGCCCGACCATCTGCTTCCCCTGCTTGAAAATCCCATCATTGTTGACATCTTCTGTGTTTGTGACTCAATACTGTATAAGGTAAGTTAAATATTTAGCTGCATGGATAATCTCAACCCCTCTGCAGCTTTTGCTTGTGTAAAGACAGCATTGAAGTTAGAATAACAGGATGACAAGACTGCTTTCCTCCTCTTACCTGTGTAAATCAGCAAGGATTCCATTGAAATCAAGCACATAAAACTGGCACACGTAAGAGCTGAACTCCAGCCTCAGCTCTGCTGCACACTTGATGTGTGACTTCAGGCAGCACACTAACGGTGAAATCCTGACCTACTTGCTTGAATGTAGCTAAAGGAAACACTTGTGTGCTTCATGGACAAGGCTGACTAAGTTAAGCCTGGATGAAAACTGAAGCCATGTTTTTACTTAAAAGATTATTGCAATTTCTACCAGCAAAGCGAGTCTGTGGCAGATCAGGGAGGTGATTCCACATGCGAATCTGCTACTCACAGGTTATGTCAGGCCATGGTTTTGTGTTACAGAGCTGGAACAATATCGGGTTAAGATATTCCTGCCTCTCCTGCCTTCTACACTTAATTTCTGTTCCTATGCTGCTAGATGGATCAGTAAAACTTCTGCACTCTGAACTGGTTTGGGTTTTAAAAAAAACAAAATCTAAGGAGCATTGGTTTTGCAGAGTTTTTGTGCCATGTGAGTTCTTTGATCTAGTTCATAGCATGATCACACAAATAGTTGAAACTAAGTGGAATTAAGGAGTATTGCAAGGTCAGGATTAAGCGGTGGAGCGCTGGGGAAAAAATAAAGTAATGCCCCCAAAGTTTCTTGAGTTTTTAATTTGGAAAACCTGCTTGGAACATAAATTAAATGCTGCAAAGTACTTTAAGTTCCTCTGATAGGACATGCCATATAAATACAAAAGTATTGCCATCCTCTCTGTAACACATTTCACAACCACATATTGATGGGAAGAAACAACCATCGGTGTAACAGTAAACACTGAGAAGTCAAAGCAAAAGACTTGGGGCTGTTCCGCACTGTGTACCTTGTTGTCATCTATTTGTCATTCTTAACTGTATAAAAATATGGGGGAAAATCCAGAAAAGATGAAAATGTGTATTTCTTAGAAGCATATCAATCTGTAAGTAGGAAGAGGTGTTTTAGTTAGCAAAATGAAATAAAGGTGATTAGCATCAAAGATCATGGTTACTACCCTGGAGATAAGCCATTAAGCCTCATTTACTTGTAGAGGTCATATTGTACCTTGAGTTTATGAGTTTTTCCCTGCTCTAAATGTGCTGCCCCAATAGATCCAATATTATCTTTATTTGTAATAAATATTCAATGTGATAGATGAAGAAATATTACAGGGACACTAAATTATAAATTTAGCAAGGCAGAATTTCTCAAAAGTTCATACATTTACTATTATGCCTCTTCTTTGTCTCACTGTTTCCCACTTATAATCATGTTAGACATTCGAGACAGCACAGCTGCCAGAAAGAAGGAGGAATTTTATTGTATTGTTATCAAACCATTTACATTAGTAGTGGAAACAGATTTTTGTGATATAGGCTAACTTTGCTCTCCTTGATAACATTCCCAGAAGGCATGCCAGATGGCACAGTTTTTTGCCAGAACAGTTCCACACCACAATTAGCTATAGGGGATTGGTCCTAAACTCTGAACACCTTCATTGCCACATCCAGTGTGACAGAAAGAAGAGACAAGTGGCTAATAGCACTTGAGAACTTCGGAGGTGCCTGAGTATGTGCTTTACCGAGACACATGGTGATGCTAGAAAAGATAAAGTGTTTATGCATCTCTCTTCTACTGATTTCCCTACTGTAAGACATGAGTAATACACTTTCTTGTTTTACTGGCATGCCGACATACATTAAGAGTGGGAGCTATCTAGGTACATCAATATCTGGTACGTCCCTATCTAATCACAATGGGAGAAATCTAGGTATATAAACATCTGGACAATAGGTTGAATGGCTTTATTCTGTATAAACTTCCTGTCTTTATCACTTTGCAATCTAAGTAGACAAGAAAGACATGAATGAATAGATGGCCAGTGGAAGCTTGATATAATTTTCTGTTACCTTTTTGAAGGTCCTTACAGATGTACTCATCCCTGCAACAATGCAAGAAATGCCAGAGAGGTAGGTATTTGAAAATAATAATGCTACATTCTGTTTGTTAGGCATATTCCAAGTAAATAGTAGAAATTCTGTATCCTCGAGAAATTTTCTCACAGTATTTATGCTCATGTTTAGAACAGTAGGGTATGTATGGCAAAATAGTGTCAGCTCTGAGGACAGCTCTAGAACAGCCTTAAAATATGACACCGTGTTTTAATGTCCCATTCTACTGGCTTGCTGGATATTTTGAAATAGGTTTCTTCTGCACTGAAGCCCTAGAATATGAAAAAAGACACAAATGTATTAGTGGTGTTTAGGCAGAAACAATTGTTACCTTTTCTTCAGAATACTTTCGGGCTTTGTATCCTATGCATCACCATAATATTTAAGCATTTTCTCAACAAGATATTAATAAGAGAATTATTATAATTTAACTCTGAAACTTCTTGTCTTTCATTTTCTTTCATCTTGTTTGGAGTTTTACTTCTGGCTAAGGCCTTTAGCTTCATATTATCTCTCATGGTTCTTGGATTTCTTACAGTTTATTCTTAAAGCTACTGTTTTTCAACCTATTTAAATGTGCAGGTGGCTTACAATTTTTCCAAGAGGAGGTACAGATCAATATATAGTCAATTTTAGTCTTTTTGTTATTGGCCATTTCCTGTTTCTTTTTGATGACACCTGAGGAGTAATTCACTGATACATCCAGGAATCTGTTAATCATAGATTGAAACCCAATTGTTTAAAATAATGCAAGATAATTTTTATTGATATTTCTCTACATTTTTTTCCTATAGTTTACTGTCAGATATAAGAAATTTTGCAAAAAACTGGGAACAGTGGGTTGTTTCCTCTTTGGAAAATCTACCAGAAAACCTGACAGATAAGAAACTGCCTATTGCACGAAGATTTGTTTCCTCCCTGAAGCGACAGACATCATTTCTACACCTAGCACAGGTAAAGAGAATAAAACTACACAACTGTCCTGGTTGCAGCTGGGAAAGAGTTAATTTTCTTTCTAGTGATTCCTGTGAAAGGAATGTCAATAATACCTATTGTTTTTAGTTGTTGCTAAGTGATGTTTACACTATTCAAGGACTTTTTTCAGCTTGCCATAGAAGCATGGACAGAACGATGGAACGACCAATGGAATATTCCATACCTCAGATGCCATGCTCAGTATATAAATGAGGGTTAGCCAGGGGGCAGTAATCCTCAGTCACTGCTCTGGACAGTGCCAATTCACTGGGTGATGAGAGTGACCTGCGTCATTATTATTATTGTTATAATTATTGCTATTTTTCCTTTTTTGTTATTGTTTTCATTAAACTGTCTTTATCTTAACCCATGAGATTTTTTTCCCCTCCCTTTCTTCTCTTTTTTTTTCCCTCTTCCCCCACCATTCTTGAGGGTGGGGGAAAAAGGGGGGCGGGGGGACGTTGTGAGTTAGCAGCTGTGTGGTTCTAGCTGCTGGTTGGGGTTAAACCACAACAACATCCAAAAACTTGTCAATTGCATTCAGTGCACCTTGCTGGCTATGGCTATGAGATATAATGCATTATTTTTTCAAGGTTCAACTTCAACCATGGAAGAGTTATATCTTGTAGTTTTAGCCATGCAAGAAGGAAGCAGCCATAAATAGATCTGACTGAAACTTCAAACTTTTGTAGGGGAAAAGAAAGGACCATGGTTATAATGAACTACTATCCTAGGAACTTTTGGCAATCAAAGTGGAATATATGAGTATTTGTTTTAGTTCCAAATTGGAAAATATCAGATGATCCTTCTTGCCTAGGAAAGGTTCAGTGTGTTGTCCATGATGCCTTTTCTTATTGAGTTTTGACTCAAAGAAGAACATGTGAGTGAGAGGTAGCTGAGGGCTCCAAGGCTGTGTTGGCAGGATACAGGTATCTGCAGTTAGGAGGCACCTCCATGTGATGATTTGGTAAATTATACAAAAGGATACAATGCATTTTGTGAAACTTAAGCGCTAACAGCTTGGGCTTTGAAGTAGTAGTCCTCATGGATAACTGCACATGCACCATATATTCGCCTTGACTTAACTTTCTCTTTCATAAATATTAAGACAAAAGTGGGTGACATCTTGAAGATCGTCTCATAGAAAGGCACATAAGACAAGCATTAGAAGTCTAATGGAAGGGAAACATTATCTCATCTGATCTACGAAAAACCTAGCCATGACAGGAAAATTAAACAGAATGTGATTCTTCTCTGAGGATTTATTCAGGTGATCCCCAGGTGTGGGTCTGTGCTGGTTTTGGCTGGGATGGAATTAATTTTCTTCATAGTAGCTTGTATGGAGCTGTGTTTTGGATTTGTGCTGGAGACAGTGTTGGTAACACAGGGATGTTTTAGCTACTGCTGAGCAGGGCTTACACACAACCAAGGCCTTTTCTACTTCTCACACAGCCCCACCAGTGAGTAGGCTGAGGGTGCACAAAAAGTTGGTGGGGAAAAATAGCTGGGACAGCTGAACCCAACTGACGAAATGGATATTCCATAATATATGATGTCATGCTTAGCAATAAAACTAGGGGGGAGATTGGCAGGAAGGACACTGTTCAGGGGCTGACTGGGCATCGGCCGGTTGGTGGTGAGCAATTGTTTTCATTTGCATCAATTGTCTTTCTTGGGTTGTATTTTTCTGTCTGTTATTTTTTTGACCTTTTCCTTATAATGACAACAACAACAATAAGATTATTTTAGAAAAATTATTAAACTGTTTTTGTCTCAACCCATGAGTTTGCTTACTTTTACACTTCCAATTCTCTCCCTCATCCCACGGGAGGGTGGGGAGTGAGTGAGCAGACGTGTGGTCCTTAGTTGCCGGCTGGGGTTAAACCATGACAGGTCTCGGCATTTTACCTTGCCTTCTCTTACAGATTGCTCGGCCAGCTCTTTTTGACCAGCATGTGGTGAATTCCATGGTGTCGGATATTGAAAAAGTTGATTTGAATAGTATTGGCTCTCAGGCGCTCCTTGCAGTCTCAGGGAGCACAGACTCTGATGGGGAGGTCTACAGTGAATGTAAGTCCATGGTGATATATTTGTAACATTAAAAGTAATTCACTCTTCCATTCCATACTGCGCTAGTCTACTCGGGGATGGGCTGAGAAAAGGAACACAGGCATGGCATTCTCTAACCTAGCTCAGTGTTAACTTCAGAAAATGAATTGGTGGCCCTAGCATGTCCTACAAGAACAGAAGCTTGTGTTTGGAAGTCATCCCAATTAGATGACTTTAAATGGTTGCTGAAAAAATCATTTACATGTCAGTTGCTAAGTGTAATAAAACCTCTTTTGAAGTTTTATCCTAATCATATGGGGATATTAGCACAGATATTAACATAGATCAATTCTTGAAAGATGTCTCAAAAATTCTGTATCATTATGGCTTAATTTAATGGATATTTGAGCTGCTTTACTTTTTTTAGGAGGTATGAATAGATATTTTTTTGCTGAAAAGGTGATCTTTGAAAAAATACATCATTTTCTATAAAGTGTAACACCTATTTTCATACACAGAATAGGGTAGAGTAAAGCACAAATTTTAAGGGTGTTAATGTTCATATATATACCTGTTGTTGAAAAAAAGATACAGCCATTTTCTCTATTAAAATGATAGCTTTTGTCATAGGAACCATGTTGATCAGAGTTTGGAAAGCTGAAAGGAGAGCAATAGCAATGTGTTGTCCTCTATTGTTACTTTGATCATGAAAGTTTGTTCTCTTTGATGGTTCACAATCCTATTCACATTTTCATTGAAGTTGCCAATTTTCTGCTTTTTTTGGTAGTTGTTTTCTATTTTGTTTTTTGCCTTCTTTCACACTCATTAAAAAAAGTAAAGGGGAAGAGAATAACTTGGCATTCAGGCACTTTTGTGAAAATGGGAATTGAGGAAGTTAGCTTTGCATTATATTGTAACCTGTAAAATATAAGCGAAACCTAATACAGTATACAGATCTGCCACATTACAGATAAAGCTTTACTACTAAATTTAGTAATAGAAAACTTTTCAATGCCAAATCTTAAAAGGAATGGAAAATAGCAGAATTTTTTTTTGCTGTTATTTTCTTGTAAAACTTCATTGTCTTACAACCTGTATCATTGTAACGCTTAAGTAATTAAAATATATATGTGCGATGGATGCATGTCCACTTGCTTTGCTGGGGAATTGCTTATTTCTTCACTGCTCTAATTCTTTGCTTTTCCTTTCCATGCTACAATATTTTCATATGGCTGGTGAGTGGCTTTTTCTCATGTTCAGAATAGTGTGCTATGATATGTTCTCCTTTTTACATGGTAGATGACTCTATTACAGTGTTCCAAGAACTGAAGGACCTCCTAAAGAAGAATGCCACTGTGGAATCATTTATTGAATGGTTGGATACTGTGGTTGAGCAAAGGGTTATCAAGGTACCTTTCAAATGTTCTGGCTGACTCAATACCAAATCCTACTCCCCTGACTCCTTACACAGTCCTTTACCTTTGCAGTCCCATTGATTTCCCACATGGGATTCTTATCTCTGCTCCCATCCCCTTACTGTAACAGGGGAGTTCTTGATTTGGTGTGAAAAATTCCAGTGCTGTTAGTTCTAATTAATCATCTTGAGTGCTGTTGATATGTGTTACAAACTAAGTATCTTAACTAAAACATTAAAGTCAGCACTGTCATAAACTGTACATGAAAGAAATGCATCCACCTTAGCTGTGCTTGCAGAATCACAGGGGTATTTCTCAGTAAGGTGCGTAAAAGTTGTTCCTTAAAGAAGCAATTCCTCCTTTCATGGTATTTGGATGGTACCATATGTGGTGTAAGTTAATGTACCAGATGCATTCAGAAGTAGCTAACCTGCAGAAGGATTTCTACAGACTAGTATGGAAGATAGAGTTTTGTAGCTTTGTAAAGTGCTTAATGTAGTAATCAATAGTTTTGATGGGATTCTTTTCCTTGGTGATTTACAAGGTGCTTTATAACCACAAATATTTTATATGCATGTAGTTACACAGGAATGATTCCACTATAGCTCAGAATAACATGACCCTAATGAATGTAAACTAGCAGAATAAAATGTTACACGTTGCTTGCTAGTATCTGAACACTGGTGTTCTCATCAGGTCTTGTTCTATATGGAAATGCAATATCTTATCCATCATTTTAGGGATCATCTTGGTAGGAATGGATGCAAGAGGGGGAGACAGTGAAGTTAGCTTTGACTGGCTTGCAGAAAGTGACTGCCACTTACAGAATAACCATGGGCATGTCATTTTTCCCTTCTTCACCTGTTTTCCCAAGTTTCAATGGAGACAGTGATAATTTCTTTCATTTTAAAACACTTTGAGTTTCCTAACATTTGCTGTCATATGTGAGCAGCACAGTCAGGAGCTTTGGATGATTCTGGGCAGCAGAGCCAAAGCAAGTCCTCCTACACACTTAACTACACACAAAACTCTCACTCAAGCTGAGCAATCACCACTTTAGAACCAAATGATTGTGGCCTAAAATTGATTCCATAATTTCAGAAGACAATTCCTGATAAACAACCCAGGCACAAAAGGTGAAGCGCTCTGCCCTTCAGCATCTACTATGTGATACTGTATTATTGAAGTTAACAGGTATGGTTCCTAGCATTGTTTTCCTGTAGTTAAGAGTAAGAAATACCAGCAAATCCTGATATGAGGCTAGGTCAACTCAGCAGAAGCGAATCATTTACAGAACATGTAATCCTTCCATTGCTGTCTGCCTTCTGTTCATGCTAAAGAGTCGTTACTGTCAAACTCACAAAACACCTTCTTTCTGATTGCTGTTTGAGAAAGCAACAGGGCATACGTTACCACACAAATGAATCACTGTCAGAGCAAAGCAACAGTATGATATGAGCTGCATTAACAGGGTCAATGTTACAATAGTAAACACACCATTTTGTAAGAGAAAGTCTGGCCAGTATTATGCAGATTACATTGAAGTACAATGACTAGTTTCTGTTGCCTGTTTATGTGGAATATCATAGTGCCACAGGGTGGGTTTTTTTGTCTTTCTTTCTGCCCTGTACACCTGTATATTTACAGAACAATTTGACACCTTTAGTAATAGAATATCAGTAACTTATATACCTTTAGGACACAACAGAGCCCAAGCAGTGGCTGTTTGCTTCATCTAACATTGTCAGAGCTCTACTCTGGTTGCACTGAAAAGAGTGAATGCTGCTCTTCTTCACCACTTTAGGACACACATTGTGAAGACAGTTTGAATCAGGCAGTTTGATCCACCCTGCCACATCAGCCTGAGTCCAGGACTCCTTGAACTCTCAAGCATATTCAGTTCTCCTTTCTTCTCTCCTGTGTACAGAAAGCAAGTTTGTACACTTAACAGTATTTTACTATTCTCTTTCAGGCAAGCAAGCAAAATGGGAGGTCATTAAAGAAAAGAGCTCAAGACTTCCTTCTCAAATGGAGTTTTTTCGGTGCTCGAGTGATGCATAACCTAACTCTAAACAACGCATCAAGTTTTGGTACCTGGGCTTTGTAAAAACGCTCCTATTTTGTACATATGTGCTAACACTTAACAGCTTTCCACTATTTCTTGAGCAGAGGAACCTGTCCTAGTCTAAAGATTCTTTGATCAAAGCCACAAATGCTGTGTAGCGAGTTGTTCAAACTAAGATTTCACAGTAAATGCTAGCAATATTTTGCTGGTGACCTGTATTACATGTTCATTTTAAAAAGGTATTTTTCTTTTGAGTTGCTGCTTGAAACTGCTTTGCCATTTAAGAGCTAGAAGCTCTGTTTGGTTTGATATGACAATGGAAGTATAACTGCATATTTCAGTATAGAAGACAGAGATTTAAATTATTAATTTTACATGTGGATCAGTTTGGTAAAAAAATACCGCTGTATAGATGTTCTTGTGCATGGTATGTTTTCACAAAAGCAAAATGAATTTGGCAGATCACCATTCGTTTAACTCTAGGGTCAGTGGACAGTCAATTCAACAGCATTTGTGGCTTTTTAAAAATTAAGATTCGCATGTCCACCTTTAGAAATGTTTACATTTTTGGGGACTCTCAGAAAGAACTTTTTATAAAACAGAAGATGGTAAAGCAAGTGAGACTCACTTTAAATCTAGTACGTAATTTCCTAAGTTTAGTCATAGGTACATTATTATCTAAAATTCAGGGGTTATTTCAACTGGCTATAAGGAGAGACACATTTTTAATGTGATATATCCTTGAAATGAGGTCAAAGACTTCACCAGTTATTGTCTGGTTATTTAGCACAAGGCAAACAGAAATAGAGCAGAGGCATTCTAGCAGACTTCGGCCTTATCTAGCTCCACTGTGTGCCCTCTTCAAGTATAAAGCATGTCTCACTTTCATCAGTATTTTTCTTTGATGTAATTAGTGGTCAAATAGCCTACAGGACAGTAAACAATTGAGCTAGGTGGGCCAGTGCAAAGAGAGATTAGAGCTAGAAGTTAGGCACTATTCCTTGTTGGTCTTGCCAGGTCATTTAAAGTCCACAATTATTTGTTTGTTTCACTTGCTTCTTGTAGAGTGGTGAGAGATGGTCACAAAGATAACTCAGCTACTCTCTCTCTTTCTCCTCCAAAAGGTTCTTTTCATTTGATCCGCATGCTACTAGATGAGTACATCCTGCTCGCCATGGAGACACAGTTCAACAATGACAAAGAACAAGAACTCCAGAATCTACTGGACAAATATATGAAAAATTTGGGTAATTAGAGCTTGGTTCTTTTAAATGAACTCCTGTATTTTCGGAAATCGGCATACTTGTTAAACTTAAAACAGAAGCAGGTTTACTGTCTTCTCCTCCGCTTGTAGTTATACGCAACTTTGGCAAATTCACCTGAAAAGTTTGTGACCATTCACTCAGCAATTCATTCCCATCTTCCTACTATAGTTACTTTATAACATTTGTGGGAATGTGAATACACTGGATCACTGAAATGATCTTGGGTGCAACAAACACTTGTAGGTACATCTGAAGGGCTACAAGCTGAAGTGTGGGAAGAGGGGTAAGTAGCAGAAAGGACAGGAATTCCTAATCCTGTTTTTCTACCAAAGCTTAAATACGTAATTACACCTTAAACTAGGAATGTATTAAATGTTACCAAAATCCAAATATCTGTGCAAGACTGGAACACAATTTTGGAGCCTTATTTAACATCTGTCTAAAGTATTACTATGTGAAAGAGAAAAAAAATGAATTTTAAAAAGTATCCTTAACATTTTCCATCTACCAGGGTTCTTCAAGGTTAGGCAGTTTGAAGTCATATGCTCCAGGTCCTTTGCTATAAAATGAATGAATATTGATTTGAATCAAATTCTGGTCCAAGTTAATCCCTAAATATCCAGTGAAACTCGACTGGGTTCTGCTGAATTATTTTTTATTAACATTAGCACCAGCAATCAATTTTTAACTTTTTGGTTGTTGTTACTCTAAATCTGCAATTTGCTGCAAGAAACTTGCATAGAAATTGTCTGATGGTACACGCTGCACTTTTTCTTTTAATTCAGCCTACAGGGAAAAAAAATTGTCCTATATAGCAGTTGTCTTATCCTTGGATACTCAGGTGAAGTACATGAAACCATAACATAAAGTCATGGTTCCCACTGAAGAATAGTAAAATTTCCACTGACATTATCAATAGTCTGCAGAAAACTGAAGAACTGCTGAGTATAACAAATACTTTTCTCTAGATATCAGTGTGAAAATAGAGTTCAAGCATTCTAAAATTGCCATTGTTCATTCTTTAGGATGAGCTGTCAAGAGCCTGAGTCCCTCTTAGTGCAATTTACTTGATGTGATTGCTGACTTTTACTTCAAGGGAATAAATCTGATTCATAGCTTCACTATGATGGCTCCAGTGAGGAGCTGATACTCTGTGATGTAGATCAGGTCAGGGAATGTGATACAAACAGTTCTACTGGAAAGATCAAGACTACAGCAATATTTGTAATAATTGGCTACATGCAAAATATGGAGGCTTCACTGGGTTTTAAAATAATCAACCAAAGATATGAGCAGCTCATATGCTATCAATATACTAGTGGTGACTTTATGGGCAACAAGCATACATAACAGCCACCAAGAGTTTTCCCTTACTCTTCCAGATGCAAGCAAAGCCACCTTTACCGCGTCGCCAAGCTCTTGCTTCCTAGCAAATCGTAACAAAGCTGTTCCTCTGGCCAGTGACACTTCTGTCAAAAATGAGTGTCTGGCAGAGCCAACTTATGTGTCCTTGTCAGCTAGCCAGCCCAGCAGTGTGTCTTCTGGTCTCAACCCCTTTGTTACAGGAGACAGTGAGAATATGCAGCTGACAGGTATGTATCAGTTCTAATTTCTCCTTTTCTTACTTGCTTGGTAGACTTTCAGTCCACAGTAACACGATGCTGCAGGAGGAGCAATGACCATATGCATTTATAATGATCTCTAGTAAATAACGTTTCCTGAGCTCATCCTCTGTGCTGATTTACAGAAGGTAGCAATTGTAGAGCCTTGCCAGTAATAGATCTGCTTGGAACAATGGTAAAACTGTCCTATACCTCTTGGCTTGGTGAGGTTCTTGTGAGGAGAGAATGAACAGTAACACCTGGAGCACACAAGTCTTGTAACTGCTGGAATTTCCCACTGAATGTGGCAGTCTCCAGGCTGGAGAATGTAAGTTGGAGGCTTTATAGCCTGCAGCCATTGATTAAAGAGTGTGTTTAGTAGGTGGGGGCCAAAGAAAATCCTTTGTAAATGTTTCAAATGGTGATGTACACTTCACTGGTGGGTTAGTGTCTTAACAGATGTGCTCTATTCAGCAGTACTGCAGTAGGAACCCTAATCACAGCTAATGCTTATTTATTCCAGGTCAGATGGAGATGTCTCAAAGCACTGGTCCCCTGATGACTCCACCCATTTCACCAGCCATGGTCAGTCGAGGAAGTGTAATCAACCAGGGGCCAATGGCTGTGAGACCTCCAAGTGTAGGTCAAGTGTTATCCACACATTCACAGTGCTCTTCCTACTCAGAGCCTCTTTATCAGACTTTGTCACAAACTAATCAGAATTACTATGGAAACAATTCCAATTACCAGGCTATGTTCAGAACTCAGGCCCATTCCACTTCAGGAGTTTACCACCACAGAGCAGAGCACAACCGATTCAATGCCTTGAGTGAACAGCAGTTCTCCAGAGACTACTTCAGCAACAGTTGTGCTGTGTCTCCATACAATGCCAGATCCCCTTCCAGCTATGGTCCATCATCCATGTCCCAGGACACACACAATATGCAGTTTCTGAATACTGGGAGTTTCAATTTCTTGAGCAACTCAGTGTCTACATGCCCAGGAGCAGCATATCCCGCTAATGCTTCCAACGGTATTAATACATATTTTTATTTTTTCTTCTGTTTCTCTGTCCTTACTGGAGTAAAACACTTCTCTGCTTCTTTCTATGGAAAATGTTTTTTGGCTCTTACTTATACCTCCCTGTTTTCCATTTCTATGATGACACACAGAGATTGTAAAGCAGCTTAACAAGATACTTAAGGATTTATTTTCCTCTGGTAAATCCTCAGCTGACCTCAAACGTATCCGATGCACCTATGCTTATCTTCCTTTTGCACCATCACCGTGTCTTGTGCAAAGGAAGCAAAACCAGGATAACCTTGTGATTTAACAATCTTGAAAAGTCCACAAAACTTCTACTATGAAATAGAGCAGGCATAAGATAGCTTACCTCTGGGACCAGCATAATACACCATTCTAGTCACAGGGTCAGGATGGTCAAAGGAATCATAAAAATGTGCATTAATATTAGTTTGAGACTTTGGCCCTGTTGTTTCTCATACATAAAGTTATTGCCTCAATCTGCTTCAGAGATATAGTCAGCAAAAACACCTCCCTCTTCTGGAGGAAAGACACAGTGGAAATGTTGCTTTTATATGGATTCATATATGCAGTAAATATGTATTACCATCCGGATTTTCTTTCCACATATACTTTCCTTGATTGTGAGCTTCAGAAGGGAGCACTGAACTGTGGATAGGAGTCCCCATGGTGTCTCTCATAGCCACTGATTATTGCAGGCTGGTGTTTGATTCTGAACTTAGAGTGGAAGGACAATTCTGAACTGAAGGCATGACTGAACTCCTAGGATGTTTTTGGTCCCTTGTTACTACCCCTCTTTTGTGTCTGTCACTGCATATGTTACTAAAGTTACTAGGCTGTATGTGTACATAATCTTATTCTCAAGGGATTCAGACAGTAACACTTAACCTTTTTTCCCAGGTTATCACAGGCTCCTACTCTACCCTTTCTCTTCAACAGTAGTTTCACTCTGCTTTTTTCTAATCTCCTGTCAATAGGATATTATGGAAACAATATAAATTATCCAGAATCTCACAGACTTGGAACAATGGTGGATCAACATGTTTCTGTAATCAGCAGTGTAAGCAGCATTCGATCACTGCCATCATACAATGATATACATGATCCACTGAATATTTTGGATGACAGCGGAAGAAAACAAACAGGCTCATACTACACAGAGTCCTCACCTTCAATTGTCTGTCGGACTCCTATGCGTAAGTATAGCCGATAACTGAGGAAGAGGTATGAACCTTTTAGCATCCTAGCAAGTGCTGAGCATTGATCTGTGACTCCCATGTATAGCATATGGACGCAATATAGAGATAAAATAGCTCAGTACCTAGGACGCATCATAAGATGTGTTTTCCTTAAAATCGCAGGCAGTGGATTTAATAACTCTTGCTCCATAGGAGGACTATGGTCTGTTGTCCATGAGGAGTGGAATGACTGGCCTGAATTGCAGAAAAATCCATGTTAGGAAACACTTTCTAACTATTAAGTGAGCTAATAACAGACTGCGCTTTTCCAACAGTTCTTAAGGATACTCACTATCAAACAGATCAAATGAATCCCTGGGTCAGGGATGTCTAGATATATACTTCCTGTGGTATAGTGCCTTCCTGTCCTATGCTTTAACAGCAAGTATCTTCTGTATTGTGTGTTGATACGTGCCAGGTGGTGGCAGAGGTACCACCAATGAATATGGGCCTGAATGGTGCAAGATACGGAAAGAGGAGTATAGTGCACGTAAATAGCTTTGCATAATTTTCACAGAAGATGACTCATATGCAAGCTGCAAACTTCAGGCCCGTAGCTGGATTTTCAGTAGCGTTTATTTATACATGCATTTTGACCTATTCCCTGATGGCATGAAGAACCACTGCAGAAAAGTTTTAGTAGTATAGGTAAGTTGAGTGAAATATAGAAGTGTTGACATTTCTGTCCTTCAGATGGTGTGCCTGGTAGAACAGGGTTTCCATCAGATGAAATTTTACTGTGTTTTTTATTGAATTCAATAGATAGAAATCTTGCAGTGATGGTAACCTTTTTTCCCCACAGCTTCAAACATGCAAACCACATCTTCTTCCCAGTGTATGTATGGAACATCTGGTCAGTTCTCTTCTCAGGAAAATCTGGAGTCCCATGGCCCACCAAGCAGAGATATGGTGTCATCTTTACCACCAATCAACACTGTCTTCATGGGAGCAGCTGCTGGAGGAACCTGAACTGGGAGAGACATGTCAGTGCCTTAAGCTTACTTCCCAAATCCAGACATTAAGGCTGTGATGACAATCCCCTTCAAGTTGGTGGAATAGAGAAGTATTACATATGGGTGTTAAAGGAGCCATTTTAGAGATATTAGCAGCCCTCCACACAAAAAAATAGCTACATTCAGATTGGGTCCTGCTTGTGAATCACTCAGAATTGTTTTTACTATTCCAGATTCTCAGTCAGAAATTCAGGGTGAGCAGAAAGAGCCAGTGATTCTTGCAAGCAAGACTGCTGTAAAGAAATTATTACATCTATTCCTAATTTATTAAAAATGTTATTTTAGTCTTTCCCTTATATCTTTTTATATAAAAATGTTTATTTAATGCCTGTGTTGCTCATTATTTATTAGGACCACAGAGTAACTGTTTACTTTCTCTTATTTGACAGATTGTCAAATGTATGTATCCTACCTCCTATGGAAATGTTTACAAGGTCAATTTTTACTGTTTTAAATGAAACTAAGCCAAATTCTTAAGTTTTTTACTGTTGTGCTCTGGAAATTCAATTTCAAATGTTTAGTGCCTACTTGTGTAAGTGAAGTCCTCAGGAAATAAATAAAACCTACAATGGGGATTTTTTTTCTTTTAAAATAAACCACTTTCTCTTAAAATAAAACCAAAAAAACATGTAAATATCATAAGCTAAATAATTGCAGTAGCCTCCTACTGTGGCTGGATAACTGAAACAAATGAAACTGTGCCACAAAATGTCATGGGATTTCAAAATTACTTATGATATGAGCCCAGAATTTCTACTGGTGGAAGATGATGAAAAAAATTGCAACCCTCCAGATCAGCTATTATAATAAAAAAATTTTTTACAAGTGCCATGATATTCAGTATTATCAACATGCATTTATTTATGTTTGTGGAGAAACATGGTGAAGAATATTTATGTATGGTATTAAAGAGGACAGAGAAGAGAACAGACCTACAAAACAAGCGTCTTGCTTCATGAAAGAACAAATGTTATGTTATAGTCAGATTGTCCCACGATCAGATTCAGATTAAGATTTTAATCCAGTCTTCTGAATCATTTGAGTCTATTTAATGTTCATATTCCCATTCAGTCCATTGGATATTGTGGAATTAGATACTATGGTATTTTTGGTGGAAGAAAATGGATGATACTTGATGAAGTTTTGATTTCTAATCCTGTATAACTTCCTTTAGTATTTTCTATCATGAGAAGTCTTACTGCAGCAGAAAAGTAATAAAGAACATTGACTGGGCTGACTCATGAATAATCCCTGCTATGCAGAAATGAGACACCATAGATGAGTATTTGAGATGTAGAAGACTCCAGCTCAATTGCTTCCTAATTCAGAGTGAAGTCTTATGTTGCAACTGAAAATGCCATAATGATGCATGAAAGTTTTGATTTCAACAAAAATTCCCAATGACATGTAGTGGTAACACAGGCTGCTCAAACAAGAATTTCTGGGGTAATGCTTTACATCGAGTGAAGTAAGTGCTGCAAAAGAGTTCTTTCTTCATGATTACTCAGAACAGAATATATTTTCTTCTAAAATTAGTCATATGAAAATCAGGTTCCCTATTTAAGCAGGTCACATCTACAGTCAGTCTCTCTCAGAAGAGGGATAGATCCCTCCCATTCCAAGTGAGATAAGGTGGAGAAGGGGATATGAATGTAAGGGATATGTCACTGTGGGAAGTGATATGTTGCTATCCTGAAATGCTTTGCTCCCTCTGCTGACAGATGGCATAGCATAAATAATTACTTTAGCTGGAAATTTCCAGATTGTTGAATTTACGTGAAAGCAATATGTAAATTTAGAGGAAGTAGACAGCCACTAGCAGGTAGGGTCTTAGTCCATCAGGCCCTACTTTAAAAGAACAGTTCAGGGTACATAGTGACTCATATATGATTTAGATGCATCATTTCCAGTAATTTTCTTTTTTTTCATGTGAACCATTTTGCATTGTGGTGGGTTTTTTTGGTGTAAATTACTTTATCTGCACTTTATCTGAGATAAGAAACAATATTATGTCATTAAATGTGCAGATTCTCATGATGGCTGCAAAACTCAGAGTAGCATGAAGTATCACACAGTTGTAAATTGCAGTTCATTATCAACAGCAAAGAGCAGTAAAAAAATATTCTAATATTCAAATAGCCATTTAAGAAGACTGTCTCATGATGTTACAGAACAAAACAAACCCATAATTGTAATTAGCAAAACCAAATGGGAAATTTCCATTTTATGACTCATTAGTTCAGTCAAATATGTGGTTTGATATATTCTGTAAGTTTTGCCTGTGAGAAATGCAATCATTCATAGTTCTGTGGATACCTGATGGGAAGAATTTTACCTTTGGTAGGATTGCAGTAGTACAGTAATAATATGAAGAATCAATGAAGTTACCACTTAGTGGTCTTGCATTACTCAGCTCAGTTGCATTTCTGTGGATGCATTAATATATATACACCAGAAAACATATGATTAAAAATTATAGATATTGAGTACAATCAGTGTCAAACGAATATTGCCTAAAGGGGGAGGAGAGGGGATCTGAGAAGGAAAGATAAAAAATGAAATCCTTTTGATCTGTTTGCCAGTAACACTGAATTTGGCGCTGAAGCTGAGACCATGAGTCAATAGTGGGTTTAGAAGTGGCAGTCAAGCTCAGCTTAATACTGATGCTTAGAGGGACCCACAAACTATACTTAGTTCTAGATGAAACAGAACGTAGGGAGACCAATATAGACTAATATTAGACTTAGAATTAAAATTAAGATTTACTTGAACAGGAACAGGTGAAAGTGGGTTGTTTCTGCTTTTAGCGGGGGTTGTTGAGCTTACATGAAACCTACTGCCAGACCAGGTGATCTAGTTATGATTCCTTCAAGGCCTAGTCCTAAGAGCAGACTTAAAGTTGATTTGAAATGAAAGAAGATGAGCCATTTAGGTTAAAGACAGATCTAGAAGAAACGAGTGAGACTAATTTGAGGTTTTAAGTGACGGAGGCCACATTGTCAATCACAATTCTGAGGCTAGCTTTGGGGAATTTAAAGTAACAGTTGAGGTTCAGACCAACACAAAGCAATGAATCTGAACTAATTATGGATTTAAGATCTGCAAGGATCTGTGCTCATTATTGAAATCAGTAAGAGTCACTGACATAGCCATTAGCTTCAGCTAAGAGTTGGAATAAAAGGCTAGGACTATGTCAGAAACGGTGTAAGCAAGGATCAATGCACGTCTAAGTAGCCATTAGCTGAAGTGTCTCTGACAGAAAAGAGATGCATCTTTCACAGCCTAAAACAAGAATAATATCCTTAATGGAAAGACTGCAGTATCTGTAGCCTCTAGAGAGATGCTGCATTATTGCTAATGATGAGACCTCAAGTAATCAACGTTACTGGGATGGTGAGAGATCAGGAAAGTGGGAGATCCTACCACAAACTCTGCTGCTTTGACAGGCACCAGGCATTTGCAACAATCACAGACTCAGCAGAATCGCTTCTCACCAGGACCTGAGCCTGTCGACAGAGGCATGAGCAGGCAAAACAGGAGAACAACAGGCCTGGGATCTGAAATGGAGGAAGGCAAAATATTGTCCCCATTGCATAATTTGTGATAACAGATACCATTTCTCTACATTTTGGATTCTTTGTTATTTGCAGAGTTTTTTCCCGTTTAACAATGGCTGCATGTTACAAGGCTGCATGGAGCAATGGTTACACAATTGGAAACACATAAAAGATTATATTAGCATCTGAACTAGGAAAATGTACTTCCCTTCCTTTTGGCTTAGTTGATTATTATCTTTGATCAAATAAAGGGCCACATGTTCATACTGCCCTTGTGCCCTGGTTGCTACAGTAAAAAAAGACATACAGTGAAACTGTACATTTAGAGTTACATGCCTTTTTAATTTGTCATGTTTAATTTTATCATATCATTCAGTTTTGTTCAGAAGGTGACTTTATGGATTATTCACCTGTTTTGCACCAAGATAGATAGAGATCACTCAAAAATTAATGAAAATGACATGTTTTACAAAATCACTACAGTAAAAATATCAACTGTATATAATACAGAAGTGGACAATAAAGAGCCCTTTCTTTCTCTCTAATACAGTTTTTATCAAGCGTCATCTTCAAAGTATGACCAGCCTTCAAAAACTAGCCCAGACATACAGCATCCTCTAACAGCATCTTTACTTTGATTCTAGAAGTCTTTTTCACAGGTAGTTGTGACATCCACTGGCTGACACAGTGTATCTGTCCTCCCAGAGAAGCTATGAGTTTTTGACAGCCCCTAGCTTTCCATTCTTGGGAAGTACTTTAGTTTGAGAGATCACATGGCCAACTTCCATGCATGCTTAAGATAGCAGTTATCCAGCTTCTGGCTCCTGAAAACAAGCTGATGAACTACCTTCAGTGCCCTAGATGTAAGACTTCTCTCTCAGTTCCATTTCTTAAACTACCAAAATACTGGTCATTGTATAACTGATAGTATGGGTAATTTTTAAAGAATTTTAGAAGAAAATATAAAAAGTTACCAACATTTCCTTCTAAAATTGAAAGGTGAATTTAATTCTAAATGAAGGGTATGTGGAAAATTCCAGGGAAATTAACTTTTAAAAGAGTAAAATATTGAGGACGCAACTGAAATGGACTCAGTCTACTGTACTGGGTATGTAACACTTTGCTTAAATAAATAAATGAATCAAGCCACAAATTAGGCTTGATATAGAGCTATTCCAGCTGATCATGGTGTTTCCTCATTTGGAAGAAAATCAGATCTCTGATACTGCTCCAAAGTTTACATGAAGTGGAACAATGCCATCAGAAGAAACTAAAGACATACCTACATAGGCACCCTGGTTTGCTTCTCTGTTTTTGCAGAGTGGTCTTTATCTCCCAGTTATACAGTCCATCCTGTATAACTGCTGGAGTATGTCCTGGCTTCACCCTTGACCCAAGGAGTTCCTTCTGCAGGAAAATAGTATAAATCAAAATTTTGTCCACTCCAGGGTCCACATCTATTCTACATCATTGATAGGAACCAGATTTTCCTCCCAGCCCTTCACAGTCTTCCAAAAGTAGGCCCGCAGATCTGCTTTCTTCAAGGAGCTGGGAATGAGTTTCATGCTGCTTCTGCTAGCAGTCAAGACATGATCTGCCACCGGAAAACTCAGACACAAGCAAAGCTGTACTATTTAAGCCTGGAACTGTGTTCCTCTCTCATCTACCTCCAGGCAACATGGAGCTTGGCAGGTGGCTGTCCCTGAGGGATGCTTTTGCTTAGCATTTGCCGCTCACACAGATTCTAGGGTTGTGGCTCACATGGTTTCCATGTGAAACATGAGCCTCTCCACACATCCTGTGGGGATCCTAGGTGCCCCAGTTGAGGTTGAGAAGTCTGGTTGGCAACAGGACATGCAGTAGTCGTGGAGCAGAGTACCTGGCAAGCCTTAAGTCCTTTCATGGCTGTTGGCCCTTTGCAGTCTGCGATGTCGGGGTGAGGTGTTTGTCCACCAGTTTGGGCTACACTGTGAGCCCCAGCCCCAGGCTGGCTGCAGCCCTGCAAAAAGAGTTAACAACAACCTCCAAGAAATACTAGTCACTCAGCAGAGCAGATTAAACTGGGCGACACAGCATCTCAGCTGAAACTGGATGTCATCCAGATAGTATGCAGTGGAGAAGGTGTGTTTAATCAACATCTGGCATGCATTGCATGTCCTGGGGCCTAAGCTGAGAGGTGACCAGAGAGATAAGCTAACATGTGCCCAAGCATTTCTGAAAATGGAGTTTGGAGTTTAGCTTTATTAATGCTGATGGGTGCAGAAAGCTTTTGATACGTATGAGGAGCCAATCCTTAATCCTGTAAGTAATAGAAAATACCTTCTAGAAATATACAGGCATCTGATTTATAGAAAACTTAGTTCTATAGCAATACTTACCCATCTGTGTTTAAAGAAACAGAACTTCCCCCTTGCAATGCTGAGCAGAAAACCACACGAAAACATGTAAGAAACCCATGAGGCTGTGGGTCCAACGCTTGAAAATGCTAGCCTCCGTTCTTTCAGCTTATTGACAATTTGAAAGGTGAGGCAAGGCTTCCACATCTGCAGTTGGTTTCTCAAGTAAGCAAACAGTTCTTCTGAGGTGTTGCACACTCAGCAGTTCCTGCCGCCTGGCATTAACGCAATGGCTTTGCCAGGCAAGTGCCTGCTGGAGAGGCACAGAGCTACAAACCATCCACACAGTGGGGGTGGGACCGCTCTTCCTGCATGTCACCTGCCTACGGTGGCACCAGGTAAAACACTACCCTTTTTTCACAACAACTACAGCAGGGATCCTTGTTTACTGAAGGAAATAAATAGAAACATGCCATTTCTTTATACAGGGGACAGAAATTAGTGAAAGCCAGTATCATTGATAACGGCGGTTATTGCTGTCAGATGGGAATGATTTAAATGGAATTTCTCACCTACCCAGAATCACACTGCATTGACCAATTTGCTTTCAGCCTCCAGGAAAATTTGAAGAAATCATTTTCTGAGACAGGTTCATGAAACGAGCTGGTGGGACAGGCCATATGATACACACCAAGGGGTGGCCAGCCCTCTGTCTACATGCGCAGATGCAGCCTCAGGAGTCCTGATGTGCTTGCACCTCTTAACAGCAAAATCTGCCTCTCTCAAGCACTGCTTTATCTGCTGTCCCCAAAAAAAACCAAACAAACTTGGGCCGAGATCAATGCGTAGGTGTACACAATGTGTGTGACAGGCGTGATACGCGGGACAACAATTGGATCCGATGTTTAGGTATATATAATGTTTGCTGTCTGATTTATCACTTTCATCTGTCCTGAAAGAAAACTTCTTCGGCAAACCAGAACAAGAGGAAAAAAGTGAATTCTGCTCAATACAATTGAGAAGATTCCATGCAGCTTATATCTCTCTCTTTTTTTTTTTTTCAACACTTCAGGTTTATGTGACAAGATGTGAGAGTGCATTTCTCTCATGCACTGGTCGAAAGAGCTCTGCTGAGCCGACTGCCAGGAAGAAAATGTAGGTGAACATACAAAACTGAGCCACAATGAAGCAAAATTAAAAGATGTTTTTAACTAAGGGGTGCACAAAGATGTCTGAGCTAGTGATTTGAATTCAGAGCAGCACACCAGGAATCAAGAATCCAGACTTCTGATTAACTTTATACGTGTAAAATAGGAAAACCCCTACGTTATCTCAGCACATGTTCAACATGTGTTTGGATCTGCTGAAACTGCAGACCAAACCAGCTAGGCAGAAGAAAACAAAACAAAAGAAACCCACACAATCGGGAGAAAGGACAAGATGCTGTTGTTTTGCCGATTTAGAAAAAGACAGCCCAGGTTTTAACGCCTAGCAGTATTACTACCATAACTGTTACAGCGAAGATTATCTTTTTTGCATTGACTTAGTTACACTGGTAAAAATCCAGAATTTGGTGTTGCCAAGTGCTAATGCTCATTTTGCTGGGAATGCCAGGTCGTTATACCCCCGGGATGGTTTGCTATGGCTTCCTCCATACTGGCTTAGTCCAGCTTGCAGGAGTAGGCAAATCCCCAGGGGTTTGCCTGAGATTGCCAAGGTTGCAGCAGGGTTGCTACTGTTTGAGGGGCACTGAGACCTTCAGATACAAGGTGTTGGGTGTTCTGGTCCGCAAGGGAGACACACAGGTAGGTCAACAGACACAAATAGCTTCACAAAATCTGGTGCTCCGTCTTCTGCCCAAACCCTTTTTTTCTGTTTTCTTTCCCTGAGCACAAAGAGCTCAGTGATTCCCCACATGAGCAAACCCACTTGCCAGGATCTACGCTGGTAGAGCTCAGACTCCATCCGTTTCCCTCACTTCTCCCAGTGGAAGTCCCTGGCGAGGGCCGAGCAGTCGGTCGGGAAAGGGAGGTGCTCCACTAGGAAGCCCCCTACTTTCCCCCTGGGACCAGGGGCCAGGAGGGGCCGGGAGTGGACAACCTACGTGGAGCTCCCCTTGCAACGCAACGAGTGAAAGCTCCATGAGCTTTTGCACGTAGTCTTAGGAAAAGGAAATTATCCTCATTTTCTCTTTCTACCTTCATCATAAGAGGGGCTTTGCAATTAAAAACATGATGGCGTTTTGTTCCCGGAGCGGAGGGGTGGAGCGCAGGGTGGGGAAATCGCCCATGTACCATAACAGATGGTTTAAGTACAGTGATTACAAAATCCTGAAGTTAAAATAGTTTAATTACAAAGTCAATACTGCCTCCAACCTCTGCTAAGCCTTCAGAGTAAAAACAACAGACGGTATAGTGCAAACGGTAGGACAATATTTAACCAGAACTTTGCATTAGCTACTGCGGTGCAGCTCCCCATCAGGCCTTCAGCAAACGGAAGATCAACTGATTTTCCCAGCCTGTATTTGTTAACCATCTCTGCTTTAGTATCAATGGGCGGCCGGGAGAGAGCCACAAACAAACCGAAGGAAACAGCCTGCAATACTATACTGCAAGCTGAGGCTCAGCAGCATTATCTGTAAAGTCCAAACGTTGCAAGCGTACAACTGAGAGGGTTATTAACACCTTGCCAGGAACTAACACACAGGTAAAAAAGGTGAGCCGGTAAAGTTATTTATGTATAAAATGAAAATAAATCTTGGTGAAATAATCAATGTTATATTTTAGACTATGAATTTTACAGAAAAACATAAGAGGACATGGGAAGGTACAGGGAAAGGAAAATTTGGGGTTGATTTCGAATGGCACAAATCTGGTCTTTCACATGCAGGGAAAGCAGCAACTCTCTCCAGCGTGTTGTAGGGAAGTCTCACTAAGCTGTGTTCTTGCAGCTGAGAGCCCGGGCCTTGGTCATTGCTGAGTGTGTACATATTCTACATATTCTTTAACGGTGGCAAGCCCTCCCTCTGTTGGCTTTCGTCCCTTATAGACATCAGCTCAAACATGGAGCCGGAAGAGTCCGAGGAAATCTGACTGTGCTTTATTACCAACACTTTAACAGCCGGTCCCATCTGCTTCCATCAGGACACAGCGTAGGATACCCACCACCCAGGCTACGTAGGAAGCGCTGTGAGGCTCCGCTCTCTTATCAAGCAGGGTCTGACAAGCTGCTGCTGAGGGATACGGACTCATGAAAGTAAAAGCAAAAACAGACAAACGGGAGATCGTCTTCAATGCCGCTCCTCACCGCTGACCCTCCCTGACCCCAAAGAAAAATCAGAAGCTAAAGCAAGAGGGAAAACAGGCTCCAACAGTGAAACGACAACACGGAGGAGTTCTCACATTTGTGTTACCCCATTATATTTTTATTTATTTTACAGAGTTTGAGAGATCAAGACTAACTTTGGGTGTGTGAGATCGTATTTGCTAAGTCAAATAAGAGTTTCTAGTAGCTAATCTGTTTCCCTGGGGTTCTTCATAAATGACAGCATTCAGGACAGAGAGCTGCACGGGCTAAAATGGGGGGAAGTGACACCCTAGTCAATCTAAAGGAAAATCATTAAGAGGATGGAGAAAACATTCCTAGGGCCTGATCCTGCAGATTGCCGCATACTCCAGTCCTGCTTTTATTAAATTAATTTTACATATATGCATAGATTAATTGACTTCCAGTTAAGACTGAGTGCGGGTTGAAGTGCTTCATTTCATTAGCATGGAACTGATCCTCTGTAATAACAGGAAAAGCCGTAAACTAATGTTCTGTTGGAAATCATAGCACGACTGCCATAGCACTGACAGCACAAAAGCAATTCGAATTATTTCTTCATATGAAGAGAAGACATTTGCATTTTTTCCTAGAGCATGATAATAAATAATTTTGTTACTATCTCTAATAAAAAATAGCGCTTTAGAGCATATTTTAGAATTTAGAGTTTATGAATTTCAAGTAATTTCTTTTAGTCTTGTATTTGCCTCCCTTTTTTACCCCAAAAAAAGCTTTTTTACTCGTAGCTAGGAAATCAATCCAAAGAAATAAGGCACAGTCATATCATTTTAATAAAACTGGGCGCAGAAATTTGTATCAGACCTCAGCCTCTCCCCACAGCGCATGCAGGACACAATTCCCATGTCTGCTTCTGGCATAATTTTGTGTTTAAGTCAGTAATTCTTTAATGATTGCTCTCACCTGGAACCACTGGGCCTGACACTCAGCACCCAGTTCCGGGAGTGGGACTCTTCTCCACCTTGAGACAAAGATGATCCTGGGCACTCCTTACCTGGGCAGATACCTTGAGGGAGAAGCTGTGAAGTGAAAGCAACACCTCCTTCTCCTTTTGAACCTCAGCAGGAGCTAAGGACTGAAGAGTTAATTCCTACACCCTACTGGTGTGCATTAGGTAGATCACATACAATAATGCATAGGAGTTTGGGTACCTGAAGTCCAGCTGGGGTTTGGTACCTAAGTGCTCCTCACTTCTTCCGAACTGGCACTTTACAACTGGTTCTGACTCCGGTTTTTTTTGGCCCGATATCACATCAAGTGCCTGCTCTTTGGAAAGCGCCTTGTATCCTGAGAAGGGTACAAGAAAGTAGGGAGATTCAAGTGATTTCAGGCTATCATCATTGCTAGAAAAGCACATCATCAGGAAAAGCATGTTAACATAGCAGTTATAACGTTTTTCAAGAAACACAGATTTTTGGAAGAAAGTGCTCCTGCTGACCAAGTATAACAGTGCTATTAAGTCAGGCTGCCCAGCAGTGGCTCTTTCACACAATGCATGTTCAGGATAGCCTCTGTGGGCCAGCTAGAAACCATGGCATCCAAAACCTGCCTTTCTCTGCCTCGCCAAATTCAGTAGGGATTCATGAGTAGATCTGGCAGAATTTGGTCCTAATGACGGGAGCATTGCCTTCACACACGAGACTACTCCTGCGGGAATACATCTTTGCAGGAGCACTCTGAAGATGGCTGGTTTCACTTCACATTGGTCGGCGAGGCTTTGGATACGAATTGCTGGCACAAGGACTATCGGTGCTGTCATCACTGTTGTCGGTGCTCTCAAAGCACTCGGTGACGCTGCTGGGGATTACAGCCCTGCTGGGCTGGCGGCTCCTCGGGCAGGGAGGAGGAGGAGGAGGAGGAGGAAGAAGGCAAGTTCCCACCATCCAAAGCTCACCCTCTGAAAGGTCTGGAGGCAAAAGGGCAGCACAGGCTTGACCAAGGCCTTACCGAAAAGCAGGGGGTCTGAATTCAGCCCGAAATATACCTGTGTGTTAGAACACAAAATACACTCTTAATAGAGGAAGATATGCTTTAAAAGCTAAGCTGTGGCAAACCTGTTGTTGTAGACCTGACCTTTTTTTCTCCCAACAAACATTTACCTAGAGTTGTCTCATGACTGGTCGACTTTTGTAATCCATTAGAAGGTGATGCAGTTGCATGACATGATCAAACACCAAATGCAGCAGAAAGGCCGTAACTGTATCTAAAAAGCCTTTGCTTTGTCAAAGCCTTTCACTAATGCTGGCAACAAAATTATTGAGGTCTATAATAAGCTGCTCTCTTGTCAAATAAGCCTCCTTACGAGCAGTGTTAAACTTTATATCTGCTTTTAAATTAAACACTTTGGGTTTATTAATGTTTCCTTTCCTCTCCAAATTTCTTTGTTGAGAAGAGGTGCCAGAGGAAATGTACTAGCAACAGTAGGATGTGAAGTATAGTTTAGAATACATTAAACATATGTTGATGGGGCCATTAGCAGAGTTTATAGATACCACCACCTGTCTCTTATTCCACTTGCCATTACTTTAGTGGCAGAAAACATACTGTAAGAGAGCTGATAGGCTACTATTAAATCTTTACTTCTGTATCAGAAGGAACATAGTAGCAAATTCGTGCCTTATTGCTAAAAAGATTTTCCAATAATGGCTCACTTATTGAGATAAATAAACCTGGATAAATAAGGAGGGTAGGGGCTAAAGAATAAATGCCACTCTGGTTTTGGATGCCATTGTAAGTGTACAGCAGGTCAGTTAACATTTTAATTGTTCCTGTCGCGTGAGCAAGCGCATCCCTTTAGTCACTACTGCAAAATGTGCTCTTAGACCTAGCAAGCCAAGGTTGGGGTTTTTCGCCTTCAGGCAAAACAAAACAAAACAAANGCGTTTTTTTCTAAATCAGTGATCAAAGCTGTGCCCCACTTGCCATAGTACTTGCCTTAATACCCGAAAAGCGTCCTTGGCGTCACGGGAAAAAGGGACGTGCCACAGCCGGGCCATCGCTCCATGGGAGGGAAAGGAGGAGCGCGAGTGGCAGGGGGGCAGCTGGTACAGCATCGTCTGGGGAGAGGGGAGAAGAGAGGAGGGAAAAGAGGAGGGTGAAAGTCCCAGTATTGAGGTGGGGAGAGGAGAGGAGATCAGGCAAAGACCCACAAGCCTCAGGTTGTACCTTGGAGGTGGCCAAGTAGTGAATGAATCAAAAAAGGTGGGTTTGGACACATCAAAAAAAAACCCTTTCTAAAAATCTGGGTTGGATTTCCCAAAAACTTTAATTTGAAAAATGTTCCTCATCTTCCCAGAAAGGGCAAAGCCTTTGCTCAGCCTCTCCTGTGCCTGCCGGGGCAAATGGGGGAGAGACCCCTGAGCAGGAGCATCTCCCGGCAGCTCTGGTCCTCCTCCGAGGCCAGCCTCAGCACCCACTGCTCACGGGCATCCTCTGCAAAAGTGTTCACGCCGAATGGAGCAGGCAGAGGAAAGGGACAGGGTTCCTCACAGAGCAGGGACCGGCACAGCTCGAGGTCAAAGGCCATTCACTGTCTTTCT
This sequence comes from Arenaria interpres, assembly GCA_013399435.1. Taxonomy (NCBI): domain Eukaryota; kingdom Metazoa; phylum Chordata; class Aves; order Charadriiformes; family Scolopacidae; genus Arenaria; species Arenaria interpres. The sequence goes on from VXAK01019731.1 coordinate 95,755, forward strand.
GGAAAGAGAAGGAAAAAGGTTGCTAGACTTCTTTCCGGCCAGCTTTCAGCAGGGGAAGCCTCGGGTTTGATCAGGAGATGGCAGCACAGCCCTGGAAAGCTTGGAAACCTCCCCCCCAACATACATACATACTGTTGGCAAAATCCCAGGAGGCTCAGGGAAGTAAAGCACTGCAAGAATTTAAACAGGAAAAACGTGCATGTGTCCAGTAAGTATTTGAACTGAGTTGCAAAGAACCCAGTTAAAGATCACAGCTGAAACGGCATGTGCGCATCACAGGAGTCCTTAAGCGTGGATGCTGGCAGCACACCCTTCTCCAAAATGTTGCAACCTCCTACAAAAGAAAAAATAAAGAAGGACCAGAGATACCATTGTAGACTTCATTGCTCCAGTGCTGCTACCACTTTACATGGGAGCATGCACATATCATCAAAAGAACCATAAATCTTCATAACTGAATGATAAAATTGTGAAATTTCTGTTCCCCATTTTCCAATACTTCTTTTAAATGGGTGAAAAACAGGATTTAAAAATCTGCCAGCCTGACAAGCAGGGCTTTATCTCAGACTCGCAAAGAATCTGCTCCCTGATGCACACAGGGCTGATGCAGTTTTGCTGTAATCTTTCCTTGTTTCATTCCAAAAGAAAAAAAACCCAAACCTGTAGAGAACACAAAGCACCTGTAGGAAGCCTGTTGCTAAGTCAAACAAACCTGAGCAAAACTAAAATCACTACGGGCAGGCTGTTTCTGACTTACTCCTTGATGAGCTTTCAGTCGGAAGCGGCAGGCAGAAGTATTATTTTCAAGGCATGTGTTTTGTTTCTCTCTTGCCCCAGACGCCAGACTTGCTCAGTCTGTGACTGAGGAATTCCCACAGACCTGCAGGTGTTGCCAGGAAAAAGCCTTGCAATTCATTAGGTTGTGCTGAAAGACTTTGCTGGAAGCACCGTCCTGTTGACCCCGTCAGCATTTTCTAGAGCTGGTCCACCTGAGAGCTCAGGGAGGGGAGATGGTATTGGAAAAGCTCTTCGGAGTTAGTTTGGCACCAACTCTGGCATCCTAGCCAGATTCAAGACTTTTTGGTATTCAAGACCTTTTGGTATTCACTGAATATACAAATCAGTGCATGTGACCCCTTTTTTTGCTCTCCAACATATTCATAGATCCATCTCATTTTTTGACACTTTATTTAGTGTTGGAAACATTCAAGGAGCGTAACAAATGGAAATTTAGGGTTTGGCCAGATTGTATCAATTGTTGGTATTGGAACATCAATGGAGCTCAAACAAGTTTCACTTGGCAGGACAACTGCACAAAAGCAGTTGATGTTGAATCACGAGCTATTTTCAAGGTTCATACACACAAAAAGGTTCAAATATAAGCAAATTAAATCCTCAATATTAATGAAATATGTTTTCATTTCCTTTCCACTTGCCAAATATTTAACCTGGTCAGGAGACAAATTCACATGGGATTAATTCTATGGAGCCAACCTCAGATTCCTCCTGGGTTTCCTTGAAATGAGGTATCCTCCCCTTTGTATCCTGCACGTTTTTGTAATGCAGCTGCACATTGTTGAAAAATTGCCACAATTCATGGCGGGGTGGCCGCACTTCAGCAATGAGAGAAGTTATTTGGAATACATATATCTATATTTGCATGCTTGTGAAGCTTTCGTGTCTGGCTTGTTAAGCTCTAGGAAGCTCCTTGACGGACAACACCACGATACACAGTGGATGGCAATTAAGCCACAAACCTGAGTAAAGAGAGGCTGATCCTCAGCCCCTTGAACTCCAAAGGAACGTTAGGGTATTTTTGTAATTCAAAAGGGTGAAGGCTCCTGTAGAATGGAAAAATGTGTACAAGATGAAGAAGAGGTGAAAAATCCTCTCCACAGCCAGTGACCCCTGTGTGCTGAGCAGTCTGGGGATCATGCCTTAGAGTCTGGTGGTCTCCTCCTTTTGCACAGTGCACCAGCAAGAAATAGGATCATCTACCAGTGGTGGCAGCTCCTGCACTGGTGGGCACAGGGGGGAGCACACTGAACTGGTGTTGCAGTCATTCATTCTTCCAAGCTCACTTGCCTCCTTCTTTCGTCTGCCATGGGATAGAGAGGGAGTGTTTGGCCTGGCAGTATAAACACCTCCTGTTTTGGAGCAGGATGACAAAAGAGGAAAGAGAAGCAGAGACTGTGGCTGTAATCTCAGTGCTCCAGTCTTTCCCAGGACCTGAAGCCCATGCCTGCACAGGTACCTCAGGAGGGTGGTACTCAGTGGCTGCAAAGGGCTCAACAGAGCCTGAATGGCTTTTGTTGCTGCACATAGAGGTGTGATGACTGAGAGATGGAAGAGATAGGGCTCATTCAGATCCACGCTGGATTAACTAAACACCTGTATCTGCAAACCAAACTCTCAACCCACGTAGGCTACAACACAGGAACACGAACAACAGATTTGCTCAGCAGCCAGCTATTCCAACTGGGAATTGGAAAAATGTCTCTTCTTGCAACATGTAGTGGCTGGCGCATTTGGTCTTTAAAGAAGTGTCTTGTTGCCTCCCAGACGCACCCATTCTGTAAGCGCTTTTGATGTCCTTATGCCTACGCAGGTCCTGAGAAAATCACAGAGCAGAAGCCCATGCTTTTTTCCATTTTTTTTATTTAAACCCATACTATGCATCTAGGGGCATTTTTAAGCTGATGTGATGAAGTCTTTCTCCAAAAGGCCAGAGGGAGGTGGGCATAAAGGCCTGACAATGCTCCTGACCATACCCTCTCTCCATGGCACTGGATGGAGAGCAGACCCTTTGCATGGTGCTGGGTTGGTCCCCGGGCTCGGGGAGCGGCTGAGTAGCCTCACTAGCCATCGGCACGGAAGCTGGGAATGGAAAACAATTTCGACATTGGCAGCCTGGAGTCCTGCCCTTCGTAAACACATTTGATGTTCATACATGGTCTCTTGGCTGCTGCTGCTGGGGACCATCTGTTGGGATGGCTTCGTGCCTGATCAAATGGTGGTATGCCAGTTTCACTGGGACATGTAATAGATGCCAAACAAAACGCGTCTGGTTTTACTTCTATTACTTTGAATTCAAAGCGCATGCTAATACTAATCCCCCTTTTAACACTCTTGTGGTGCCAGTTAAACCTTCATTTTTTCCCACTATCTGCCAGATTTCTACCACGTATTTAGGCACTTAACAAAATCCAGCAGAAATCGGCGCCGTTGATTTCACACAAGCAGGGCAGTGTTTGCAGGGGTTTGGTGAGAGGTGTTAGCGCTAACGACGGAGGTGGACGCCTGAGAGTTTCCTATACACGTAACGCAGGATCCTTGAAGGAGCTGGACTAGGACATTTCTTTAAAAGTTGCTCCTCAAACCACATCCAACTATCATAGAATTTTCTCCTCAGTGGAAATGTGACTTAGCCATTTAAAAATGCTACAGTACACTAGGCATAGTTTTGGGTTTTGTTTTTTTAAAAAAGCCTCTACTAAATGTGAAAAGTCTTTGACCATTATGAGAATACTAACCTGAGATGCTCCAAAGGCATTTTCTTTTCACAGAGCTGTGAGTTCACCATAGCTCCAACCCTGATCTATAGTAAAATCTTCCATGCCGTGGCTGGCTTTGCCGTCTGGGTTTATATGACTAACTCCCTGTGAATGTTCCACATCCAGAGAAGTGTGTTCCTGACCTCAGCCAAGATGAATATTATTGTCAAAACTGCCATCATTACAGCTACTGTGGGTTTGCAGATTCTTCTAGTGTTTGTGGGGAAAATCCATCTGCTGCAGATGTTCCCTTGGATGCTGGATTTTCTCCTCTAGTCCCATAGCAGATCAGGAAAGCCTAAGGGAACCTCCTCTGATGGGTTTACCTTTGCTCTTCATAGAATCATAGAACGGTTGGAGTTGGAACAACCTTAAAGATCATCGAGTTCTAACCCCCCTGCCATGGGCAGAGACGCCTCCCACTAGACCACGTTTCTCAAAGCCCATCCAGCATCCGCTTTCACAGATGGGGCAATCCTTCTTCTGCTTTGCAGTGGTAAGAGGTTGGACATCTTGGACATCTTCTGTTATCTTCTTCCTCTGACTCCAGCAGGGATATGACAAAGCGCTGTTGATGGCCTCCCCTGGCCGATTCCCTGCTGTGTGTAGGGTGGGCAGGATCTGAGGTTCCCAGTTTTAGGAAGGGCTGGGACTTGACCAAGTATTTTAAGTGTTTTGTAACACTTTGTTAAGTGTTTTAATTCCTCAGCTCCTGGATTCATAGTGATTTAAAGCACTTCATTTAGTTAATGATGCAACAGATTATCATTTAATAACCTTAATTAAATTTTTAACCACTTTGCTTACATTGCCTTCTTGTGTATTCCTAAAGTAAAAGTTACTATGGAAGTCTAAAAAAAATAACAGTTAAGGAAAGCTGGGGAATGTGGAAGTTAGTTTCTGAAAAAAAGAAGGAAAAGAAAAAAAGAAGGAAAAAAAAAAGAAAAAAAAAGGAGAATTAATTCTTAATTGAATCTCCCAAGTAAATATGGCAGGGCCAGGAGAATAGGCCAAGCGGTGGCATGTGGACCAGCCATAAAATTAAAAATAAACTTAAGAGTAAATGTGCAGCTAAATGCAGACTGTGGGGATAGGATGTGAACTTCAGCTATTTCCTGGAGCTAGTGTGGTTCCAAAGTTTAACAGCTTTAGCCTTTGGAGACCCGGAGGCGTGCATACTTGTTTTCAGTTTCTCCTCCTTTCATCTCCCCCCACTCGGAGCCCTACCACCTCCCAGCTGCCCTGCTCGCTCCATCTCTCCCTGCAGAAGGACACTCCGCTCACCCTCTAACAAACGTCCCACGCGGCGCAGAGCATCCCCATGCAGCAGCGGTGCCTCCCTCACCGTCCTCATGTCCTCCCGCCTGCTCCAACAGGATGGGGGTCCCAGATTCCCATTTTGCCCTCAAGACCATCCAGGGAGACAAGCGACTGCCAGCTGCTCTCTGGACATGCTGGGTCATGTCCAACAATTAAGCTTTTTGTGATGAGTTCCAGTCTTGAACTTTCTTTCCTTAATGAGGCGGGTTTTTTTGTTAAAAAGGCCGTACAGGTAATAGTGAAGGCTTAATGGAAGACCTAACACATCCTTATGTCACCGGGGCTGTATGATAGCGAAGAGATATTTTCAGGCATAAATTTTTTATTAGGGGATGTACTATAAAGCTCAAAAATATCTCACTAAGCCTAGCTTGAGCTTTGTGTTCTTTTTGCTTGTGATTCTCGTGCCTGCACAGACTCAAGGCCAAATTCAATGTAGCAATGTGCTTCTAAAGCATGTTTTGATGTCTCTCTCATTTATGGTAAAACATTAATTTAATGCTCTTTTCTCCTAATACCATATGAAAGTTTTCTTTGTTAAAATAGAATTGCATGTATAAAACAAATTGCAGTGTAAGTCCTTGAACACCTTAAAAAATCATCCTGAACGATTTTTCATCACTCAAATTACATTGTTCCAGTAGTGTCTGTCTCCTAACCTTAGTCTTCAAGCTATGTGCATCCCCCACTTCTCCCTATTTGTCACTGGCACTCAGCAAAGTCCTTTCCATTAAAACCATTTTTCCTCTTGCCACCTGCTAAATCCTCCAATTGTACAGTAACAGACAAAATAGTAGAACAGTTAAATAGCAGAAGAAAATCGGGGCACATTTTCATGAACTTTCAAGAAATTTGTTTACACTTTTGAAAGCTGTGTACATATAAACCTTATTCATTATATTTCTTGGGTTTGCCTAGAAGAAAATGTAGAGTGGGAGAATGGCAGAGCAATGTAAACTGCAAACACAGCACTGGAGGCTTTCTTATGGGAGTCAGTGAAAAAAACCCCAGCATTAGAGATAATAGAATTAAGGACTTTGGATTTCTACATGAAAACACTTGTGCTTTGATTATCTATGGTACAGCCACAGGTGTCATGAGATGCCTGTTACTTTTACTGTCTTTGAAGGTGAATTCAATACATGCTTTCATCTAACAGTGCCCCTAATTGACAACACAGCTAAAGTTATCCTAATGCAAAATCTATAGTAATATATGGTCTTTCCCTAGCCCTTTGTATTGCTCCTCATCCCAAATCAAAAAGAAACTTCTTGACAAGAAAGGAATGATAACAGAAAATTAACATGTAACCCTAATCCCTCTTCAAAAAAAGGTTCATAGCATTGTTATCTCCTTAACACCTTTCCTGAAATGAATCATAAGAAAGTCCATTACACATCCCTGCATGAACCAAAATAAAGAATTAGGTGTGCAATCATTGTACAGCAGCTAATAAACTGCAAGTGAAAGTTCCCATGGCATAGCAGGGTGAATTAAAGACACTATGGCAACCTTAATATACAGTATTTTCTATTAGAGTATTTATAATTAATTCCCTATTAATTTACAGCTGAACAAACTCATACGACCTATATGTACATGCATATGCATACACATATGGATAATCACATCACATGTGATGTTTATGCTTTCTTCTTTAGCACAGAATACATTAACAGAGTGTACCTAAACAAATGTCTCTCTGTGCCAAAACTTGGGTGCTGTGTAATTGTAATTTATTAAAAATGCATTGCCTGTAGCAAAATGCTTAGTTCTGGGTAGCAACAAGCTGAAAACTCAGTGGACAAGATCTCCAAAGAGGCAGAAGAGAACTTAACATGCTCTTATAACACGATTCCATTTAACCATAGAACCTTAGGGTCCCACTAAGAACTGGGGTGATACATGAAAAAAATGGTGCCTGCTTTGTGTGGCTTGCAATCCACCTCTGTACCAATTTACCACACACACTATCTTCCAATAATGTTTTATTACAAATGTGGTAAATAGCATACTGTCACAGCAGATACCAGAAAATCACCAAGATGAATAGGCATATACGGTATTTGTAAGTGTTCCGAAGATTTCTACTTATATGAGGGACTTCCTCGTTCCTCCAGAACCAGAAAATAACTTCCTCTCCACACTGTAAGTCAGAGAATACAGAGAAGTCAGAGACTCACAAAAGGAACTTGGGAGAGGAAAACATCAGACTTCAGTTTCTCCTTTTCTGTTTCTCTGGCAATGAAAACTTAATTACAGACAGATTTTTCCATATGATGCCTTTATGTTTGCATACCTATAGCATGCAGCTATTCTACCAGTGACCCCTTCAGGTCCATCGCTGCTTTGAGCTTACAAAACTATCAATCCTGCAAATGATCTACCAAGCTGATGCCTGAGGGAAAATCCCTCAGCGTGCTTAAGCCCATGTGGTAGTAAGTGAAGCAGTTCTCAAAACAAAAGGGCTAGAAGTAATCCTATATTTGGACTACTGATCAGAGTTTCATCACATGAAGTAACCCTTCATCAGTACAACCGGCCTTCAAAATGTTTCAACAGCTGGGGCTAGTTGTCACCTCCAGAAGAACATTATCACCTGTTAAGGAAATAGGACATTTGGGGACACGCTTCACTAGCAATTTAGGGAGATCTTTCTTCCCAGAACTGAACGGGGGAGGAGGGGGAAACAGTGAGATTTTTGAGCTATGTCATCCAGTGTGCAAAACCTAAAAGAAAAGGTATTTTGTAAGTAAGTGAATTGTTTGAGGAAGCGTTCCTCCAAAGCGACCTTTTCTGTTACGGTGCTTTCAAGAGCAGTCTGTGAAAACAGCAGCTTTGCTGAGCGTGTTAATAACGCCGGTTTGCACACTGCAAACTGTTTCACAGGTCACGAGTGAAGATGGATCTCATTAGAAAATAATTTAAGTTCTTCTACTGTCTGAGTTATACTGGGGAAAATCCAATGTAAGCCAATGACTTCATGTTATCAATTAAAAGCGAAAATTGCCTGAACAATGTTAACTCTGCTTCATTGTACATAGGCATTGCCACACAGCCTTGAAGCACATCACCACGTGCTGCTACACCCCCACCCCAACAGGCATTTCAGATGATGAAGGGATGATTAAAATACTCGTTTTTGTACGTAGTCTTCAATGCATGGCCTTTTTCACAGTATACTGCAAATTACAGTTCCCCAGCGCAGGATTCATCTCATTCATGGTCAAAAAACCCTAATTATTTACCCTCTGTAGGCTTCTTGCTCTCCTTCCTCCAGAGGGCGATTCATCTGACACCCCACTTGGGGTGAGATATATCTCTTGACTTAGACATCTGCATTTCATATGAAAAGATTGGGCAGTACCCTCGACCTCCAGACCAAACACTAATGTTCTCTCCTTTTTATTTATTTTTTTTAACATCTTCCAAGTTCCTTTTCTAAAAAAACACAGTCTCCTGAACACTATTTCTGAGAGTTTAGGGCTGTCTATAAAGCTATTAGGTTCAGTGAAGAAGGTAAATGAGTGAAAAGAGGATACCAGACTTGAACAAGAAAGCTGACAAAATGAACCCATGATGCTTTCTGAACACTAATACTTGCTGTCATTTATTCTCAAAACTGACTTACTTGTCATAGCTTACTTCTTTGGTAAAAATCATGCTCAGTTCTTTGGGTCAACAATACAATTTCTGATTAAAATATCTTCAAATGAAGGATCAACACTCACCCCCAGATCTGGGTCCAAGTGCACTATGTAAGCCTCACACACTAAAAATGAACTGAATTTATTCCTCTCCAAAAGCATTGCAAATTTCTGAATTCCTTCAAGTGAAGTCACTCCAGGGTTTGTTCACTTCTTTAGCAGAGTTAAATTAAACTTTTTAGTTTGACTATTGACTGACATTTCTTTTTTCTTTTTTTTTCTCCTTAGTTGTCTGACCATTGAACTGTGGTAATACAGCAACTGTATGACAGGGTTTTGTTTAATCACATACATTTTTCAGGCACTATTCAGGAAAAGAGGAAGAATACCTTTTGTTATGGTACATGAATTTTGGGTGTGTGGCACCTACTCCTTGCTCTGCCAGAGGCTTCCTGGGGAGACTGTCTGAAGTCCCTTGGAGTCATCTGTACCAAACTGCAGTCCTCAGTTGGGACTTTGTGCTTCCTTGGTCCCAGGAAAGGGACAGGCACATCCCCAAGGGTGAGCCCAGCCCTCGGCAGGCTGAGTCTCCCTTGGAGGATGCCCCTCTCTCAACCTCTGCATGAGTCAGCTTCCCATGTGTAAATATGAATAGGGATCCTCCCCTTCCAGTTATCCTGGAAGTTCACAATTGCAAAGACTATCTTTTACTGCCAGTGTCACTCTATGCATGTATAACAGGTCTCTGTTCTTGGTACATCTGTGCTATAGCACTCATTACTTTTGTATTATAGACTGTTATCAACATTGTCCGTTAGCACTTGTGCAATGTTTCCCCTTTCCACTCATTTGTCTTTTACACCATAAGGTAAATAGCGTTGCTTTATTTCACATATTTGTCCTTCACCTAATCTATTTATTGAGCGATGTGAGCTAGAAAATGTGAAGAAGGACCATGGGGTTCAGCAGTGAAAATATATTCTGATCTCTATGGTGGCTAATGGATCAAAAACCCACTTGCCTCCAGCACATGCCTCCCAACCTGAGCAGAGCCACGGGCACTGGAGTGGTGCACGCCAGCTTCGCCATCAGGCATCACAGGCATTTCTCTCATTGGTGGTAAGTATCTGGGAAATTTCTCCGCTTTTTTGGCACCGTAAATCTTATGCTCAGCTATAACTTAGAGATAAATTATGGTACATTCAGCTGCCATTAGTTTCAAATTAGCAGTGTCATTTAGATTTCTTTTTGTATAAATATTATTAAAGCTACAGATTCCAAAAGTTTGGATGTATGTTAGCAGAGTGTGCTCACTAATCCTGGGAAGATCATGCCTCCTGTTCCATGGGATTTAGTCTTGTCTCCGATTCAAACAGATTTGTGGTGTGAAATGTTGAACAGTGCTGCTGGTGACTAGTTATTCACAAAAGCCAATGCTGATACCTCATTTTTCGTGTCCTCACACACTCTCAATTGCACTGGAAACTGCTCCTTTGAAAACAAAGCAACAAGTGAAAAAAACCACAGTGTTTTCTTCCATGGTTAGTTGCCAGTAGTTGGCAAAATAAAAGCCTGGATTGAGAAATGGAGGCTTTTTCTGTTCTGATCCCTCGCCGCACCAAAGGGGACTCATGACCTGCAGTACATGCGAGTGGACTCAGACGTAATCCAGCCAGTTGTGCCCTTCACCCTGAGCTGCTTACTGTGGCAGGGCTAAAGCAGAGCCAAGTGACAGGATGCTGACACTGCCTTCTGGTGGCCACTGTCAAAAAACATTTAATTTATATGCCTTGCCATTGCGTACAGCAAGTTCTCTTGGCCCCTGTCAAGACTCTGGAAGGGAGAGCCAAGTCATGTCCCTTGGCTAGGCTCATCCTTGGCAGATATTCAAGCTTTCAGCTTTTCTTGGAGTAGATGATAGTCGCTTACAGCTATCCTTTGTAAACGTTCAGCCTTCGGAAGGTAGTTAATGGTCCCTGCTACTTTATGTTGGTCCTGTTTGAAGCTGCTGGGTTTGACGCCTGAGCACTTCCCGTCTTTATAGAGAGTATCACGTGGTAACTGGGGATGTCTATGGGTTCTGTCAGATTGAATGAAAATATTTTCCTTACACTAAGACTTTTCTAAATTATTTTTTTTTATTTTCTTAACCATGGGAGAGGCAACCTAATGCTCTAGAAAAAAAATAATACTGTTGATTTGTGCTGCATAAAATCATCCTTCAAGATATAAATGATCAGACGTTGACAGTCATTCATCTCAGGTACCAAGCCAGCCAGATACAAGTCAGCAGATGTATCCCTGTTAGCACTAAACTGAGACGGAGGCAACAGATGCTACCTCTCAGCAGGGCTTATTAGACCATGCTCAACAGCACGTTGACATAGTTACTCAGTATCCCAACTTCTTCTGGCCTGCAACTGCTTAGCTCACGGCAAAGGCAAAGGAGGAGGCAACTGCACAGACCGTGGCAGACATGCCTTCACCCTAAGGCACGGCGTTTGTAGACGACTTTTAAAAAAGTCAGGGGGAGCTGAAAGCTCTGTTGTCCTTTGTACTTTTGAAAAGTCTCCCTGTTGATTAGTTCCCTGGTCCCCACACTGTGGCTCTCAAGCCAACTACGTAACAGACCATTTATTTGTACTGTAGGTGGGCTGTCGCGGTCACATGTGTGCACTGACTGTGGACTGAGGATGTGCACAGGACATCAGGACATCTCTTATGTAGAGAGGTAGTCATGCCACTCAATTAGCAAAGAATAGCTATCAGAAGTAAATTGAATGAGAGCAGCGCTTTTATCCACCTTCTCCCTTTTCCGCTCCCCCCATCAGTCCCCCAGGCTTGTTGCCACACTCAGGTGCTCACACTAATAGTGCTCTTCATACGCAGGCAGCATAGAGTGTCTTGTGGGTACCTGCTGTGGCTTTCAATGCACAAATGATAAATAATTGTTTCCATTTTGAATTCAAACTGATTTTTCAAATTTATTATTTTATCCAAGTCTCATCTTGCAGCAGTGACTGCCCAAAGAGCTGTCTTGTGTCAAACTGTTTGAAGATACTATGACACACAAAATCTGAAACTAAAATAAGGACATTGTGTATGTTTTACCTGGTAATGATTGATAACTTTAATTAATGTCTTCAACATTTATGGAAGGACAGTTTAAGTAATGCAGAATACAAAGAAGGTAGTCCCAGTACTTTTTGTGGGACTTAATTATATTCAGCAATTTGTACATTACATTCTGAGGAGAAGAACTTGGGGGTGTTGGTGGATGAGAAGCTTAACATGAGCCAGCAATGTGAACTGGCAGCCCAGAAAAAGCCAACCATATCCTGGGTTGCATCAAGAGAAGCGTGGTCAGCAGGTCACGGGAGGTGATTCTGCCCCTCTACTCTGCGCTCGTGAGACCCCACCTGGAGTATTGTGTCCTCAACACAAGAAGGACATGGATCTGTTGGAACGGGTCCAGNCATTCTATGAATCTATGATTCTATGATTTTTTTTAAAATTCTAGGTTTTATGATTTCAGAACAAACCAGCTAAACACATATCTGTGTTGCTTTGTTTAAAATTACAGCTAGCAAGCCAAAACTACATGTTCCAACTAACTGGTCTTATGGCAAACTAAGTCTGAGATCCAAGTACTAGCAATGCAATGGTGACGGTCATTGCAACTGCCTTAGGTGACACTGGCTTGTAAACGGGGATTTAGATAAGATGAAAAAAATCTCCTAAAATTATCTATGTTTTTCCAACCATTTTTGGGCTGCTCTGGACCAGTGCCTGGTTCTGTTTGAAATACACCATTTGCAGACTTTGCCTGTGAAGATTATTCCAGAGACTAACAGATGCACTTTTCCATAAAGTTTATTTTTTCCAGTCTAGTTTTTCCCCTGTATTAATTTTTTCAGTTACTCCAAGGCTCTAGTAAGCTGCCAGAGAAAATAACAGCAGAAGTTCTGCAAGATGGAGAATGGAGAACTAAAGAAAAGGAGATGGGGAGGGTTACTGCTTCTACAAGGACTAAGTAAAGGAAAGATTTTCTGGTGAAGGCAGCAGCCAAGCGTGCCATACTTCTGTCACCTTTCCTTTGTGAGTCATGGGTTGTTTTCTTTCTTGAGCTTTGTTTCATTTACCTCAACAGTCAGAACAAGCAGAAGGTCTGGGATAATTTGACTCACAGAGCAATAAGGTGTTTTCATACAGGATTTCCCTGTGTCAGTGGGAATTGAGGCAACCAAGACCCAGCTGCTACCCAGTTAGCTACCAAGTCAAGCTTTTGGACAGAAAGGACCACTCAGCTGTACCAGTGCTTGTACCTACAGAAACAACAAATAGCGGAGGCTTGGACTGCCTCATCATGCTTTGCTTGCTCGAACACCAGTCCCAGAAAACAGCTTATTCTTTTCCTAGACTCATTCTTTCAAAGTTTATTTCTTTCAAGGGTGCCTGTAATTTCAAAATACTCTGTTTATTTTTGAGTCTTTGAACTTTCATGAGACTAATAAAATAGTTACAGAAAAAGTAGGAAAAAATATTTATACGCTACAATATCACGAACCACCTTAATGAACTTGATACATGCGTTGTTAGATCGGCTGTGCTTACTCCTATAGGTCAGGTGCAATTGTTTAAATGCACATCCTTATAGACCCAGTCTTTAGTTTTAGCCCATTCACCAAATCCCATCTGTTTGATATACTTTTATGACACATGTGATGACTTCCAAAATGAGCAGTCAGAACAAAATCCTAACTGTTGAGAGAGCGAATGGAGCATTTCTCAAAATTATGAAAACATAAGAATTCATACATTGTAGAACCACAGGACAGAAGGAGAAATTTGTTCTTCCAAAGACTGGAAACCTCAGCCCCGTGCAGGACCACCCTAGAAACTGCTTCCCTTCAGCAGCCATGTGCTTTTGGCTTGTGTCTGCTAGTGGTACAGCTGGAGGTGGATATTGCATGAACACCCAAGAGGGTGGGGGTGAGACACCAAGATGACTGTGACTATACCTTCTGGAAAGTATTCTCAACAGGACTGCTGTATTTCCATGTTTGCATTTAAAGATCTTGTGCACACTCACATTTTAAGCATAAGCAAAGTCAGTGCACTAAGGTGTGAGACATTTGTAGTCTAGATTCAAAATATAGCCTGCCCATTTTTTTTAAATAGAAAGTGGTGGTTCCATAAGCACTGTAACCATATTTTACAAAAAAAAAAAAATGATGTCTGAGATAGCCCAAGTACAGTTTAGCTAGGTATTGTGCTTTAAGAAAGCACAAAAGGTCTTTCAAGTCTCTCATTATTTAAAGACGATTTCAATTTATGCAAGTGGGGCTGTATTGTTAATTACACGTATTTTGTGTGTGTGCAGATATGGAATTACATGCAACTTCTGTCTGACCGTGTTTTGATACACAACACACAGGTTGAACTTTCAGCCTTCAACTTGCAGTCTTTCCTAACAGTCATCTGAAAAATATAAAAGCATTGAACCTGGCCGCCTTTGAACCACCAACGTTATTGTGGTGATTCAGGTTTTCCTTTGAAAATGCTGAAAGAAGATCATACTCCAGCAGGAAAAAGAGAAGACTCAGTATTTTTCCTGTTGGTCTTCACAGCACTCACATATTTGTTTCTGTATTGGTAGTGATTCATATCACAAATGCCTTTGTCCATTTCTCTCTTTCTGCTACAATAGCCCAAGTAATTAACCAAGTGAAGAGGCTGTCAATTAAACACTGATACTAATCTTGGCATAAAAGCTCCCTTAAGAAACACTGAGTTGGAACATATTTTACAGCGTCACCACTGCCTTCATTCAGCTCACTTCTCGGACAATTAAGTGCTCCAAATGTTTTTGTGTCATCCGGGCAACACTAGTAGCATGAACGACACCTGCTATAGATACGGTCCTTCCAAAGAATGCCTGGGGAATACAATGTCTATTGTGCCAGCAAGGCTGATTTTATCAGGCAAGGGACATTATATAGTTAATTAATGCCAAGATCTTTAATGATAAGATTGTTAAGGACAATTAAGAAGATGATTATAAGTGTCCTTGGTAACAAGAATGCAATACTGATTTTAGCTTACTTTCACTAAGTGTGGCTTAAAGGTCAGTTTCTCTGAAGTGTGAATACTTAAGCATTCTTTGGATAGATGTCATTATACATTAATCTCAGGAGGAAAACACATTTCTTTAATCTATCCGTGCAGCAAACGGAAATTAATGTGAAACTCTTGCTAAGAAATTAAGGTAACATATTTCAACGAGAAACATCTAACTGGTGTTGCATCCTCAAGCAACAGCTCTGGGTCCGTGCTCTGGGATGAAGTCAATGGAAAGTATCACTTCGACTTCAGCCCACCTGGTTCAGGACCGTGACCATGCAGTCAGCAGATGAACATGCCCTCCTCAGTCAGCCCACCCGTGCTCAGTAAGCATCTCCTGTTTCTCACCTGCCCAATATTGGATCAAGTTCTACTGAGTCTTGCTCATGCACCAAAGGCAAGCTCAAATGGCACTTGGCACAAAAATCGCTCTGTGAACCAGATAAACTCACAGAAGAAAAGTGGTGGATACTGGCAGCACAGATCACACCTTGAATGTTGAAATTAAGAAATTAATTAATTTGCCAATTAAAACTGGATAAGGGCATGTTGGAAGAGGATGTTTCAGCATTCTACAGAGACATCATCAATGAAAGGCGCTTTATGATTTAAAGTTTTAAGTAATTACATTAAAGGTGGATTTAGTGCTGCATGTATGTTTGGGGATGAATAAATCCTACTGTAACTGTCCATAATCCCCCCAACTTTTAGTGGACATTTTATGATGTTAATAATGACGCTCTTATAGCTTTTGTAAAAGGAGTAAAAAAGAGACTTTTCTTACTACACTATCCCCTTCAGTATTTGGCTTCTCTCTGATGGACAAAGTATTAATCACTGACTTTAAAATTAAATATAAAGAAAACACGTTCACCAAGGTGAACATTGTGACCTAATGTGTTTTTATGCGGTGAGAGCACACTAGAGCAGAGATTGGCGTACCTGAAACTTGAATCTTCCCAAAGTTTTTAGTGGTTGCTAGCACATTTGGAAATCAGTTTTAAGTAGGAATTGTTTGAAGAATGGATGACCAGTAGATGCAATTCCACAAATATGAAGAAAAATAATTGCTTAAAAAAATCTCTCCTACTTAAAAAAAATATAAACTTTTGATTTTTTTTTAAATGGCAACAGTTATAAGGAGGGATGAAATGGAAAGTAATATACAATTTCCATTCAGAGAAATGAAAGGGATATCTAAAATATCAGTGACTATTTCATTGAAACTAAAGATAAAAACCATATACAATAGATAAATCCATGTTAGGCATCAGGTTAACATAGGAGCAGATGGTATAATGAGAAATAGGGTACAGAAAAAATAAAGAGGTTTAAGAGAGACTGCTGTGCCACCTTTAGAACAAATAATTCTATATGGAGCTATAAATAGAAAAGGAAGTTCATTGTTTGGGAAAAAAAAAAAAGAACATGAGGAATCACTTGTTAAAATTACTTATTTTCAAAACTGACAGGTTCAAACTTGCATCCAAAATCCTGAATGATAAGCTAAGGAGCTCTTCAGATCAGAATTTGTTTTTAAGCACTCAGTAATAAACTAAGAAGATGACAAAGGGTAGAAAACCAGAAAACTGAGCTTTTTTTTTTTTTAAAGAAAGGGGAAATGACTAAAGAAATATGTTCAAGTCTACCAAGACTAAGAAACTACAAGCTACAAAAATATGGTTAAAGGTAATCAGCACGTTTTGTGGAACATTGGTCTTCTTAAACATAAAAAGTACTAAGAATACACATTTGGTAAATAAATGCAACTTTTTTATGATAGCGTATCTTGGATTTATCCCAGGTATCTGATATAGTACCAAATGCTATATTGGTTTTAAAACCCCACTTCACTCTGAACCAGGGACACGTTCTGTTTGACAGTGCCCCGTTTAATGGATTGAGAAGCCTGGCCAACACCATAACACAAAATAGGATATAACAATAACATGTGACCTTGAAAGCTGCTTACATACAACCTTGCTTAGCCACCCCAGAGAAAGTATAATCTTTTTTTTTAAAGGGTTTTCCAGAGGAATGAAGATCTACCACTTCCTTTTAGCAAAAAAACCCACCTTTTAAACACTGTAGAAGATGACTACGATTCTGCAATGTAAACAGATCACTTAAAATAGGTTTTATTTTCACTTATTTCATAGTAAACTATCCCCACTTCAGCTGAGACAATTTCTCTCCAGATTTTAGTGCCCACAACACAGAAATTTTGAAGCACTAGGAGCAGAAAAAACTACACTGATGCTTTTTTGCTACGCAGAAATAAACCTGTTTGCAGGAAAGTGGAAGAAGAGTAGTGAATAAATCAAAATTGCTAGGGTTTTGCACAACACTTCATGTTTGGAAACAAAGCTATTTTGCCATCAAGGATATACTGATATAAACAGCAGCTGCTGCTCAGCAAGTCTGTTATTCTTAACTACTTTGTAATTTCTTTATTAGTAATCAATTCCACTGCATGCTAAATTGCAAAGAAATTGTGGTTCTGATTGTACATTGACACACAACAGTTTTATTCAGCAGGCTGCCTTCCTGGCAAACCAGTGGATTGCTTTTGCTGGCTCAGAAACTTGAACGTGTAGCCTTTCTGATGCTGACAGATTCCATCTGCTCCCCTTTAATTAACATCTAATATGTAAACCATCTAATACATGCAACACTGCATAACAAGGGATTAAGACAGAGAAGGTAACCCTTCATCATAAAGCTGTGTCATCTCTTAGGATCTCATTACAAATGGTGAACAGTACCAAAACGAAAGGAGAAGTACAGACTAGCAGAAACAGCAACATGTAGGTTGTCTTGCTGCAACAACTATAAACATATATCAACACGGAGACAAAATAAAGTAGGTGTAACAGCTTTCATAAATGCATTCACATAGGTACATTGCAGCTCAGGTAACAGCTGATTTAATGCAATTACAAGGAAGAACAGGATCTACTAAATTGTGTTCCCAATTATTGCCAGCTAGAAGCATTGTTTCTGTCAGACTCTGGCACAATTCATTAAACCTGTTGAAAGTGCTAATTAGCTCATGTTCTACAAATGAAAGAGTCCGGGCTGCACTCTGCTTTCTAATACCTACCAGCAGCCAAAAGCTGGGGATAAAAATATACAAAGAACACCTTCTAGGAAAGCCCTGTAACCAAATTGAGATGTCCAAAGTAAGGGAGAAAAAATGCTCTTCTGCATCACAGCAGCTGATGAACAAGCATGAAATTTATGTGGCTGGGGGACAGGGCTTGCCACCTTTCATGGCTAGCTAAGTTATGTGAAAGGTCAAGGCTGCTATGTTTTCATGATAACATCTAAGCAGAACATAAGCATTTGGAGAGTCTCATCCACACATCTATCTAGTGTGTTAGAATAAACTCATGCAGAACAGCTGCAACAAGGCTTGCAATGCTCAACAAAGGGCAGGAAGATTAGAGACCTCGATAATAAGACATGAAAGACCCTAATGGCAAGAGGAGAAGGGGAACTGTGCTCACTAACCCGCAGCAATGACAAAATCATTATTTGAAGCCTCTTAGAAAAGGCTGAAAGAGAAGGGGAGGGAGGAATGGGGGGACAGTGTGAGATCAACACCTCCTGGCAGGGTTGGCTTTTGGTTTTCTGCACAATGTGAGCTACAGTCTTGTGATACGAGCTCTTGAGCTACTAATATTAAGCTGTACCAGTTGTTTTCCATTTGCTCAAAATGGATCTGGGAGGCCCGTCCCCAAAAGGACGCTGGCCGAAACTGCTGCACGCTGTGGGCTGAGCAGGGCTCCGACAGCAGAGAGGAAAGCTCTGCTCTCATGTCAGTAAGGCCTCTACATATTTATTTGCATTTCCCTCTTCCCTGCTTCCAGTTCCAGGAGCCATGTAAACAAATGCCTTGCTCCAACCCGCACAAGAAGGACAGGAGCCCATCATTCACAGTATCTTCAGTGGGGCCTGGTCAAAAGCTTAAGGTGAGTAAGAAGGCTCACAGCGGGATCCGTCCCATCTGGGACTGATTTTTCAATCAATGACTGTTGTCAGCAAAGTTGAAAAAAACAAAGATTGCATGGAAGTCCACATGAGCTTACTTTAGCCCATGCTTCACATCTCTGTTTCTTAGAGCTTGGGTACCTAATACTATGCTTATTTAAGAAGCAATGAAAACAAATAAATTTCACAGAGACCACAGACAGATGTCAATGAAGTGCCTCACAAGAGGTGTGTCAATGCTACCAACTACCCCAAAGTGCAGAGATCCATACTTACCACTAACAAAAGACACTGAAACGTCAGTGACGTTCACCAAATAGTTCTCAAAAGTCAAAATGTTTCTCAGTTTTGCTTTGTTTTCTGTCCATCTTCTTTAATTTTCTGTTTACATTAGCCAAGTTTTTGGCTGCTGGGAAGGTGTATCTTTGTCAGGTCTGTCTGTTCATGGCATACTTGTCCTGTTCCTCTTCATTCCAATTAATGGTCATGTTTCCACTGTCACAAAGGCAGTGTCTGTGCACTCTTTAATAAAACATGTGTATCAATACTGTGACAAGGCACAATTTTTGCTTGCCTGAACTATGTCCTGTTTAGACATTACATACTCTGTGCTATCTGTAATTTAGTACTGTATTGAGAAAAGACCTAAAGAGAAAGCAAAAGAAAAAACCAAGCCAAGTCCTGGTCTTTTTTCACTTCTTCCTAAAATAGGTGTTTTTTCCAGTATTTTGGGGTTTTTTTGCTAAACTGACAAAGAAATTGCTTTCTGACCCTGTGGTTTTCTCTAAATGTTGTCGAAGAGAATGAACCTTCTACTCAATTAATGTATGTGCTGAGATTTTCTTCATACTACTTTTAAGATCAGACCTGTATTTCCTAACCCTTTTTTTTTTCTTCTTTTTTTTTTTTTTTCTGCCACAGGCTAAATGCATTAGGCAGCTACAGGACCATTCTCAAGCCATTAAACCTTCCTTTTGAGAAGAGGCTCTCTAGCTACAGTTTCACTCTTATCTCCATTTCCGATCGGAGGAGGAAGTCCCGCTACAGTGATCCTGCCTTGAAGCCTTCCACCAGTATCCCGCTTTGCAGGAGAACGCGTGTCCTCCTCTCCCCACCACACCCCTGTGGTGTCCAAAGACCCAGCTAAAGCAAAGCATCGATTATCTCCCTGACCTCTGTGTTAGTTTGCTTGGGAGCGGTCACCCTGCAGCAAGCAAACCGAAAGGCAGATTTGCCGTGGCAGAGCCTTGCTCCAGACAAGACCCTGGATGCAACACAGGGTGATGTCTTGGTTTGAAGTCCTACTCTTTAGGGGAGGAACATGACACTGGCACTGGCTAATGGAGGATAAACTTCAGTAAGGCTGGGGAGAAGTTAAAGGAGGGCTTCCATACTGATGAAACAAATGGATTGGGATGATACCATAGACTGGGTGGTAACAACAGACAGTTTGTGAGCCTCAGTCTATATGTTACGGAGCCCTCACTCACCCTCCAATCAGCTGTTACCTTCCTAACTGATGCAGCCAGAGCAGCTCCTCCATGTGGGTCCAAGAGCCCAGGGCTGGGGAGAGGGAGGGAAAGAGTTTGTTAGAAAATAACACCTGCAGTGGGAGGAGAGGCTGGCAGAGATGGCCAACCCAGCCCTGCCAGCAGGAGCACATGAGGAACAGGAATTTAAGTGGGCAATCCTGTAGGCAGCAGAAGTCAAGCAGAGAGGTTTTCTGTGGCTGCCTTGCATGGGTTGTCTGCTCCCTGGTAATCTGGGTGAGCTAAAATTACAATATTCCCCTTTGAGGAAAGCACTAATCTTCGTGTAT
Source organism: Arenaria interpres (assembly GCA_013399435.1). NCBI lineage: Eukaryota > Metazoa > Chordata > Aves > Charadriiformes > Scolopacidae > Arenaria > Arenaria interpres. The sequence goes on from VXAK01019731.1 coordinate 116,211, forward strand.
TTCCTACGCTTATCTGATAGCTTTCTCAAGACTTAGTTCAGTGTCATGGAACTTTCAACATCATGGAGGTCTCTGTTCTTCATTCAGATGCTTTTGAAATAGGCAGCAGCATGCGCACAGCCACACATACAGACCAGGCACAGTTTACTTACAGAAATCCTACATTTTAGCAAAACAGGCAAAATGTGTTTCGACAGCATGCGCTCAAAATCTAGCAAGTTTCATGAAAGGCTGCAATACAGTTTTGGGGAGTAAGAGAGTAAATTTGGACTACTGATTTTCATATTGATTTAGCCACCTTTTTGTTTTTTATCCCAGTAAAACTTGGCAGTTTTAACATGACAATTAATGGCTCTCTACAAATAGACAAGGGTGCCAAACACCTAAAGGAGCTGAAGTCAAGGTTTTATCTCCAAGCAATTGAACTCAGGCAAAGCATATGCTTTGTACATGTTGGTAATATCATGATGATGGAAGGGGAAAAGCTGTGGTCATATGTCAGCGGAGTTTTTAAAATTGTTAAATGAAATTGAAGGGCAGTTTTCCAGGTTAACATTTATTGCTTTTTTCTTCAGAAAATAACAACTTTTGTGTTTCAGCAAGGAGTGCAAGCAAGTTGAACTTGTACAGAATAAGTAGCAGAGAAATTGTCAGCTCCTGTGTTTCAGACAGGATAGCTAGTGGATTTCAGGCATTTCTGTCTTATTTAATCACCGTTAACTGCAGCCTGGAATGCTGACACAATGCGTAGTGAAAGCAAAGAGTGCAAATTGGGCATGATAGAGGTTTCTTGGTGCAGGAAGGAAGTAACATAACACTGAACACAGCTCAAGTTGCACTGTGAGAACAGAATGAACAAGCAAACCAGGTCTCTGTCACAAGACAACAGAGAGCAAAAAAATATAAAATCAAAATGAGGTTTAGAAGGAAAAGAGAAATGAAATGTTTCCATTTTACTTTACTTCCTAAACTGATCTTTCAAAATACAGGAAGAATGGGTATAGCGTTAAATGCATGTTATGCTTTAGTTCAAATAGTAACTTAAACAATTATGCATGTTGATTTTAGCGAGAAAAATTTTATGCTTAAGTGCCAAAGTCTTTTTTCTGAAAGTTTTCAGGAACCCAATTCTTGTCAGCTCTCAGGGACACTCATATTCAGAACTTCAGAGAGGGATCTTCAAATGCATGCACCTGAGTTCAGGATGTAGGTCCTGCTGAGAAAGCAGATGGCTGAACCCTGCTGGCTTAAAATTCCTGCAGTGTATCTTAATATGGGAAAACTTTTGAAGCTCTGTCTTCATGTCTATGACATTATTGGCTGTTGAGGTTGGAGCAAAATTCTTAAAAGTGTACTTCTCAAAAAACCCTACATATCACTATCTACTTTGTGCCTCCCCAGCGTCCCCCATACAGAGAGGTAACAAGTGATTTTGCATGGACCCCGGTGATGATCGGCTGCTCTTCTGTGTCTCAGCAAAACCACCATTCTCCCAGCCTAGCTTGCCTTAGGAAGTTTTTCCCCACCCTTATGCCCTTATTCTCAGATCTTGTCTATCGGTCTGGTGTTCTTGGTAGACCAGTGGGTCTGACGTGCTTACTGGGAGTCTCATGGGAGGCCACGGCCCTGGACTTGCCCAGAGCTAATGGCTGTCAGAGGTGATCGCCGATCAGCTGCATGGCCTTCACCTTCCAGATCTCACTGGAGGCTTTCACCATTGTGCCAGGTCTAGGCAGTGGATGCTGGTGCCTACTGGCAAGATCAACAATGGTGCAGTTAAATTATGGAAGAGATCCCAGACACACTGGCTAGTGTCTGCCTCCACTGTGAGGTAGAACTCCAGGAGCCTGAAACCAGTAGCTTCATGCCTGAGAGCATGGGGAAGGCCATCCAGCCCACTTGGGGCTGCTGCTTGCCATGGACCTTGCAGAGGAATTGCTGGCTGCCAGTGGGAACAGCCTCCTGCCCTGCCTTTAGTTAGACCAATGCATGTGCCATCCCATAAAGTGAGGACAACCATTACAGATCAAGAATGTCAGACATGTTAAATACCCAATATCAAAGCCTAGAGGTTACAGGTTGCCCAGAGACATTGTGGAGCCTTCATCCTTGGAGAGATTCAAAACCCGACTAGGCACAGTCCTCGATAACCTGCTCTTGGTCACCCAGAGCAAGGAGGGTGGATTGGATGATCTCCAGAGAGATACTACCTCAGATGTTCTGTGATTCTGTGAAACCCCATTAGGTTACTGCAGAGTAGAGGTGGCACTTTAAGCTTCTTTTAGAAGGACAGACACAGGGAGATCCAGACACCAGGGGAGAGGGGACAAGAAGAAGCAGCCTGGCATTTCCGCTAGTTCCCTGTGACTGTGCTTCTGTCCCTAAACCCAAAACACTGAACCTTCTGCTCGGAAAAAGTCTTTGGAATCTTATTGTCTGCAGGGATTTTATAATTAACCCTGTTTTAACAATTAAGCTCATCCTCACTGGAACCCAAGTAGTTCTAGAAAAAGATTCTTTTCACAGAATCACAGAATCACCATGGTTGGAAGGGACCTCTGAGATCATCGAGTCCAACCTTACTGTACACAACTAAACTCTTGCTATCCTAGCAAATAATTTTTCTTTGAAGCCAGTGAAAAGCTCCACAGGCTCAGCAAGACCAACTCCTTTGCAAGCAGCCAATTCAGAATTACTGATTTAAAATCATAGAATCATAGAATGGTTTGGGTTGGAAGGGAACTTAAAGATCATCTGCAGTGGGCAGGGACACCTCTCACTAGACCAGGTTGCTCAAAGCCCCATCCAACCTGGTCTTGAACACTTCCAGGGATGGGGCGTCCACGACTTCTCTAAGCAACCTATTCCAGTGTCACACCATCCTCACAGTAAAGAATTTCTTCCTAATATCTAATCTAAATCTCCCCTTTTTCAGTTTAAGATCATTACCCCTCGTAACAATGAAGAGATACTCTCCAAATTTACAAATATTCTTTAGTGGATTTACAAATCCACTCTTTTCAAAACAAAAAATACTGTTTAGCTGCTCTGAGATTCACAGCCTTGCTCAGATATTCAGCATCCTATGAAGAATACTCCAGAGAAAACTGCCATCAAAGTCCGTAGTGTACTTCTTAGAGCTGTTACATTATAGACTCCACATTGTTTGTTGTATCTAGTTACACCACACTACAAAAAAGCCTCTCCTTTTTGTTACATACCACCCCATTTTACCTTCATAAAGAAATGTTTAGATTTCTATCCTTTTGGATGTGGACTGAATAATGTCACTTTTTGTTTATGAACATATGTTTTGAATTTCAACGATAGAACACAAGGACAGAGCCAATGAACAGCCCTATTATACTTAAGAAATTGATTTTCTATTCATAAAGAGCTGAGTAGATCCTGTTAGATGGTTTCCCATACAAAAACACTGAATACCTCCAAAGGAGGCTGACGATATCAAAACACTAAAACATGAATAGGATTTCTTCTCAAAGCAAAGACTGAATCAAAATAAAACTGTCCTGATATATCTTTTAATATGGGTGCTTACAATCTAAGAAGTACCTTTACCTTGGCTTTGAATCACTCTGATTTCTGCTACAATGTTTTTGTCATAAATATGCACCTTATTATACAGAAGAAGGGCTTTTGTGAACAGCACAAAGCACACATTTACACACTAATTCTCCTAAACAGCATATGATGTTTGCCATGAAATAAAATACCTGCCATTTTTCAGTTTTAGAACATCTTAACTTTGTGTTCATGTTTTTAATTGTCTGGTACTACTTTTAAAAAATATATATGTGAACAAAAGTGACTGTAATAATCTTTGATAACAATTTTTCAAGAATTATTCAGGAAAAGAGGACTTAATTCCCTGGTTTGATGACAAGAGCAGTTTTTTGAGTGGCAAGTCTTAACCAAAACAATAGAAAATAAAAGGGAGAAGATATTTTACTTTGTATAGAAGCCACATGCAACCTTATCAAGTTGTGCATCACGTAACAAATTGCAGTCTTAGTCGAAATCTTCAGACAGAAATTTTACAGGGATGCAAACACATCTTCCAGACAATACCTATGATTATCTGTTTTCCCAAGGAGAATTTAGTCATTTGCAAAGGATGTGCAAAATATTACCATTGATCTGTCAGCGCTTACTAGTCTTTCTGTTTAGTGTGAAGGATAAGACAGTGTGCAGACTAATGGAAACACTGGCTCAGCAGTTGTAGCAAACTTTTGCTGAGAATCAGGAGGGTGAAGCACAGGCATCCCCAATTCAGCTTTGTACTACCCAAGAGTCTCCTTATGCCCAGAAAGTAGAAAGCAGTACCTAGGCCTGGCAGGAACATAGACGGTGGCTATTCTGCTGGATTTTCCAAAAATGAGGCCACAATAACCCATTCACTTACTACTCATTGATAGGGCACATATCAGTAAACAGGTTCCCTTCTTCAGTTTTTAGTGTAAATGAATAATAGATACTTCATTGTAAAATAAATATAAACCCAGAGTAAGGAACAAGAGTGTTTTTCATTCCCAGCCTAAAGTGTAAAAGGCAAAGCTCAGTAATTTGGTGATGCCACAAACTTTTTTTGAAAGTTTCTGGCTAAAATGTTCAAGAAGATTTTTGGCTTGAAAGGTTTTGCTGTTGTTGCAGTTTTAAAAGATCTGAAACTCTTAAGCACAGTAGCCATGCTCTTCAACAGCAAAGCCACTTAGGAATAGGACTGTTTCTGCTAATGGAAGCACTGTTCAAAGGAAGAACACTACTCCTCAGTTTTCCTCCATAGGCAGCATTTTCTATAAGGAAAGAGGCATTGACCTCTGGCTTGTGGTGGGTAAATGTTAGATTACATTTAGCAAGCGAAAGTCAAAAGTGCTTTCTATGTTGCTTTTTAGTTAATGGCATCTGCTTTGTTATGACAGAGGCTGATCATTGTTCCTTCTGCTCTAAAATACATATTTTGGTCACAAAACTGATTCTACTGTTACTGTGGGAGCATCCCACAATGAATAGCTGTGTCCACCTGTTTCACTTCATTTCTGAACATTAATGAGAGTTACTTTTGATTATGAAAATTACATAGAATAATTTATTTGTGATTAAGGTTTATAAGCTGTTGTTATAGAGTGACTGTGATCAGATACAGACAGACAGGAGGGGGTTATTACCCATTGTTGATAAGTTATGAAAAGTTGCCAGTGACCAGTAAATTCTTGCTATGCCTCACAGAGATTTTTGCTCAATGCCCCTGCATCACCCATTACCTTGCAGTACAATTTTTTTCCCATGGTTCCCCTCCTTGGATGCGAAGGAAGAGCAGGACTGGAGAACCAGCTTTTGACCGTGGGATACCTTATTTCAGGCCCTTTATGTGCCACAGATTTCTCGTGCATTCTCACAGAAGTTGCATGAGGTCAGCCCTACAACAAGGTACCAGCCCTTAGAGTCTAGGAGTGGAGTTCATGTGCGCCATGAGACCCCCGGAGTTTGACGCCCGAGAACAGAAAGAAGCCACTGATGAGCAAATCTATATCTGAATTTCTGCTCTCTCGCTCAGCTTAAGTGCTTTTCCACAGCCCAGATTTTCATAGCCCTGCGTCTTGTCTCAGAAGGTGCACCTTCCTGGGTGGGACCTCGTAACTTGCTCTCCTAAATAACAGTGCAGAGCAATGAGCCAGGGACTAGGAGGCCTTTAGGAAGGTTCAAACCCTCAGTGTCTAGCCTGCAGACTCTGTGGGAGTGCATCTGGCCTTCACTGTCCCTGAGGGGCTCAGCCAGCAGCTCAAAGGGTCAGCAAGACCAAGATCATGGAGATAGGAGCATGACTCCATAACCAGGTAAGTGCATTCACTCAAGATCAAAGTAGGAGGGGAGAGAGAGCTGCTCTGACCTCTGATTCCTACCGACAACACTTTGATGAAAAATGGATATGCACTTCAAGGCCAAGGGCCAGAGCACAGGACCCACTCTCCTGGTGGAGGGACTCCCTCACCAGGCTGCAGAGCAAGAGCTTATTTTCTCTCTGACTGACCCCATTAACCTGATAGTCCTGGCTCAACAGTGGCAGAGCCTGAGTGCAGATATGGAGAGTACTTCTGACCCCTTGGTCTCACTGAGGTGAGGTTTAATGGCTTATTCTTTCTTCTGGCCAGGTGCTTTTGCAGACCTGGACTTGAACATTCTTATGCTCCAGCTCTCACTCTCACATTGCAAAAATAAGCACGTTAATGTTAGGAGCTACACCACGGGAATCACAAAAATAGCAGGTTAGTTACAGCATATTCCCTCAGCACAGAAAGCAGCTGTTAGTGCACTTCAGCTGGGTACATAAGCATCAGGTCAAAATGCTTTAAAAAGCTAAAATAGGTAGCTCCAACAAGAATTTTGCAAAATTATTGCAACACAGGCCAAAATTTGCACTATCAGTACCTTTACCAAATTCAAGTTTCACAAAGTAAAATAAATCAAAACTGTAGAATGCATTATTCATTTTAGAACCTTCAGTTCATAATGATCTTGTCAGTGGTTTTTTTTTTTTTATTTGAAGAGTGTTTGATCCAAAACAAAACAAAACCTGGTTTGAAAGAAACATTTAATTTTCGTTCTTTGATAATTTCATTTAATTTCAAATCAACCCAAGATGAATGTAAAGATGGCTTTTAGTTGTCTGGACCAAAGTCAAATAACTTTAAATTCTGTGTTTATGGGTTGATTGTCCATTATGTGAGGTAGACAATTCCATCTAGTCCTAATGTGTTGTCCTAGTATTAGACTATGCTGAAACATCCAGTCTATTGCAGGCTTAAATGCATATTGCATGAAGTAAACACCGTTAATTACACACTACCCAATGTGAAGAGCATTTTCATGCATAGATTTTGCAGCCCCAGGTGCAGCTGTTGCCACAACTGGTGGATTTGGGTTCTTCTCAGCATTCCCTAAGACAGTGTCGGCAAGCAGTTCCAAAGGTGGTTGTACTCGTAATTAGACTGATGCCATGATTGCTTCAGAGGATAAGCTAGCAAATCTGTAATTCATATAAATTAATATAATATAATAATAGAATTAATTCATATAAATTTGGCATATAAATTAGCAATAGCAGGCTGACAGTAACCAGGTCCTGATTATTTCTGCATTCAGCTATGTGGTTAATTCACAGAAGTGTTTAACATCTGCGCCATTCAGGGAGAAGAGACACATACCCATTCCTGGTGTATATTGGTTAAATAGACTTGAAAGGATGTAAAGTAGTGATTTTTTTTTTTCTTTCTCTACCACCATCTCACTATCTGACAAAGAACCTGGTACCCCAAGGTCTTCCCACCCACTCCCCAGCACAAAGATCCAAGTCATTTTCTCACCACTGAGTAATCCTATAAACAGGGGGATTTTGGCATTAGCCTGTTTACTTCTTTCTTGCTCAACACTGTGTTGGAAGGATTAGTGTGAATTTAAAGCGCAAGTGCAAAGTGACAAAATGGGTCTCTGGCTTGCAGGTTAGTACTGCAGGCTCAGCACACACAATGCAGTCCCTTGGGTTTGTTTTTGTTTTCTTTTTCTTTTTTTTTTTCCCTTCATTTGCAGACAGCACAAGAATTTTAAGAATATGCAGAATGTCAAAATTGGCACCTTTAATCCTTCCTATACAAGGGAAATGGTGTTTCTGCAGCTCCCCTTCCTTCTCTGCCTGGATTAGCCACAGACCAACAAAGGTGGTGGATTTTCATGAAGGTCTAGTGCCTAAAACAAGGCTGGGTGACATACAAGACAGGCCAGGTGAGTTTAATGTTTTGTCTATTGATGTCTTGCCAGTGATACCACCTTATCTTCAAAGGCAGCATGTCACTCAGCCGTCCCTCAGAGGGCTCAGCGCTCTGATAAAAGCTGCATGAATAGCTTAAAGTTAAAATAAGTTCATAGTGACAAAGACAGTACATGTTTCCCAACAGCCTCATACACTGCTCTACTCCTATGGGAAGGCATGTGAGAATTTTGTACCCACATAGCCCTTTCCAGGGAAACACTCAACTCAATCAGGACCCTTGGGAGCCTTGCCATGCCTGGGCTCTACTCACCTCTCACTGCAGAAGTCCACAAACACAGTTAGCCGTGTTTTCTCTTACTGCATGTTGTGGTTAGCTGGGAATTGGACACAAGCAACATCAGCCACTACAGCAGCAAACACCACTTAGGGCAACCATGGTCAACAGGAGCCAGTCATGAATTTCCATTTGGCATTTCCATTATTATTTACATTCCAGGGAGCTGACCACCTCTTGTGTTCTCACACAAATAACACGGGACATTTTGGTATGCCCAGAATTGTTATTAGCAGGTTTCCTCATGCAATTGACCCCCACCTTGCAGGTATTCAGCAGCTTCTTCGTAGTCGGGGCAGGGGAGAGTCCAGCAAAGGGCTACAAAGATGATCAAGGGGATGGAGCACATCTCTCAGGAGGAAAGGTTCAGAGACCTGGGTCTGTTCAGCTTGGAGAAGAAAAGACTGAGAGGGGATCTCATCAATGCTTATAAATAGCTGAAGGGCGGATGTCAAGAGGATGGGGTCTCTTCTCAGTGGTGTCCAGTGGTGTCCAGTGACAGGACAAGGGGCAACAGACACAAGCTGGCACACTGGAAATTCCATCTCAAAATGAGGAAAAACTTCTTTGATTTGAGGGTGACAGATCACTGGAAGAGAGGGTGTGGAGATATTCAAAACCCACCTGGATGCATTCCTTTTCACCCTGCTCTAGGTGAACCTGCTTTGGCAGGGGGGTTGAACTGGATAACCTCAGAAGTCCTTTGTGCCAAGACACCTGTATGCAGTGTCCTGGTGACACCAAACAGAAAAGCTCCCAGCTTGGTTATTATAAAACAACATCTCAGAAGTGTTGATGATGAAGACATCACAGAACTTAAATTAACAGGGCACTTACTTAAGAAATTAATTTTACTCAATACAGCATTTTAAATTTTTTTTTTTAATAAAGCAAATAACCAATTTAAGGTGTTCCATTCATTTTGAATGCAACAATCAGTTTTAGGACAGTTACGCTGACGTTTAACTTAGCCAGCCACATCTCATTTCATTATATGATTCCTTTACCTTGGTTATCGTGACCAAAAATAATTAGATTTTTAAGATCTTTAATAAAAACCATATTTTTTCCAATGGAAAACAGCAATAAAATGTAACATCAGTTGGCCAGTACAATACTTTTTTATTACAGTTTGGAGGCAGAAAAAAGGAGTCTTTTACATACAGGATTAAATACACAGACAAGTTACATGCATACACATATTTGTGTGTGTATTTGCACAAGATGAACACTTTAAAACACCAATTACTTCAAAAGAAAAAACAAAACAAAACAAAAAAACCTGCACAAAAATATGTACCTTCTCCATTTTCTAGCTCAAACTTATAACTATACCTCTATTAAAAAACCGTAATTAATAAGCACATTAATAACTAATTAATAAGGTGTACCTTCTATAATCTGAATGAAAAATCAGTTTTTCCTAAATAAAATAAGTTTTCCTCTTTATTCAAAGACTTTATATGAAGATGCTGAAGCAGTGTCTGACGTTAAGCTTTTACCATTTTGCTAGCTGTATGTGTGTGAAGTATTAAGGATAAGCAGTAGAACTAAACTGCAGTTGTCCAGCTGCATCAACACAGGACATTTTGTGATGTGCTATTCTTGTTTTATAATTGTCATAATTGAGCAGAAGCCAGAGTTTTACAGGTTTTTAGGCACTAGTCCACTGGAAGTCATGGAGTTTAGGATCCTACGTCAGTAAAATATGGCAATGAGAGAGAAGGCACACAAACATACCTTTTGAAATCTGGAACTAATTGATTTCTAAGCTTTCTTCACACACAGTGTCTTCCAAATACAGAGAGCATCTGCACCATCAGCACATCAGGGTCCACACTCAGCAACCTGCCCATGTAATGGGCCAGTCCCTTTGCAACAACATCTAAGAAGGTACTGGAAAGAAGAAAGTCCTCCCTTTACCATACCAGCCTCCGAACAAGCCTCATAGGCTGTCTTCTGTCTGGGCCTAAAAAGGGTTCCTAATGAATGTGGACCGCGTCTACCTTTGCATTTAGCCATGTAAGAATGTCCTTGCCCAGGTCATAGTCATTTAGGTCAGTTTGTTTGCACAGATACAAGATCGATGCATGCAGATGAGTAAGACATTGAACATGCTATTGAAAAAGCTGGAGGGCATGTGAACGTGTGGTTAAACGGCTGAGCTGTCACACAGGATGTCTGGTCTCACTTCTTACCATAGACTGAGCTGTTTGAGGCTGGATGAGTGACTTTATTTTGCTGTGTTTCTACCTATAAAGCAGAAGTAACATCCACAGTCCTAAATCTCATCAGCTTCAGGCATGATCTTTGCAGAGGCAGGAAGAACCTCGTGCTGAGTATTTGAATACACGCTTGACATTTTCCAAATGGAAAGGGCAGATTTAATAGGCAAGGCTGGGAGGATTGGGGGAGCAAGGAGGGGAGTCACCTCTGTGTATGTGGAGTACAATGAAAGATCCAAAACCCACCTCACACAGGAGAGGAACCTTTTGTCTTCACTTCACTGTCACTTTCACACCTACGTCTACCCATAATCTTTAGGCTCCACTATATATAAGCAGTAAATCACTGATAATATGAACCAGCAAGATTTATACCTTGATAGGCAGAAGTCAATGATTGCAAATGCAAATCACAATACTCTGTATCACACTGGATTGCAACCACGATTCAGTAAGTTACAGGCTCACTACCATGGGGTTTTTTTGTTTGTTGTTTTGTTGGGGTTTTTTTTGCAAAAGCAAATTTTACAACGGCAGTTAGTGAAATAGCTTTCCAACAAGCTACTTCTTGCAGTTCGTCCTCTAGAGTGTGTGTTTGAGGCATATTTGTTTTGAGGGATTTTAAGCTGTAAAGCTGTATGAGCACTAGCCACCCGCTTAATCTCAGCTGTCAGAGACAGGTTACCAGGCAAGATGGATCTTGGTCTCTGACCCACTAGGGCTGGCCATACTTGCAGCTATACCGAAAAGAACTGAGACTTGAAATAACTTCTGTAATTCACACGGCACAGTGCATTTTAGTCAGAACAGAAAAAACAGGAGGAAAGAAAACATATCCGATGGTTATGTTTGAGGGAGCAGGGAGCAAAGGAAGGAGCCACAGCACAGGAATGGGGCAAGTGAAAAGCCATTGCTTCCTTCAGGATGCACAGCAACCTTGGCTGTGGGGGCAGGAACCAAATTCTTCTTTTTATAATCAGCATAATCCACCAGAAATAATATATAATTCCTTGTAACTGAACGGCTGTCTCACAGATGGATGGTGTAATGTGTCCCCTGCTTCCCTCGCATCCCCCCTCCCTTTCTTTCCCTCACTGGAAGTTCCTGTAATTGTCACTTTGTAATGTATATTCCAGCACATGGACATGCAGAATGAACGCTGCGTGCTCATTTCGCACTATAAATGATGTGTACTGCCTTGTGTCACAAACAGTAAATCCTTTATACCAAAAGCCTGCTCATTTTCACACCATTCACTTGTTCAGTAACAGTTGTCCAGATTTTTTAATTCAGCTCCTTACACTAATCCAGCAACTGCTGGTCTTAGACAGGTGCAGGGATCAAACAGGCTCAATAAACTAAAACATCTGGCCTGGAAATGATAATAGGCCCTTTTACTCTCCAAAGCAGAGGAGGAATGCAAAGTTTTCAAATGTTAAATCATGCAATTAGCCCCTGTAATATTTTTATTTTTTTTAAGGAATGAAACCATAGTGTTTTCTATTCAGAGTTTCATTCATTGCTTATGTCCCTGCTCTCTTCTGTGGTGCAGGAGATGACAGGCCAAAGATGACATATTATTGTCTATTAAAAAAAAAAAAAAAAAAGACACCCCCCCCTCATTCCTTCTCAATAGTAGAGCTCAGTCATGTCAAGAGGCTCAGCCATGCATTAAGGCAAAAGCTAATTCTGGAGAAAAGTTTGGGAGGGCCTATGCGCCAGAGAATGGAAAATCCCTGTACAAGGCCAGTTTTGTGAAGCCAAGTCATCTCCAGCCTCATGAAGGCTGGTAGAAGGACAGATCTAGTTGCAGACCTGCACACCATTATCTGGATGACACTGGGAGGCAGTTATCTTCACACTCCCTCCAGTGCAGAGACTGCTGTCAGAGCCAGACAAAACATTTTAAACTCTGAAATTATTTTCAGAAGTAGAAGTATTGCTGGTCAAAGTTCTCCAGGTTTGGAGCAACTCTCACAAAACTGACACCTGGTCTTGGTTAGGCTGTGCCCAGGGCTGGGAGGCTCATCTTGCTCTCCTCCAGGCATTGATCCCAGCTGCCATCCCTGACCTGGGCTTGTCCACGGCTGTCGCAGTGCCGCTCAGACCAAAATCAAGACTCTTTGCAAAAAGGAGAACTGTCAGAAGCTTTTATGCCTCTGACTAAGGGAATGTTGTCTTCTGGCAGTTTAAGTATGTGGCCAAGTAGTAGGGTCAGATATATTCCTATGCCTGTATTAGAAAATGTTTCCATCTCTTGTTCAAGAAGTTCTCCATCTTCTTGATGAAAATACTTTAGCTTGACCAAATAAAATTCTTCAAAAAAAAGTTTCAAACAGGCCTCACCTTGACTACTGACAGCCATTAAATCTCATGAGAAAAGTTGGTATTTTTATCCAGCATCTTTGCCAAGCTACAGTCTTGGTAATTCTGCACTGACCAAGTTTTCCTTTACACTTGGAGCTGAACATGGCATGCTTCTCTTGAGTAAACAGGAATGTTCATCTTGGGCCAGAGAAACCTGGAAACAAGTCCTGGGTCCCACTCCAACCTTTGCCTCAAGTTTCCTGTGAGGTCTGAATGCTGGACTTTCAGAAGGGCAGCGAGCCCGGTTACACTTTGCTTAGCACATATGGGGCCAGGCTTCCAAAGGTATGTTCAGTTCTTCTTACTGACAGTCCAGACCTAGAACCTGACAGGCCAACTTCAACTCTGAAATAGGCTTCTCTTGAAAATACTGCGTTTAGGCTCTCATGGCTTTTGCTTTTAGAACAACTGGAACCGTAACACAGCGTACAGGCTCTAGACCACCTACAATGCCGGTATTTTATATAAGACACCAATATATAAAGGACCATGAAAAAAAAAACCGCCCCTTCTCACCTCTGCAGGAACAGATACTGCAGCATTCCCACACTGCTGGATGTGAAGATGCAGACTCTGGGCCAGAGTCTGAATGCATCACACAGGTCCAGGCCATTGTCTGATTTTCACTGCATGACTTGTGTCAAAGATCATGAGTTTTCAGCTAAAAACACCCTACACGACTGTAGTGCTGATGAGCATGAAGGTTTCCCCCAGTCACCATTTGTTGACGGTCACTGGCAGCTATAGCAGATTTGGGTTCTTGTGCTGGGGTCATAAAAGGGACTCGTGAGCCTGGCAAGGAAGGATTCAGGGAAACTCCTTAGTTTTCCTGAATTCTTATAGAAGGATTTCTGTAAGGACAGAAAAGTATGACAACAGAGGTCTGTAAACACATGCTAAGTTATCATTCATGCATGTTAATGGGAACTGCAAGATGTAAATGGGAGAAAGAAAGTAACAAACTCAGGGTTCAGTAGGTACCAACCTTGAGAAGCAGTGCAACTAGGTCAGGGTCAAAGTAGAGACAGACACAAAGCAGAGACAGAGATCAGAACGAGGCTCTTAAGTGCTTGGTTCTCCTTGTGTGTTGGACCTTGGACTAGACAATGAGGTTGACTGGGGAGATAGAAGTGCTGTGCAAACTGGAGAGGCCCTGTGTGCTCCCAAGGGTATCGAACTGCAGGGGAAGCCATCCCTCTGGGTCAGACCCAGAACCAGCTACTGCACTCAGCAGCTGAGGGAGCTTGGGTTGAACCCTAAAGAGCAGGATTGCCACAGGCACGTCTCCATCCAGAACATCAGTAGAAGAGGGCATGCAGACATCAATCAACTTAATCCTGTAGGGGTTAGGCTTCCTTTAGGAATCAAAGGGTGTTGTACAGGAAGCTTGTGGACTTAGCAAAGATGATGGAAAGAGGTTTCTTTGCATAAAGCAGACGGTATGTCCCTGTGCTACCTTCGCTATTTCTGGAAGCCAAGAAAATCCTTATAATCTTTGCAGGAATGATGCAAGTAAGAGCAAAATTCTGTATTGTTGCATATGTAGTCAATCTCTCAAAACATACATATTGTTATGTTTATACTTATATATTATTAACATATATTTAAAATATAAAACATACATTTCTGCCGCTTAAAGTTTTAAAAATCTTTCAAGTTGTGTTCACATTTATACTTCCAATGATTTGTTTCAGAACAACATACAGATGAAGAAGTTAGAGTTCTGTTGTATAGCTCTTATTTTCTGATTTTGTGGTGTTTCAGCTTCAATGTAAGCCAACATTTTTTAACTTGTGATAAACCAACCAAATAATTTACTTCTACTGCTACAGGGAAATGAAATTCCTCAACACATCCTTTGTTGGTCTCCGAAATCAATCTGCAAGTCATATGCCTACTTCAAATAGGTTCAGTGTTCAAAACCAACGGCCTATGGCCAAACTTAAATTCTTTGTGAAGGAAGTTTATACATCAGGAATGTTAGCACTGGAGATAATGTCAAAGAAAAGTGCAGTAGAAAAATATAGAAGTCTGTGCAACCTCCAGGAAAAAAATAATTTCTCTCAGTCATAGGTGAGAAAATAGATGCTCAGCTTCTCTACCAGGTTGCACAGAAGTTGCAGGGTCAAGAAAATTTATCAAAGCTGTACCAAGGTGTGTTCAAGCATTCTGAAGGAAGAGAGAGGGAGCAGCCTCTGGAAAAACAAATCACCATCTTTTCCTCCCAGAAAACAGAGACCAGCTCTTGATTCATTAACACGCAGCTCCTGGTGACACTTACCAGCACTAGCCCATAGTAATTTGCAACACATCCTATGCACTGAGGAATTGCTTGACTTGACTTGTTTGTAGGTGCAAAAATCCCACTCACCATAAATTACAAGATCAAGGCCATATTTAATATTACATTTATGTATAAAATAAAATCAAGCCAGAGATGCTTTTTGTTACTATAGACAAAAAACCAGCTAATTTTGTGTACATTTCATGAATTCAGTGTTCCTTTTGACACATTAGATACTCTGGTTTGTTTAGCCTTATCACCATGTCCTTACAAGTCTACAGTTCAACTGCTTAATTCTAGTACACTAAATCCATCCTATATGTCTGTTATAAATAGGGTACTGCACATACAGCAAGTGCAGCCCCCACTACACACTCTTTCATGATCACTTTAAATAGCACACATATTCTCACGCTATATTTAGTGCTACATCCACGGTAACATATCATCACATCTTTATATACAAAATGGCTTCATAAAAACAAATATCAAAGCAGAGAAATGGGTTTCTTCAGTCTGCATTGAAGTCTGCCAAGCCAAAAAAACTCATCCTGGAAGTTTTATTTTATTTAGTCTAATTCTATTTACATTCATTTTTAAAGTACTAGCTTGTGAAACTCCCAAGCAAATTCAAACAATTATTTAACTTAGCCGATATGTCCCAATAGGTATTTTTAAGTTTACCAATTTGTACCCAGATTTTCAAAACATTCACGATTTCTTTAGGAACACATGCATAGATGGACAAATATTCAAAAGCATTTGGAAAATCAGGCCATAAGCCATGGAAACCCACGGAAACATTTTCAAAGACCTGGCTCCAGTGGCAGATAGGGGTCACTTGGAGATAGTTTCTTGAGTTCCTATTGAAAACCTGTGTCTTTGGACAGCTTCACCTGTGGAACAATGAAGGTCCTGATGGCTTCATGCCTTAATTTTCCTTTTTTTCTTTTTTTTTTTTTAGATTTTTCTTTCCATTTATTTCCACTCTTTCTATTGTAGCTGATATGATTTAGTTTGTGATAAACAACTTTATAAAAAAATGACATCAATGACATTTCTCAAGATGGTGTTTCTACATTTGAATCCGAATGAGCTCAGATATTTTTTGCCAATGCATATTTCCCTCTGCTTTGAACTTTGGACTATGTGAATCACCATACTGTCAAATTGCACACCTAGTAAAGATGGAGTAGTCAATAAAAATGGAGTAGTACCCTCCTTCTACCCTCCAAGTGAAAAATCTGGACCATAAAGCTGCTCTGTTAGATATTACATCAACATAAAAGATGTATAGAAAAAGATATGAGCATGAGAAGAGATACAGTAATACGACGTTGGCTGACACAACAGTCTACAGAGTGAACACACCAGCTATTTGTCTATTATATTTTTTTTTCTTTTTTTTTTTCCTGTTCTAGGTATCACAGACTAAAGGAGTCTTAGGAAGGGGTCTCAGGGAGAATAATACCACAGATATGTGGAAGCTTCCCTAACATGGATAACTGCATGGGCAAGAGCATCTTGAAACTGAGCATATGATGGCAGTAGGGCACAACTGAAGAAGAAAATTGATATTTTAAGAGTAATTAAGAACTGTTGAGTCAGGATAAAAAAGTCCAGAAAGCGCCCTCAGCTTGCAGTGTTTAATGCAGCAGAAAAATGGGGAATTAGTGGAGGCTGCACAGGGAAGGGTTGTCTGGGGAATATGACAGGATGGGAAAATCGTCTTTGCAACAACACTGATGAGACAAGATGGTGTTTCATCAAGATCAGGGATGATAATTTTGCAGGAACAAAAGATGAATGGTGAACAGGAAAGGCTACATTTTGGATAAATTACACAGAAAAATGTCATCAGTTTAGGTACCCTTCTGTAGCATCTTAACCCAGCGGAAGTCCAGACTGTTTTTCCCCCAAGTACTGACACTGTAGTCCATGAAACCTCACAGTGAGGTTTTTCAGAGAACCAACCCGTCTGAAAATAGAATCTTCCAAAAACATCAGGTTTGTCTAGAAACAGCATGACTTGCTGAACTGCCTGATGTGCTTGCACTAAAGCACAAAGAGTGTGAGAGGGAGGAAGAACATGGGCTGGAGACAGGGTGGGCATGGCAGCCTCCAGGTAGTCTGGGGTAAGATGTCTCATATTCACTCCTCTGCCAAAAGCCAGAAGTGTAAGACTGAAAACTGTCCTGGCCACAGGATGATAAGCTGGGTACAGTGTTGGGAAAAGAAGGTGTAGAAAGTAAAAATGAAGAGTGATGTTTTAGCTAGATAAATCCTGAAGTAGTGACTAAACATCCATTAAGTGTTATAGGAGAGAGAAGACAAGGTATGTACTTGGGCAGGAGGAGATGTCTTAGGAATTAAAAGATAGATCTATAAGTTATTGATGTTTTAAATCCTATTTAAGATACCTCATCTCCAAATGCTGCTGCATGAGAGGTCACTGCCCAGAAAGCAAGTTAGAAAGATGGATCTCTTTGCTCCCACCTGCAGTCCTTTGTCTTTATAGCCATGATATTACCTTACCTCTTGTCCCGTTACTAATGTTTTCTTAAAAGCCTGTTGCAGGGGACTGGTTGAAAACCCCAAATTTCCTGAAATTATTGCTGTAATTTCTTATCTTTGGTTATTGCAAGAATATTGTTTTTAAAATGTTTTCAGCTGCTCCAAAAACAACTTAGACTGGGTTTAAACTCATTCCTTCTGGTAGTTAATTCCACTCAGAGACTTCATCCAGTCATAGTTTTTCCTTAGCTACAAGGAGTTTTATTAGGCACCATTAGCTTTGTTGGCTCAAAAGAAACCCTGCTCCAGCTGAAATGGTTTCTAAAATACTCAAAAGATTTTTCATGGATACTGAGATGAGAGCTTTAAATTGGCCTCAGAAACAAGAGAGCAAGTAGTTCTGTGGAACACACACATACTGTGGTCCCACAAAGATGCCCAGCTGCTGTGTGCTGTGCAGATTTTAATTTGAAAAAAAACTCAAGTCACTCTCAAAGTAACACACTCAAACCTAAAAGCAGACAAAGAAGAAATTAGATAATAAAGGCAGGAAAAAGTGTAATGAGCAAACAAGAGAAGTGCTGTCTCATATAGTGCATGATTGAATCATGACAAATAACTTCCATAAACTACTTTAAATTAAGATAAATGCAATTGCATGGGCCTAAAGATGTTCTTTTCACATCCTACCTGAAGATATTTTCACAATCCTAAATTAAAAGCAAACAAAAAACACAAGAACTTTGTAATTAAAATACTGGAATTCTTTTAAGCCACCAGCCGCTGACAGAGACAGGCACTGCCCTGCCAAACTCCTCAGCTGATGAGACACGACATATCCTACGTGCTCAGAGCTAGGCACCAGGATTCTGCAGGGGACAGCAGAGCTGCCCATATAAAACCAGTATCAACCCACTCTGGGGCAGAAATCTCCTCTCACATCCATCTTCTGACCTAGAGCTGGCAGCTGATTCACTTGCTCCAGTCCAGGAGGTGAGTTCAGCCAAGCAGGTCTGGACCACAAAGCTGGGAGAAGACAACAGAGGGAAGGTTGGCTGCTGGTCCCTCTATGAGTCTATACATAGAAGAAACCATACTGGCTAAGGTCTTATTTCAAAGCTGACTCTAACTGCAGGCACTGCTGTATCAGTCTGAGATGTTATTCCACCCTTGATAATTTGTTGCCACATCCACTGCTAAGCATGTCTTGCGAAAAATCTCTCCTCTGCTTCAGGCTGAAGTCAACACATTTAGTTAGGGTGCAATTAGCTGTCACTGGTGTCCTTCTTCACAGGGACATGCTTGGAATGCATGCAGTTTGCATGCGATTTGTAGAGGGTTGTGATTTTTTAAAAACGCATGTCTAATAGGAGAAATGCTGTAAGAATGCTGAGACTTTCACAGCATTTTTCAGATATATCTGAGTGCATTTTACAGACAATGATCTGCTATATCTATATCTGCTTCTTCCATAAGCATATGTTGTCAGAAATCAGTATCATGGCTCATTGGCCATCCTTGATCTTAAAAGACAGTCTCACTCGTAACACATTTTCAGGACACAGAAACAGACTTATTTGTCAAAACATGTCCTTCAAACCCTCTTTCAGGGCTATTTCAGCCGCCATCTTTCTAAGGCTGAGAGATGCTGGATGAAGAAAGTAGACATGATACATAACTTACACATATGCACTTCAGATACAGCCTCTGTCTCTTGCCGCTGGAAGCTGCTGTAAGAAGCCAGGAGTGCTGGGTAGCCAGGGTTGTCTGCATGTATGGTTGTCTTTTCTTGACTGGAGGCATGCCTCTGACCATTGCAATCTCTGCATTAGAATATCTGTGGATAGTTATGGCAATATTGGTAAATTCACTCCACCTCTCTATGCCTCAGTTGCCCCATCGCCATAACTCATACCCAATCTACTTGAAGCTGCAAATGTGAGACATGATTAATTAAAGACAAAAGGTATTATAGATCTTCATGCAGAAGGAGCTGATGGAGTCCAACAGGACCATTATTTTTACCACAGAGTCAACATTTCATATTCAGTGATGAAAGCCTCTCGGGGGAGAAATGCAAACCTATTGCTGGAATTAACACTCCCGCTCAAATTTGATAGTGCCCTTTATACAGGATTTTCATTTGTATTCACAGAAAAACATAAATAAGTGCTCAGGCTGGCCAATCTATTTCCTCTGTAACTGGCAGCATTCAAAGTCACTTTATTGTATGAAATAATGTCTTGGTTTTCGTCCCTTTATCTTGCTTGTGCCTGACCTTCCATTAAAAGTTGCTTGGAAACTGCTTAGAGAATAGTCAGTGGTGCTTCTTATTGATATCTTCCTTTTGTGATTTCTTTGCTATTCTATCTTTTTTTATTCCTTTCCAGAAGCTTTTTAAGCTAGAAGAAGATGAAAAGAAACTAGAGAATCAAAGCCTAATATTTTTTCTTTTTAAAAGGAGCAGGAAAACCATCCTCCCCATATACATTGACATGTTAAAGAAGAAAGAAATGCTCTTCTAGTAAATGCTCCAGCAGGTCTTTAATGTGTGTGTTATTGTTAAATGCTTTACACATTCTCTTTAGCACCTCAGTAATTAAAAACAGGATATGTAAAGTAAGTTGTGTCCCTAAATACACCTTGCCATTGCCGTTGTATAGAAATAGTGGGAAATGGGCACCACTCTGACACTTGATTTACCAGAGAGAATTTATAAGGGTGTTTTGAGCAAGTTGTTAGGACTTGTGACTGTCATGGGCAGTAGCATAGTACTGGAAAGAAGACACAGTAAAGTCTGTATCTGACATTATTAAAATCCATGGCAAAACTCCATTTTTTGGCTTAACAAGATTTTGGCATCTGTTCCCAAACTTCCCTGTATAAATACTGTAGGTTGACTACAAAGGAAAAGCAAAATGAAAATATCTAAGCTTTATAAAAAAAGAGGAAGCACCTATTCTTGAAGCTTTGTTACAGTTCTGTCTGTGAAAAGTAATGGTTATATAACTATGATGAGTATAATTTCAAGGTATATTCTTCAAAACCATGGCATCTTAAAATGTTATTTATCATGTCCATATTTCCTTATTTATGATTTTAAGCCACAAATTAAGTCATTTGCAAGGATAAATTGCAAAGTATGGCATATTTGTAGGCAACACTGATTTTTTCACGTTTGTACTTCTTGGAACTGCAGATGTTGCTTTCTTGAAGGTTCATAGGCAGTATGTACTTTTAAATATAATTTAGCATGTAGAAATAAGACAGTAAATTTTACCAGGAAGCAGTCCTTCTGTGAGGGAATCTGCAAATATCATTTTGATCTATGTAGAATTGAAGTCCTTAAATATTAAATCTTTTGCTTCTTTTTCCCAAATTTAGCTTATTGATTCCTTTATTAAGTGCTTCTGAGCATGGTTCTTTGCTGATCACAGTCTGATCAGCTTGCAAGCTAAAGGTCACATCAATTCACAGGTGTCAACATGCAGCTCTTATCTGTTTCAATCCAGAAATTCCAGGAAATTATCACATGGAGTTCTCTGCATGCCCTTCCAGAGCACTATCTTTCAGGCTAATCTTTAAGATAGTGGTTGGGGTCAGATCTACACATGTTAAAATGTTTATTTCCCGGGAGAGAAATACTCCAGCCCCTTGACCCTGAGAAAATTTTATTTATTTTCTAAGTTGATCTAGTGTTGATCTCTTCCCTTTTCCTCAGGTTTCCCGTTGGTGGGTGGGTTACCTCATAATTATTTTAGTAAATGAGCACATTGCTGGCAAAATTTGTTCTTCTCAAAAACATGGTCCAACTCTGACTTGAGCCTGAAGACAGATTTCTACTCACGATGATTGAAGTGATATTGTTCTGAAAAAACAGGGAAGTAGTGCTTCATTGTTTTTATGTGTTTTATAACACCTTCAAGTATTATACTTTGGATATACACCCTCTGAAGGAGGAATATATGAATCCTAGATCTACTCCTTTGTACACAATTTGCAGGACATTCTGTAATCAACTTTTCTTTTGGTGAAAACGACGCAAAGATCTATTGGGTCTGTTGAGTCTACTAAGGATGCTGACTGTTATGAGAATTGTAGACTTTCAGATTTTTCTTAGTTTGGAAATGAATTTTGTTTTATTTTTACTACCTTATGTACTCATTTTAAGTAGTTTCTAAGTACATCCCACCTGGTTCACCACAGTGGCTACGCTCAGGTCACCACCACAGAGATGCCCTGCCAGAGACCTTGGCAGGACAAACAACTGACATGGAGGAATAGGACCTGTGTTGTCAGAAGCCATTGACCACCTCCCTTCTGGGGCAAAGTCTAACAAGAAAACACTAGAAAAATTTACCTGGCTGGGCAGATTTTGCTCCACAGGGCATGGGGTTGGTGTCACCACATAGCAGCCTCTTCCCGGTCTGCATTTCTCCAGAGCACAGCTACACCACCTCTTTTCCCTGCTCCTTTTCACCCAGGTGCCTTTGCCATGCACAGCCTCAGCTCTGGGACCTCCGGCAGGGCAGGACGCTGGCTGTGCCGCTCTGAGCCAGGGGGCAGGTTTTGTTCAGCAGCTGCATGGTTTGTTTGCCCCTAGCCCAGAGTGTCAACCCCTGCGGCATTTCCCCTGCCCTTTCCGTTTCCCCTGACATTTCACTGGGACCGTCCCACTGCCCTCGTCATAAGCACAGCTTCAGAGCCTTTCCATGGACATGGTCCTGGATGTGTGCACAGCGGTGTCCACAGCTTAAGCCTTCCTGTCATTTAGGAAGTGGAGACTTCCTCCACTTGCTCATACTCTAGCATACATGCCCCAAGGAGAGCCGGAGGGAGTGTTCAGCTCGGGTTGTCATCCAGCATTTTGATGGCTTCTTTGATATCAGAGCATGAGAGAGCAAGGAGTGGTCAGTAGTGGTCTCAATCCACTCTCATTTAAGGACCCTCTGTTTGCCATTCACTGAAAATAAATTAGCATATTGCTCTTTGGGACCCATATCCTATAATGCATTGAACCTCTGGCTTGCAAGATGCATGTACCTGTGGGAACTGGAGATGTGTTTCAGACCAGGTCCGGTTCAGATGCAGACTGTTTCATGCTGGCTAAGCCCACAAAGGCCTCATCAACCCAAGGGAACAAGTTCTGTCTTCCCAGCCTTTTTTTCTTGGCTTGTACAAGGTTCTTTGAACTCCAGATTTAGGTATTTCTCCTAATTAATGATCATTTCATACTGTCTTCAAAAGCCATTGGATTTTGATTAGCCAGCAAATAAAGATGGCTTCATTTTCTCCTCTGGGCACATATTTCCTCTGTCTCCTTAGCAGTTAATTGAGTAGGCGAATAATAGCCTATGCACTTTAACAGGCTGCGTAGGAAAGGCAATAACAGCCTGGTCACCAAGAGAACTTCACTGACATTAAGCACTTAGCAAATGTGATCCTCCAAAGGGAGAGAGAGGTGTACCCTGTTCCATGGAGCTCTGAGGGCTCCTGTGCAGCTGGTGCCTTGAAAGCACAGCACACAGCCTTTCTTTGCTGTGAGAGCTTCAGCTCACTCCTGCACCCAGACCTCAACGTGGAGGCTGTTATAAAGAGGGAAACAGACAACACATTCTTGTTTCCCCTCAGCCAAATGTGGACATAGTCACCTCTGGAGATGTCTACATCAACTCCACTGAAGAGGATGAGGTGGCTCTACCACAACTTAAAGACATAAACTACAAATCAATGAGTTGGCCTTCCTTTTATTTGTTATTATCACTGAGATATTGTGCATTTCAACAGCCCTCCAGGGCAAAACAAATGCAGGAGAAGTCCCCCAATATTTTTTCTATTGTCAGCACAGTGGGTAGGCAACACGTGTGGAAACAGTGAATGAACATGCCAACTTCCTCACCGAACAAACCAGGTAAAACACAGCATGTAAAATCAAATAAGCATTAAATTTGTCCTGTAATGAAGACACCAAGATCAGGGAGTGCTGGATATCTTCCAGATCATCTTGATAAAAGTTATTGGCCTTTATTAAAATATTGCTATTGTAGAAAACTTACTGTTATGTTTTCCGATGGGGTGCTAAGTTCAGAAGAACAAGCTGAAGAAAGAAAAGCTTTCAGCAAGTGCCACTTTTGAATTCTCTTGGTCTTGGAGTGTATTAAGGCATTGTATGTATTAAGTACAAACAGATCCACCTACATATAACCAAATTGACATCAAGAGGTGCTGAACTTGCTTCCACGGCACTTAAAGCAGCCCTTCAACTTTTATAGGCATGAAAGATATCTTTATCACCAGCTTCAAGCAAGACCTGAATACCAAACTCTTTGAACATAGGAAAACCTGTACAGTCATTCAACAAGCAAAAATATTTTTAAACACCTTCGGAAATCCTTTTTATTGTTTAATTCTGTTTGTTGGATGGTAGTAGAAAATGCCTAGAGTTTTCATGGGAGGTCAACAATTGGGAGATACTTTGTTGCTGATGACAGTTGTGCATCTCTTCAAATATATTAAAATAAAAGAAACAAAATGCTGTAACACATGTCTTTGGGAAGCTTAATGATATTGTATTATTTCCATTAACAGGTCCCACATTACTATTGGCCTGCTTTCTTGCTCAAGAACATGAGTGAATTCCTTGACATCATTGTTTTTCTACGGTCAACAGGAGGACTGTTGACAGGCTCCAGGAGAAGCCATGAATCTACCTCTTCTCACCACAAAATGATGTGCTGCATCTTGTAATACTGACTCTAAGGAGAAAATTATAGAAGAAGTCACCAAAACCAATTATTTACGTTAAAATATTTGAATGCAAAAACATTTACAAAATGAAGTTTGCATACATGTATCCTGATGGACTAAGGTGCTGACATCTACTTTGTGACTGCTAGAGGGAGTCAGAATAGTGCTCCAGGGTAGATAGCAAAGGCAACGACATTCACTCGCATTCAAAGAGAATTAACCTTTTATGTATAGAACACTCACTTAGCTTTTCCCATATGCACATATATAAATTGTCACACCGTATTTACAGACATTTTGTGTCCATTCTCTCGCTTTCTGCCTTATGCAGACACGTTCACTTTTCCTACAGAACAATGCACTGGTACAGGATCAGGGATAAAGCAATGGTGAGGCAGCGTTTTGTGACAGGTATAAAAGCTCCACAAATTAGGTTAAGAAGCTCAAGCCACAGTAGTTTTATTCTGCTTCATGACAGCTGCAGAACCTCCTCTTCTCCTCCTAAGATGTGTTCATTCATCAACAGCCACCAGGAGATATGGCTAATTGACACCCACTAGCACATCATGAGCACAACCATGAACCCGTTCCCACAAGATCCTGTCTGTACATATGTGGTCACGGAAACTAACTCTTATGCTTTTCTCTCTTCTGAGCTGGGACGCTGACAACATAAAACTATTTTTCTGCTCTGGAACAGTGTAAAACAAAGTAGTAACTCTGACCTTTCAAGGTGTTGGCACTTAGTGGATGAAATTGGTCTGGCATCATTGTTGTGCTTTCTACACCATTTTTTCTCAAAAAGACCTGACTGTGTACAGAAACTGGAGGATGACTCTTAAGCCTTCTTTTGCAAATTCTGGTTCAGAGGTTTTCCCGTGATGGACACAACCAAGAAAATATGTAAGACCCTAATTAAACAAAGTGTTTACCTCCTAGTGGTACTGTGTGACTTGAATTCTTAAATGCTTTGTTGGCTAAATGTGGAAATGCTGAAAGCTATTCACAGGCTGAAGCAAGGCCATAGCGTTGCTGTTCTAGAGCCTAAATTCTACAAAGGCTTTTTTTTTTTTCTCAAGCAACTTTAGTCACACAACTTGTCCCACAGAAATCAAGTGAAGTAACCTTAAAACTGATTGGGAGAGGGTAAAAAGTAAAATTTATCCTGAATGACAGAAACTTTAGACAAGACCTCTCTTGACGTGGTTGTTATCTTTGAAAAGTAATTTTATACACAAGTGGCATCTTCTGCTCATCTTCATGAAATTAAACATGTTTGTAAGCATAGCCAGGTTCACGACCTTAGATTGTCAACCCTTCAGGAGAAAGGCAGCCTTCATTTTGTTTTGTGTTCAGTACTAATTACGTCACCAACAACAAAAATTCAAACATAACTGCACTCTGCATGCAATGAAGAGCAGCTAGGAGAGGTTTGAGCAGACAAACCACATTTTTTTCTTCAGTAAATTTACCACAATTCCCACAGCTACCATTTTCCTCATATATAATTAATTCAGCACTGCAAGTTGCACAGTACCGGATGGTCCTGTGTTTTCACATGGTGTTGATTTTATTTACATCCCCATAACACCAGAGGGTCGAGAAGCTAAGACTGAGACAGGGATCTCGTGCTCGGTCACTGAAGCTTGAAGTCAGTGAGAAGAGGAAGCGCAGGGAAGGGAAGCGGAGGCTCCAGAAGATTAAATGACTTCTTCAAGGACAAGCAGGTCTCTGGAGGCACAGGTGCATCACAGAGCAAGAATAAAATTAGCAGTCACCTGACATCTTGTCATACTCTATATCCATGAAGAAATACCGCCTTTCTGAGACAAGCGCAATCCTAGGGCATCAGGATTTTTATAGTTTTGAATAACTTAAAGGTTCCCTTTTCTACTTGTTTCAGAACATGCTGGCTCAGGCCAAAAGTTCTCTTTAAAGACATAAAGCACAATTATTAGCTCTTTGAGCCCCATTTTTTGTCTGAATTGTTTGATCTCACCTGCAGAAATACCATAATCACTGCTTTCTTCAATAACTAGCATAAATTTTTCCCTGAAAAAACTACTCCAGTGGATTGTTCCTGATTGTCATGTTACTGCTGGATCTGATGAAGACAGCTATAGGTGTTATTAGATCAGTGTGACAAGGACCATCTTATTTTACCCGAGGCAATCTCAGCCTCACTTTTAGCTGACATACCCAACACATTAGTCCACCACAGGCCAGGGAAGTTCTTCTTGTGCTGCTGTCAGTGGGTTGACCCCTTGCTTTGATTTAAAATATTTCCTACTGTTGCTCATGGATGACAAATAGACAATCACCTTGGCAATGGCATCATTGCCTCAAGATTTGGAAAGGTGTGAGGTGATATTTTTTAAAAGTTTATTAACAATAGAAGTTTTGTGAGTGCTTTCCATTAGGGGAAGAAAAGAAGAAAGCAAAACCATAACATGGCAGGAACCACTTCCCTTCTGTGCTGAAAAGTTATCTTTACTTCTTCTCATTACTAACGGGCACAAAGCTCTTTCCCATTTGTTTTCACCAGTGGCATCACACCTTAGCCACTGCTGAGCTCTCCTGCAGCCAGACCATTTCTCCTCCCCAGCATGGGGCCATGCTCCAGCTCCTGACAGGCTGCTCCATCCCTTTCCCCTGCCTGCCCCGGGAGGTGGGAGCAGCTGTTGGGCCCATGAATGCCTCCCAGACCTTGGAACGCCTCCTCCCGGGCAACAGCCATCCTGGCCAGGGGCCAGGAGCTGTTGTCACCACCAGGCCCAGAGGACAGGAGGCACGCACCCCGCTCGGCGTGCCGCCCAGCACTGCACTGGGTGGGATGAGGAGGAGGAGGACACCGTAGAGGAAGGAGCTGGCCTCCAACTCTCCCAGTGGTAGAGCACCCTTCCCCAGAGATGCTCATCCCACTCCATTTCTATTCTCAGTCTCTCTGCTGACATGAGTCACTTCAAGGACCCTGAACTACTACTGCTTCCATTTTGTTCGTTTGTTTGTTTTACTGCAAAGAACGTGATGGAAAATTGTTGTTTTCTTGAAAGACATAGCTGGACATGGGCTTTCGCATCACTGAAGGCTAGGTAAGATAAGTGGTCTAAAATTCAACATAAAATTCCAAGATCTGGCCTTTCAAATCTATATACAGCCAGCTTGTGTGAATATACACCCTACTAGGGATCTCCTCCCTTGTCATCCCTAGAGTTAGTTCATGGAATTTGTTCATATCCAAAGAAAATTCAGACCAGAGAAGTGACCAAGCTCATCTAGCCTTTCCCCGAAACAGTAAGAAAGTAAGACAGAGCTATTAGGAGAAGAGAGCTGGAACTGGACAGAACAAATTAGATGTTCAGCCTTCAGGGTGATCTTCAGCTTCACACTCTCTCAAAGAAATGTGCATCCTTTGTTGTTGACAGGTTCAAATGTCAAATCCTCATTGCGGGAACAAATTCATTTTCCCCTGTTTTCAGCAGGAAATCACTTGGATATATTTTCTTCCAGATTCAGGTAACTTCCTGCACCTGTTAATACTACCACCTAAAGAAAGCCTTTTCAGGCTTTGTGTGTGTATGTGTATGTCCTGTACCATGGAAATTGAGCATTACGAAACTGCAGTTTTGTCTGGAGTGTGCCATCTACCTACAAGATGCCACCAGATGCAGGGATGGGGTGATAGGTGTTTTTAAGGCAGAAGACTTCAAACCATGTATGCCTGTGCTCTTACCGCCGTCATTGCTGCTGCCAGCTGGAAAAAGGGACTTTAAGTCCTCAGTGCTGGCAGTTGCTAACAAGGCTGGGAGAGGAAAAGAACTTGAAGAATAGCTGAAAGGATCTCAAGGAACATGCATACCAATAAACTTGCCAAAGTACACACTGCACTACCAGTAACACTCCAACTCCGATAGATACTTATGCATTTATTTTGAGATACAGTATGGGAAATACTGAATGGGAGTGGGACCTTATCACAAAAGTGTTCGGTCTGTATTGCAGAAACACTGGGTGATGACTCCTCCAAGCCACTACCTCTTCTCATTGTGACTAACAGCTCCTTCATTATGGCATGTTTCTTTTGCATTACTGTGGTCGCAGTGCGCTCAGAAACTGCAGAAAACAACACTGGGAAATCCTTACAAGGTTTACCCTGAGTTGGCTGGAGGTCACAGATATTTTCTTCTGAGGAGATGATACCGCCCTCTAGAAGGAAAAATATCATCCCTACCAGATCCAGCATGAAAACCCCATTCCATACAGTGTGCTTGGTAAGGTAAATCACACGCAGGAATTGCAGCAGCTGACATTACAAAACTTAGAGCAAATTATCTTTGGAGTCTCACTCATCTGCCTCCAACCAGCTAATTTGAGACATAATCTGTGGCTCAAAAAAATCAAGAGATGTAACCTGATTATTTCACAAAGCTAATAAATTTGTTTGGCAGTCTACTCATCAGTCCCAGCTCAGTATTTCCCTTGGAAATCAATATGCATAATATTCCGAAGCACAGCTGTAGGGAAGTATAATGTATTTTCACATGAATTTAAAATCAAAAGAAAGCAAGGTGGTGCATGCTTACAGGCAGCTCTGCTCAGCATCCCTCTGCAGCCTTCTCTTACTGATGAACGGGCAAGAGCATCAACCATACATCCTACCCAGTCGCCAAAAGGAACATAGGAGATGTGAACTATCTAGAAGAAAGAAAGCAAGCAGTTTCTGTTAAAATGCACCTCACGGATCATTTAAAAAAATTCAGGGTTCCACTTTGCTGCAGTCTAGTCATCCAGCTAAGGATCCCATGCCAACAGGGCAACGGATTTTGCTTGTGCCTTTGGAGGGAGCATACAGGTGGGTTGAAAAGGATGCCTGATCAGCCTCTGCTTCATCCAGTGCTTATATGGCTTTTCCATGCTAGGACCTCACGTGCCAGGAGCTCAGTACATACCAATCCATCATGGATCAGATTAGCAATTGTGTCCAGCACCTGCAGCTATGGAGCTGAGTGAGGACTGTGATGCTGTGGTACAGCAAGTGCTGCTCCCAGACCTTGGACGCTGCCAGGTATGGATCCTGCATCAGAGGGGAACAACACACATCTCGGGAAGGAGTGGAGCAATTTGAACAGTGCGGTCTTGCAGCTTCTCTGAATGGTCTAAGTTTCCCTGGGGGTGGATGCCACCTGCATGGTGGGGTTAGTGAGAGCAGAGTAGACTGGGCAGTGAGGTGTGGGTGGAAGGGGAGCACCTAAGCGTTTTGCTCAATTTGAGGTTTAGGACTGCGTCAATCTACGGAACATGTGTGTGCTGGCCGAGTGTCTGTGGCACACAGCAGAAGGAGGAAAACACATCACTGAGTTAGCGCTGTGGTCAGTTCTATGCCAGAGCTGTAACTGAGGAGCTGGGAAGTGGCAGAGGATAGTGACAACTGCACACAGGATTGCCCATTCAGTGCGGAGAGCCCCGCTCCCGCTCCCTGCCTGGTTCAGTTCGGCACGCCAGGGCAGAGGTGCTGCCCAAACCCCACCACACCCCCTTGCCAGGGTTTCTCCACCCTTCCCCACCTGGGGGCCAGTCCTGGCTCCCACCAGGCACAGCCACATGCCCGCTGGCACCGGCGCACGCAGAGTTTCCACCACGCCAGCCCGGGCTCTGGCCGGGGTCTGCGGCGCAGCCGGCCCCCCGCTGCTGTGGCTCGCTGCCTGCTGCTCAGCTGTCCCATGCAGCAGCCCCGGGGCTTGGGTTACAGGACAGTTTCTAACTTTGTGCCTGTCCCAAGGCATCAGGGCAGAGGCACATGATTTGTAATTTATGAGGACACCCATAGAGCTGTCACTTTCAAGGCAGGTGTTGAGAAACTGGCAAGCGGCCCGAGCAAAGAAAAAGACTGACCTCACTCTGAAATAATGGTGGCCAACATGGTCACAGGACAGAGAGCATTGACATAAGCGGGCTTTAAAAATAACTAGGTCATCCCGCTAGACTAGCTCACTGTCTTATAGAAAGAAGCCATGAGGTACCAATTTATAGTAAAAGGAGTGTAAACAGCTATTCAAGGGACTGGTGAACGTGTAAGGTTTTAAGTCATCATTTTATTTAGCGTTTTTAATTCTCCTACCGGAATCAAATTTTAAGTCACATCACTAGACATAGCATCAGAATAAGAGGCAGGTTCCCAATGTCCATGCACGGTGGTTGCACCAGACGCTGGGCGGCCGTGAGTGTAGAGTGGTCACTGCTCTGCGTTGCGGCTGCAGCCACCTTGCTTTGAGTCTGAGTCACAGCCAAAATCTAAAATGGCTGTCGGACTAGACCATCATTGTAGGTGTCTTCCAGCTGAACTATTCTAGTCTGAAAATGAAGCAAAGGCCACAAACATATAAACATTCTGTTGCAGAGGAAAGTTGCTGAATGTGTGTTAATAGAACCTGTCCTGAAGAAAAAAGGAGAGGAAATCTGGAGAGGAAATGACTATTTCTCTACCTAACCCAATCTTTGGAAAAAATCTTAAAGCAGGCTGCTCTCCATTCAGATCTGAGATGGGGCTGAGTGCTTTCAAACAACTGTTGTTTCACAAAACGTGCTTCATACCTCCTAAGCTCAGGACATTTTGCTGCAATTCGTAAGAGGAGAGAAACAGGATTTGGCTTAGCCAGAAACCTCAAATCGTTTTAATAGTTTTGAGAGTTAGTACAGGCCAATAGTGACTTAGGTTTTGACATCCACATTCATAACACACATATTCCTGGATTTACGGCACCCATTTAATTCCACACAAAGTCGAAGAGCACCTATTGCTGCTTCTGCCCTCTCCAGCCCTGTCTGTCACCAGAGAGACAGCAAGGAGGATTTCCCTATAGAATTCTCTTTAAAAATAACTCTTCCATACCACTTGAATGGTGCGAAGGGAAAGGACAAGGACAGGGACTACATATTGGCTACTGCAGCTCTGTGAGAACACAGACAGTGCATGCCCAGGAACATGAGAATTACATTCATGCACTGGTTAGCACTATTGGTTTTGTCAATAGTGTATTCACAGCAAATTCCACCTCGTTTTGCTTCCAAAAGGAAAACTGCCCCTTAGAAATAGCATACAGCACCTTTGCATTTAGCCGAACTGTTTTCCTCAGCCAGGAAAACAGAAACAAGTCATACCAACATGGAAAACACTTGCTTTTGCTTTGACCAAGAGTGCCTTTGAGTCAGCTGTTAATGTTTTGTCACATGGTGACTGTTCCTCATCTGAGTAACTAGCAAACTACCATAAAAAGTCCAGTATCGCTGGCATTAAGTTGTTTGTCAAGCTCCTAAAGCAGTTGCCTAAATCAAGACATCATGTTACCAGAGGTCAATAGATTGCTATTTCATGCTTGATTATTTCCATGCTCCCTCTAAAAAGTACTTGCTAATTTTCAGTTTCTCAGCTAACCCTTAATGGTGTCAGAAATGTCTTGTTCCAATAAGGCACCTATTCTGCTGCTTTTCTCCTTTGGTTTTAGCATTCTCAGCTCATCACCCCAGGAAAAAGCAACACTGTGTCCCATGTCTCATGCTCAATTTACTTCTAATTTTCCATTGCAACTTGCATTATAAGCATAACTCCTACCTTTGTAGTTGTGGAACACTTCAGTAGCCTCAGTCTTGGGGGTGTCAAAGTGAACAGCAAAAACAGTTAAAACAAAGCAGGAGAATAACAACCAGTATGCATTTTAATGTAGGGGTTTTTGGTGAAAAAAAAAAAAGAAAGGAAAACCCTGTTTCTGGGATCCATTTTGTAAAACAGCCTGAAAACAGGCTGTAAGCATTTTGCAGTGTTTCATGGCAAATTGTAATTGACAGGCCAATTAAAGAGGAAATACCCTCAACAAAGCAGATTCTGTGAGCCCAAACATCTTATCAAAGTGACAGGCCACCTAATTAACTTCAAATGGAATTAGGAGCTTGTTCCCTGCTTCTTTTCCAGTAATACGGCCATCCTAATTATCCATATCCTATTTCATTTATTTTGACTGTAAACACCTTTCCAATACAATACATCCCTTCTTAATCAGCGTGCTACAAATTAGGTTTGAGACAGCCACAGTGCCCCTGCTGTTAGAGTTCTAAGCTGCTGCAACCCTCTTTGGTGTTTTCTCTGCTACAACATAACTGATAATTGTATTGACCAGCTGAATGACTGTAATTTCTGGATAAGTAACTAGGAAAAAATTGACCCTGGAAAAATGGCATTCCCAGGCTATTACAGGCTTCCACAGAACAACAGTAGAGTCTACAAGGTGGTGACTACATAAACTCTGAGATACCTGTCATTTGCTCATCTAGCCCATTCAGTAGATACTTAGCACAGTATTTGTCTCAGAAAGACATTTTGGGTTTTTTAAAATGATCTTTTTCCACTGTTTTAGTTGCTTGCTCTCTGTGTTACATGCAGAGAAAGGAAACTAAATCAGGCTTTGGCAGCTCAGCCAAAACAACTCCTGGTAAGCGTTTTTGACCCTACAGCAAGAAACAGAATTAAACAAGGCATACAGAGAATATTAAAGTCTCAGCTCTGTCTCAAAGTTACTGAGCTATTTGGCGGTGATGACAGTCTAGGCACAGGAAGATCAAATCCTGTACATAGTACCTACCAGTCCAAGGCTCCATGACAATCTTTTACCAAGCATAAATGACTTCCCCAGGTAATATCCATCTGCTTGTTAATTATATCACCTGAGCTGGTACCACTCATCCTAATATTAGACAAAAACAATATGAATGGTTATTAAATTGTAATATTTGACCTACAGATGGATGTGTAGTTTTCCCCTGTATGTGCAACTGATAGACCCTATACCCTTAAGTAAAGACTTTCTCTAGGCTTGTGCTGTTAAATTACTTCGCAAAAGGTGAATCGAACTAGTTAGAGTTTCGTAAATAGGGAAAATTTGATGTTGGAGTTTTGTACCAGACTAGCTAAACATAAATAATCTCCAAACAATAGCCAGAGTTGCTGGGAAGCTACTTGAAGCTTTACAGTTATCCTCATTATGTTACAGGTTAAGTAGGTTACATGTTTGAAGGTAACCTACCAGCAGACATCTTGATTAGATATTTCCAGGCTGACATCACCCACACATTTCACTTCTAGATAATTAATTCTATGTAGCACATGTATTGTTGCAGTCACATAAAAGCTTTCATTATGATCCTGACACCCTTGCTAAGATTGCACTAAATTTTGCATGAAAGGAGGGATTCCACTGCTTTGTATTTTCAACAATAATACACATTCGCTACTTGAAGAGCAAGAGCTTTCATTTTGGAAGGGCACAGTATCTTCAAGCGAAGATGATCAAGCAAGATCTTGTTTGGTGGAAACACTAATGTAATTTAAAGACTATGTCAGGCAGAAGAGCATCTGAATTATTTTACAGCTGTATGCCATTTTCTAACCATATACTGATATGATATATATAATGTTTATATGCTGTGGGTATGTTGATTAAAGTTTGTTGTACAAAAGTGAAAAAATACAGTAGTCCATGCTTATTCTTCTCTTCCATGTCTAATTGGCTGAGAATGGTAGTGGAGAGATGAGAACAGTACTACTTCTGATTTAAAGGAAATTTCCCTTCTTGTTCTAAAATATCTTTCCTTGCTATAAATGCAGTCAATGAAACAGTGGTTTTAAACCCAATGCAGGTTGCAAGTGTTCTCCGTGGCACCACAGGTATAAATGCCTCCAGCTTCCCCAGCACAGTCTGCAGTGCACTTGGTTTTCACTTAAGACTTCCCAGTATACCCAGTCCCCTGCTTGCTCCTGTAGTCACTGAAGCAGCTTAGCCACTAGGGAACAATCTTAAGGAAGTGCTTTTCATTATGGAAATTCCTTTGCTGGC
The DNA here is from genome assembly GCA_013399435.1 of Arenaria interpres. NCBI lineage: Eukaryota > Metazoa > Chordata > Aves > Charadriiformes > Scolopacidae > Arenaria > Arenaria interpres. The sequence goes on from VXAK01019731.1 coordinate 150,352, forward strand.
CTACCGTATTTTTTCCCTACTCTCTCTTTTTGCCCTGATCTTGCAATCGGGGATATTTCCAGCTCAGATATTAATAGGAGAAGGAAACAGCATAAATATCAAAGGTGCTGTACACCAAGCTAGGTCCAGAAGATTTTCTCACTACCATGCCAGCCGTCTTCCAGCCAGCTGGGTGGCCAAGAAAATAATAAATCTGATCCATGCAAAGTAGTTGGCCTGGAACGCCTCATTACCCAGAGGCGAGCACAGGATCCAATTGAGTAAATCTTCATGGCATCCCAGAAGACTGCATTTCTCCTTAGTCTTCACTCCGCAACGTCTGCAGTTCCTCATGGCTGCATCAATGGATTGTCTTTTTTTCCCTACTCCTTCCATCCACCACTCTAAAGTCAAAAGATTTTACTTTTGCCAGACAGGAGAATTCCTTTGTCCTCTACTTTCTGGGGCTACTTTGTCCCTTTCAGCGTATTTGGGCTGCTCTGTGTCCAGAGCTGCAAGGTGCTCAGTAATCTGAATGAGGCTGGCACTGTTGTAGCATGTGTTCATACTGAGGTTGACTCAAAGTTACTCTGGTACTAGCAAAGTCATAAAGCATATTTCCAATTATTCAAGGTGGTTGATTGCACCAGTCTAAAAATTTGAATTCTGACCAGGAAGAACACACAGAAGTGTCTCTACTTAATTTCCCCAATACATAAATTGTTCAGATGTTCATAGATGCTGAGATGTTCAAAGTATTCTAATGGTGCAATGTTCAGTGCCCAACACATAAACAGCTCAGAATTACTCAGACACCTGCAATAAATGCTCATCTGCAGACATTTTCTTTTGTTAAAATGTCCTCTCTTTCATCAGCTACAATAATTTGTGCAATAACTTTCCACAGAAATCCCTGTCCAAAATGCTGTTATTGTGATAACACCTGCTATATCCCTAAGGATTGTGTAAGGGTAAACGGTTACCAATTCTAATGCAACAAACTTCTATTATTAAAGCTCATTTCATTAAGGAGCCATAAAAAAAAAAAAGTTGTTTTATTTTCTGTGTGAATAAAATGACAGTCAGAGACCCATTCACTGCACTGGGTAGAAAAAAGAAGCAACATGCTACCTCAGAAAGCCAACAGCCTAAAACACTCTCTCTGTTTGGAAAGATTTCCCAGATTTCCAGAAATACCTTTAGAAAGAAATCACTGTGGTACTGCTCTTATTCATAAATATCTGAACTGATTTAAAGAAAAGAACTCAATGTCTCTGGGAAGTAAGGCCTGGGAGGACAAAGTGGAACGGATATCTCTCAGTGGAGATCTTGTAGGCTCACATTTCACAACCCTGTCTGTCCCCATTAGTTCCAGTTGCTAGAGGGTTTGAATGGACTTCCCATTAAATGTTACATTTAGCTCCCTCCCCCCACACACTTTTTACACAACCCTGCTCCTCAGAGGACAACTTGGTCAGAATCAAATACGACTTGCATACAAGACTGTGTTTTGATATAACCACATAAACGATTTTTTTGCGTACAAAAATGAGAGGAAAAGTAGTACACATCTCACAAACTAAAACCACCTATAAGATAAATGTGCAAAGATGTCAACAGAACTTCATTTGAGGAATTAATATAAGAGTTTTTTGGACATGGGAACATGCTATAGATGTGAGATAACATACAGTGGAATTGCTCTTTCTTTAAAGTATAAGTGGCCTTTGTATTTTGTGAAATGCATGTGAAATGCATTTTGAACATTCAGGGCACAAAATTGCAAGTTCTCTGGCTCTGTGTTCTAAAATCTCATTACTAGAACCATTTAACTAAGTGTTTAAGTCCCTAACTATTAAAGAAAGCCCCTCCTTAAATGCAGATGAGTATAGGGATACTTAAGCACATGGCTAGGTCCTTTTTTCAATTACAATTCAGTTTTGTAAATCTAAAAATCTGTTCTTTAAAGTTCATTTTCTGTAGAAGCAATTAGCTGTCATCAACTTCTTGTGACCTAACAAGTAGGAAAGGGCAGGCTTTAGTTTGGTTGACACCAGAGAGTGGCCAAAGCTGTTGATGACAGCCAGGTTGGCACGGTCTGGCAGGGATTGAACCGTTCTGGTCCTGGCGTTTTGCTGCAGGACTTCCACCTATGAACCCTGAGTGGGAGGGAGCCCACAGCCAGCACCCGCTGCCTTTCCTGGCTGCAGCCCAGCGGGGAAAACCAGTTGGTGGTCCCAAACCAGGTGGTTGTGCACGGCAAAAAATCCCCATCGTGAATCGATACTCTTGATGGCAGAAGTCACGGCAGAAAGAGCCAGAACCAAAGTAAGCAGGGAAATACATCAGCCAGCACAGGACCCTGCTCTCCTCTAAACAGGAGAGGGAGGCATGAAGGGAAAGGTTTCTGGAGCAAGTCATACAAAGGGGCCAGCGTGGCAAGAATTGGTGACGGTGTCCAGGCTGTATCTTTTAGACACACTGTGTGCAAAGAAAACCTAAGACACTTTTGTAGACAAAGATTTTTCACAAAAAAAAAAAAGAAAAAAGAAAAGAAACAGGGCAGAGCACACCGTACAGACAGTCTGGAGACATCAAAAAACTCCTAACTAATTATGAGGTACAGCTGCAAAAAAAACCTGGTCCTATATTCCTGTGGGACAAATGGGGAGCTACCGGCTTGATAACTTGCCCCTACGTCACTGAGAAAACGTTCATCACAAATAAAAGCTAAATTCCAGGACTACTAATTCTCGCCCCACCAAAGTCTTGTCACTGAAACCACAAGTACATCCCAAAGTCTAATTCACAGTCAATTTTTCTTTAATGCACCAGATGGCAAAAATGTGGACGGAAGAAGAAGCAGCAAATTTGCCTTCCCCACCATTAGGAAAAACTGGTCACAGGAAGAAAATATTTATGGCTGATTATGCAGGGACAGTCAAAAGATGGAAAATACCAGCTATTAGATAACCCTCCAGCTCCTCTCATCTAGCTGAAAGCATGTGTTACCACATCATCTCAGGCACATTCCCAGCCACCGCTAATTCATTACTTGCAGACCTGCCCCCTTTCCCTAAAAATGACAGACGCCGGTGCTCTAACACGGGGCTGCCCAGATGCATCCCCTTGCCGTCCCGGTCTCTGCCTGGCCGCCCTGCGGGAGGCTGGCCGGCATGGTGAGTTAAGCTTAAGATTCTCAGGATTCCCCACAACATAACAGCAATGCTTTGGAGAGTTTCTGCAGCTTGTTATGGGGGATGCCACGCATGGTTACTAGAGGGTATATTTTCATTTAGTCTGAATGCTTGGCACCCTCGGACCGTAAACAGAAGCCTAGGTAGGAATAGATGGAATTATTTACTTACACTCCCAGTGATGAAAATGATTAGTCAATTAACTTCACTAATATACAGTATCTTGTGAGAAGATAAGATGTTAACAAGCAACGCTAGCCTCCAGATCGTGTCAAAAAGACCAAGCCTGCTGACATTTAGGCTGATTTATGGTGAACTATGACAAGTATGCAAATTATGGGAGTTCTCTTTTATGTTTACATTTGTGCATTTTTCTTTGGCTATTTCTGATGATAGGCAGATTAGTGCAGCTACTTCTAATTTGATCTCATTGACAGGAGAGCATTCAGCCTGAAGAGATGTCGTGCAGCCCCAACTTCCTGTACTACAACAGACGGAGGACACCGTGTTGGTAAATACTTTCACGGGGAAAATGGCAGCTAAAATTAGCCCCGATGACATTACAGGGATCACTGAAAAAAACCCCAGATGAAAAAAGTTTATAACATGAGACAGGTTCAATTAGTTATTTAGTTCATTTAAGTAGTCCAGCTGGACAATTATAGACAGCTACCGATTCCATTACATAACGGTGAAGCAATGTCCTCACGAAGTTCTATTCGTGCATCACTGTATCCGTCCAGGATCTCTAAATCTCTTTGCAGTTCACTTGTCAAATCCACCCCGGCCTTTTTACAGGGTAGCTCCTGGGCTATAATCTAGCATGTGCTACCCACACCAAATAATATAATTTCTTAATGTCTCAAGCCACGTAGGTGCTTCAAGCTTTCTCCAGCTGAACGGCCAGCTCAGGTACCGAACAGGGTATGATCATGGATGGCCTGAACCAGAGGTTTCCATTCATTTTATGCAAATGTAACTTCATTCTCTAACTGTACACTTTTGTTCTGCTGAGTGGTTTTACTCTCTCTCTGTTAATCTGCTGCTCTCATTCTACCAAGGGAGCCCTTTAGCTTACTGTCAAGTAACAGGCTTCCCTCAAACACATCTAACTGAGTGAAACTTGTTAAAGAATGAATTTTACAAACACTCCCTGGGTCAAAAGTGCCCCAAACTCTCAGTTTGACAAAAGTCACGTGAACTGTCCTGCCACAGGAACTCCGTGAACTCTCCATGTCTTTGATTTCAGTGGGCAGTTTTGGTGAAGAGTAAATCCAAGTATTAAGTTCTCCAGAGAGCACACTTTAGAGATTTCCTGTGAACATTCATTTTCCATCTTTAATGAGAGTCACTCAAAACAATGTGGACTCTTTAGGATATTGACAGTCCTTTCAGGTAACAAAGATGGCTCACTCCAAGTGATGGCCAACACACAGCCCAGAATGTTGAGAAGCAACATGCCTATGCTTGTCCATATGACCATATAAACCCAAACTGCCTGTATCTTCCTGGCCTTTCCTGTGCATCTGGACATCCTGTTTGCACAAGCACTGGCAGACATGCTCTAGTGGAAGGTGTCCCTGCCCAAGACACGGGGTTAGGAACTAGATGATCTATAAGGACCCTTCCAATCTCCAATCTATGATTCTATGATTCTGTGTAGTCTTATGTCAGCAGCAAGAAGAAATTCCTGACAAGTAGCCCTGATTTTGGTACATTTTCTTGTAAGGACATTTCATTGCACATGTGCTAGGACATCTTGAGACAACATTCAGACCATAAAAAGTAGGCAATATTAAAGACATCTCATATTAAAATAAGGTTTAATATCTATGTAATCAGTTGCTATGTGTGGGCTCATGTCACAGTGGATAGAAATATGTTAAAGCAGCTCTTCAACTTAAGCTGCAGGGATTTATATTTCAAATTCATTGTGTCTCCCAATTCAAGCCCAAGCCGTAGATCAAAATGGCCCTGACACAATAAGGTAAGTGGTGGTAACAAAGCAGACCCACTTTTAGGTCTTTTCAGGTTACGCTTAACTGAATGCTTTGTCTAACTATCAATTTTCTCATTTCTGGTATTTATCTCTAATGTGCTGTGCTGTAAGATATTTCAAAGCTTTCAATATTATCAGCTACTAATTCATATTTTTTCATGTGTGTTGATAATCCTCTTCCCACTCTGAAAATTAAAAAAAAATAAGGTTTTTACATATATATTGCTTTAATGTTAAGTATATGCAAAATAGCTGTTGATTTGAAGAGTCATTGCATTAGCTGGAAAAATGAAATTTTCCACTGCTGCTATGTTCCCAAAAAGCCGAAAGGCAGTTCAAAGGGCAGCCTACTCTAGCACAGGCAGAAAAGTCAACTCCAGTTTAATTTTTTCCAGCAAATATAACACTCCAAGATGACCTAAAAAGCTGCATGGTCACCAGTATTCCCAGCCACCAGTGAGGGCTCACAGGACAAGCAGACAAGTGAGCTCTCCGGTGCAGCTCCTCCATTCCCAGACCGTCCCCATTCCCAGTGAGATGACACAGGCTTCTCCTTTGGCCCTGGCCGACAGTTGGACACAAAACCCGCGTCAGCCCCAGGGTGTGCTACCCTGTGACACAGTTTCCACTAAGGGGGAATTTCCAATCCTTGCAGCCCCACACCACTGAGAGGAAGCAGGGCTCTGGGATTTTTTCCAGGCAGTAAGCCAGAGGAAGGAAGAATGGGATATCCCCATCCAGATTTGACTCACTGGAGGTAGATTTCAACCCAAGGATGAGGTCGGGAGTCCCCAAGGACACAGATGACTGTCACACGTTCTCTTCTCTGCCAGACAGACTGCCTCAAAGTACAGAGCACAGCCCAAGCCTTTGTGGCCACATGTAGTCAGTGGTCACAGGTTGCCTCATGACAGCAAAGTCCTTGCTGGTGGCGCCAGACCTTTCAACTTAGTCATTCATTCAAGGGCAGGGTGTTTGCCTACGTTCTTCCTGGCCATGGGTTCTGTTGCCCTTTAACAGAAAGATAGTACTAATGCTAATGTTAATGCTAATACTAATAGTAATGAGATAAATAGAGGAAAATAAAAACACATCAGTAGCCAAGCAATGTCATATTCAACAAGCTCTTGGCTAAAGCATGTCCTGAGTCACCTAGATTACTTGGATCTGATTCCAGCCCGAACCTCTCTCACATATCTGTAAAAAAGTTGGAAGGGTGTTTAAAGGGCAGCCTACCTTAACATAGGCAGAACAGTCAACTGCAGTTTAATTTTCTCCACTGGGACCTACTTACAAGCTACCTAGTCACTCGCGACCTCAGACATCAGGTTTGAACAAAACTGCACATCTCAACACTCTCAAGACTTGAAATCAGATCTAAACTTTGAGCAGGTCCACAAGGATAAGGATGATGCAAAAAATCTCATATCTGATTGAATCCTGAGTGTTAGCCAAGCATGGTCACAATTTCTTCAGCATACAGGAGTATTTCCACAGCAGCTTCCAGACGAGTGAAGGGGAAGAGACAAGGTAACACCACCAGTTTTTGCCTTCTCATACAGCTGCCACACGCTCCAACCAGCAGCAACCTCTCTGCTGATCACGACACGAGAGGTACAGCACTTCTGCTGGGCCCCTGCAGGCTGCTTAAAGGTCTGAGGTTCTGGGAGAAAACCTGGAAACTTCAGAATATGAGGCTGTTTTCTTCAACTTTTTTTTTTTTTTTTTTTTTTCTGTGGATAGCTGTGCAAAAAATTGAAAAGCTTTGGGAAAATTAAAAGGAAAGATGTTCACACAGAAGAGGTACTTTCTCTTGGAAGGAACAGTGAGACGATCTCTAGATTATTTTCTTAAAGGATGTAGCCGCTGAACATCAAGAAACATCAAGAAATGAATTTTACTTCTGTGAAAACTAAGCCTTTCACATGAAGTTACTTCACTGGAAAACTTTCAGCTTTGTGTTATTAATATTCCTCTATTCCTTAGATCATTTAACTTAATATTGTGCAGTGTTAGCAATACAAAAATATGTCTACATACCTGTTCATGCAGTAAAGCTTAGTATTAGCTGTTAGCTCTATTTTCATTATTCATACCCAAAGAACACATATATAAACACAAAGTTTTTAGGAAGAAGTGATGTAGCTAGACAAGCAGCTAAAAGACATTACTTTTCTTGCAGAGTTTGTATCTCTTGTATTCTTAAACCACCCAGCATTGAACACTAGTATTTCCATTATTTCCACTACAAACATACACCTGATTTTCTAACTAAACAATATAATTCTCATTCTTAAAGTTAAGAAAATTTTGGTTTGGTTCCAAGTAAGTAGCCCACACTGGTGTTTCAAACTTCAGTTACTAGAAAATTAACAACTACAAGAAAACTTGAAAAACCTTGGGAAGGAATGATGCTTTCAGAAATTTTGTACCTCTAGCTCTAACTAGAAGCCAGCAGAAATTACCCAGAACATCAAAGAACACATGAAATAAACTGCTGAACAAATAAGCTGTTCTGAACACTTGGTTTAACCATGTCATGGTTCAGTTGGTCACATAATGTTAGAACACGCTTGATACAAGGGAGATATATGCCCAACTTTATTAAGCAATGGTTATCTGTGAAGTTGAATGGGGACTCAAAGATTGTTCCTACTCTGGAAGAAAACCAGGCATTGTCAGGATAATATAATATAAATTATCTCTCCCTCATTTTCTTAATAGAAAGGAAGAAAACAAGAGTAAAGTCACCATTCTGAGAAGTACTAGGCTGTCATGAATATGTACACAAGTCACTTTGGAGGCACATCTCTGCAGGTCCCTGTGTTCCTGCCAAACCACTAGTACATTTCCAGCGTAACAGAATTAAAGTGAAATAAAATGGGATCTCATCATATGAGCTCATCGATCCTATTGGGTCCTGAGAACAGCAGCCTGGAATGGGAGTAAAGGCTGGGAAGTACCCATCATTGGGTACAGTCACAGTCATATTAAACACCCAGTTCTCACCCTCTCCATGGGTAAGTCACACGCAATGAGGCATGCAGTCAAAATCTTCAAGGGTCAGTAAGGCATTTCTATCCTAAAACCAGTTTGGAGGAAGCCTTTTGGCAGTGGCTGCAGGACTTAGTCTTTGGATACAGTACGAGCTTCAGCAATAACAGGAGTGAGATCTGTCACAGGAGCCAGACCATGCAACCTTCCTCAGTAACAACCAACCAACACAAAATGAAACAGTCTCTGCTCCAGGTAGGCAGCTCATTTCATACACACTTTGGCCGTGCAACAGTGTGTGCACTTGTGTGTGTGTCTGTGCACCCATGTTACTTTTAAGATATCAAAACCTGTGCACGTATCCTTCTGAGGGAAAAGATGAGAGAATAAATGTGGGATCAATGTTAATTGTAGTGCATGAAGTAATACTGTAAGATACTTGGACAGTCTAATGATGAAGATGGTAACTGGATATATGGGGAGTAGAACTGAATTTTAGCATAATATGTCTGAACTGGAATTTGCGTAATCAAACTCTGTAAAACATGTCTAGACTTGCCTGCTTCTAAGAATAGCACCAATCTGAACATAAAGCAAACTATATTAATTTCTGTGCATACTGTGGTTGAGATCACGTTGATGGCTGCTCACTTTAAAAGGCAAAATACGGCATGCAATCCCACTTCTTACAGATCCACCTCAGCAAAATATCCTCACTTTAAACACGGGCTTTGGCCCCGCAGAAGCGTTTGCTGAGCGAAGGCCTGGCACGATTACGGCAAGAAATGAGCAAGTTTCAGGAGGGTGAGACACGCACTCCCATAAAAGCGTGGCTTTGCAGGACAGCAACAGGCACCTCTCCTCTTACACGGGCAGCTGCTCCCGAAATACTCCCTTGTTTACTGTGGGCAGCGCGTGCGGGAGGCGAGCACCCCCTGCGCCCCGAGTCACGGCCGCACGTAATGAGGCAGTGCGTGCCTGCTGAATCCGCCTGTCAGCAGATCTTCTCGGTTTTCACTTCTTCTTCGCTACTTTGCAAACTCTCAGCTATTTTTTTCCCAAGCGGTAACACGGGAGCTCTCCGAGATTATTGCCATTCTCCCCCCCTCAGCCTGTCATACACCTTGTTTCCAAGTATGGTCACTATGAGGGGACTGTCGCTTGGAGCCTTTGTGGAAAATTAATGGCAGACAGGAAAGGGCAAAAAAGACAGGACAGATGGCTCTGTCACCACCACCAGCCTGATGCCATGAGAGAGCTTCAGTGCCTTTGCAAATGCCACTCTGTCCTGCAGACTTACTCTGAAGTTGATCCAATCGCACCCTTGGCAGCTGTCTTTCTTCTTTTTTATAAGATTTTTCCTTGTCCTTTGACTTACCGGGCTCATCCACGTGGCGAATGCAAAAGGTCAGTTTTTAAATTAGTGACTGGGTGCTGATGGTCTGAAATACTGTTTAGCTATAAGCATATTGGCATCTTGCTAGAACTGGTGTTGAAGAGTGTTGTTAATAGGGCTTGTTTACTTGCTGGTTAAAATCCAAATCGGGTCAGCTGAGACCTGAAGGGGCAATGACTAAACTTCTAATTTAGTAGGCGAACGCAGTGATGTCACCTCACTTTATTCTTTAAACAGCATTCTGTCTAGTTTCACTTTCACAGTGAAGCACACACCCGTAGTATATTGGGTGCACTGGAAGCACGAAGACACGCGTCTCCTCTATGCGAGCAGCGCCAGACAAACTGCTTCGGTTTATCCTCCTGCTCTTGTAAAGAGATGATTAGGATTTTATGCGTTTAAAATGCAATGAACTTCAATAGGGGGAATAACAGTGAGGAGACGCTGGGCCATGCAGTCGGAGACTGCAGAGAGAAAGCAGACACCCTGTCCTCTGGAGAAGCGGTGCTATAATATGTGTTTATGTAGTTTCAATCCATATGACTGTAATTATAGGCAGAGTTCTTCATTGCACACATCCCAAGACAGTTTGCTGTTAGGAAAAAAGAATTCATGTTAGGCATATTTTCTTGGAAAGACTGGTATGTTTGTAATATTTTGTTAATAAACTGCAAGATTAAATGTTTTTCATTTCCACCGCTTTTGATACTGTAGGAGAACATTCCCAGGGTTGGAAAAAATTTTTAAAATGGAGAATTAGACTGATGACCAGAAGAGCTGATGCTCCAGTGTGATTCAGAGTGGAACTATTTGTCTACATGTGAAAATGTGTCGCTGTCCTACAGACAGTGTACTACAGACAGTATTCAACTGCCAAGATCTCGCACATTCATGGGGACATTAATGGGAATTCTGAGACAGAATTAAACAGACCATCAGCCACGGGGGATTCTTGCCGTGCCTGTATCTTACTCCAGAGGAGCAGTACAAGCTACTTCCCTGCTATCAGGTCTACCCCCTGCTTGATGCCAGCTTTTCCCATGATGGTTTTGCATCAGACACCAACACTACTGGGTACTGGAAAGTACTCTGCTGGAAACAGAGCTAGAAATTGCTTGCAGGAAGACAGCTGACACCCCACCTTCTGGAGTGGAAAGAGCTTTTTCTGTTGACGTGAAGCAGTGGGTTTTTGCAGTCATAGCCCTGTATCACCAAGCCAGTGATGCTATTCTTTATGGAGAAGCCTGCTATTCCACATGCTATCACAGGTTGATTTTATTTTCCTCATCAAACTCATCTTCAAGCCTGATTCAGTGAAAAGTTACAATGTCGAATTTTTAAGATAAGATGAAGCTCCACTCTGGGTAAAAAATATTCATTCTGTAGTGATGGGTTACAACTATGACTGAATATAAAGTATTAAAAGAATTTACATAACCTGCTTGGAAAACAGACCTGAAATAACTGAGCTTGCTGCGTTGTAGTACTGAGGTTGCTAGCACCCAGCTTTGTGACAGTAATCCACAGATCAGAGAAGACCACTTTGTGATCATCTGCAATGGGTAAACTCTGGATTTATGAAAACAGAAGCTAGAAACGTATGTAGCAGCAGGATTTCAGGAATATCCAAGATATGTTGCTCTTCTTATCATAAAGCAGTCATTGTTAAGTTTTCTACCTGAATCATTTTGTATTCCTCCTGTTTCTTTGAACAAGAAGAAATTGTAGTTTAGTTACACTGTTTCCAGCAGACCTCACTTCTGCTTCATGTTCAGACAGATTAGAATAGCAGGGAATTTTATCTCTGGGATTTACAAAGCAAGATGGTACACAGTGACAATGTCTGTTACCAGGTTAAACAGGGAAAGGTGTAAGTCATTGTATGTCAACATATCTGCTTCACAAAATGGTGGCCTTGCCTTGTCTGGGCTTCACAGATATGTCGGAGCTCAACACCATGAACAATAAACGCGCAGCTCAGTTGCAAAGACACCACTATTGAATCTGTTGCAACCAAAACAAGGTCCCAGAGCTATTCACTTCCAGGCCTGAAAACATTTGTTTGTGTACTCTGCACCCCGTCCGAACTTTAAGCAGAGACTGAAAGCAAAAAGATTGGTGGGAAGGATGTAAAACACAACTGCAGTCCAGTATTCACTCTTGGCAGTGGACATGCTGAGTACGGCAGGCATCATGCTGCAGTCCCTCATGTAGGAACTCTGAATTAACTCATAGCCACAATTTCATGTTATATATTAATTACACAGGCAGCTTCCATATTCCTTAAATTCACTGAGGGTCATCATCTTTGCCTTTTCCAGGATGAATGAGAAATATCCAACTTTCTTTTCTGTTCTATTTACCTCATGATCTCCATTCCTCTCCTTTCTTATTTGTCTTGAAACTTTCCCTAACACATTATCCCTATTCCCCCTGTTGATCTGGTCACGTACTCTGTCCTTTTCCCAGCAGGATGACTTGGCTTTTTAACCCCCAGCCTAGATGTGACATTCCTACTTGTTGTCCTTGAGGAATATAAATAATAGAGTGTTGTCAATAGAAAACAAGCACAGGAGTTTTGTTTTTGCAAATGGAAGATGTTGTTCATGTTCCCACCTGCTCGATATCACTTAGACACATCAAAATGCATCAGATAATTTCCTACTATTGCATTTCCTTGTCAACAAATGCTATAATCCCCACAGGAAAGTTATGTCATGATGAATGGGAGGGAAGATGGGAGGACAGACACTGTGCCATTTCTTAGCTTCTCTTTCATATCCCAGAAACGTGGCTACCTTGGCCGTGTTCAATTCTTGTTCTATGTCCCCTCTTTATGGGGGCAATCAGTATGTGTCACCACCATGAGATCTCACTAGGATGGTTGCAGAGGGAGTTTAGGAATATCAGGTTCTTAGGCAATCCACAAAGCCTAACATGAGGTTACTTTTTCCAGGCTGCAAGCCGGAGTCAGGTGCTTGATGAAGGGTAACTAAATAACATCTGCCAGCTTAGAGCGTATATTTGAAAAACAAAGGTGTTGTTAAACTAAGCCTGGAGTTATGTGTGCAAACTTGGACTGCAGTTCCTCTCCTTGGCAGTAAGCCTTGGTGCCATGAAGAGCCTACATGAGACCTAATGAAAGAGCACGGTAAATAAAAAAATACTTGTGATTTTAATTATTTCATCTACCAGGGAGATGAGCCTCAAATTTGAAGACAAAGCTGTATCCCAGGACTGAATGATTGTAGTAACACCTCAGTGGCAATGTGCGGAGGACAAGCACCAGATCAAGACTGTGTTTTAGGAACAGACAAATGCACTATGAATGGGGAGATGGGGCCCCCTTATTTCACAGGTTCAGGTGGGAAGAAAGGATGTGCTCCCTGGCCTGCAGGCTAGAAAGGAGAATGCTGCCTGGAGGCATAGCCAGAGTGGACCAAGAAGAGCTCCAGAAACAGCTGTGGGAAGACATTTCCTCTCCCCATCAGCCATGTCTCCCGTTTTCTGGTATTTCCTGCCCCACTCAGCCTTCTGGAAGAGCAACCCGAGTGCTGACAGTGTTGTGGCAAGAGTAAAGAAGGCAGAGATTAATAAGTGAATAAAGTCTGTCCATTTTTACTACTTCAAAATTTACAGGCAATACTGATGCGCTACTGCTAGCTGCAGCTTATTAGGAGAGAGAAAGAGATCACACCGTCCTTTCTTTCTGCTAACAAAAACTCTGTTATTGATAAGCACAGACCAAGCCTTTGCCTGTCACTGAATGCAATCCTATGGATCAGAGGTGATGTGGAGGCAATGACAGTCATGTCACAGTGGCAGTGGACCCATTTCAGTGTCTACCTGACACACAACTGCCTCGTACTCTGTCCTAGGAATGCAGAAAGACAACGGCTACTCAAAATACTGCCTCCCAAAAATCTCATCAGATACACTGTGTTTCAGGGCTGGAAATAAGAAGATCATGTGCAATGACTCAAAAGTCATGTTCAGGGTAAGCAAGTAGCAGAGGGAAGGGGGGAAGAATGGGGATGCTGCATGAGGCTGGCGGAGAAAATGTTAGAAGTCAGGACTCTACGAACATGACGTGCACATGGCCTTAGTAATACAGGATGCTTAGAATAGACAGGATGCCTAGGAGGACACAAGCAAGGTGTTGGATAACAAGTTATTAAATGTCAAGTGAATGAAACTCTGTGCTACACTGGGTCAGGTGAGCACTGATTAATTATAGCTGTATCAGCAAAATGGGTAAGCCCTTACAGTTGCTCTTGAAAAGCAGTTACACGAGGCTGAACAAGATGTCTGTATTGTCTGGATGTTTAGGGCAAGAGACATGGTTTGCATGGTATGATGGTTACAATGTCTTTGTGAGGCGCATTTGGTCCTTATGAGCAACAAACAAGGAAAATCATGGAGACTACTGTTGAAATTGCAAATAGGAAATGATTGCCATCAGAATAATGACTTGGATGGCTTCTGTAACAGAGGAAAATTACCCAAAAAGCAAAGCTCATGTAAAATGTGGCATATGTAGGTATATAGGCATGTGTGGGTAGCCTAAGGGAAAAGGGGTGAAGAAAGTAAGTCTCCCCTAAGACAAAACATAGACAAGGACCTGATTACATCCAGAGTCTCCCTGCTTACCAGAATTTGAAATGTATCTTTCTTCATTCATTCTTACCTGCCCTCTAGTATCAAGGACACATTGTTCTAATATTCCTTCAAAAAGCCTGTGTTACCCTGGTAAGCTAGATCCCTTCCAACCTAGATGATTCTATGATTCTATTCTATTCTACATGGACAAGTCCAAGGATGGATTAAGGAGCTCCAGTCCAGTTCCTGCCCAAGATTTAGGCAGGCATTGAACTGTGATAATAATTCACAGCAGTCTGCAAAGTGCCGTATTAGAGCTCTTCTTTTCTTTCCTCTACTCCACCAGCTCCTTTTGTTAGGAAGTATGCAGGGAAGGGTTGTTTTCAGGGAAGGGTGCTGTTAATGGCATGTTTACAGGAACCCATGCAGAGAGGGAGCACATTTTTGGAATATTGTCTCCATGCTAGGTCTAATACGCTGTTCTATCAAACCAATGGAAATAATTCTTCCATATTTCCAAGGGCCCTAGGAGTTTGGAGTGTCACTTGGCCACCTTCAGCTTTTATTATTTGATCTGACTCTTAAAACATTGGCAGTTGCAATTAGTCAATATATGTAACCAGAAAAACAGGCATCAATAATGTCAGCCAAAAGAGATACGTGAGTAGCTTCTGTATATAGATGACATTTGTTACTACTGTGGAGACTGAGATGAATAGCTGTGTGTGACCAGGCTCAGACCACAGGCTCTTCATGTCTGCATAAGAGCTCCTTAATGACAGTTTGGCCATTACACTGACACAGATTTTTAAACTTTTTCAGAAAGCCAAAATCAACATGTGGCTTAATTCACTGACAGTAACATCAGGCTCCCTTAAACTCTTGCTATAGAAAATGCACCATCAAAAGGAAGCAGTGAGCAACTTGGAGGTGGCAGGAAAGAGCAGCTGGGCCAGCACTGCTCAGGTCAATGGGCAATAGCAAGCAGGTAAGGTGAGACCCAAGAGCAACAAGAATGGATTCAGAAAAATCGAACAGAAGGCCCTTCTATTCAATTAAACCTTATGCATTTGAAAATATTCAGCAACTCAACTCAAATAAGTAATATAAATGCTTGAATATTTAAGGAGGAATCAATCTTCTGGCCTCCCCCAGTTATTCCTGACCTCTCTGAGTCCTTGCTCTTCCATAGTCTTAAGCCAAACGAACATTATCTCTCCATCTTGTATACAGAAGAGTACACACAACCCAGTTCTTGAATACTGCCTTTTCTCTGTGATTGAGCAGAATGACAGAGTGATGAAATTAAGTAGAAAGTTTGCTTTTGTATAAAAACCAGAACTAGGGAATTCTATTTTGAGAAAGCTGGTGAAGTGATGGTTTAACAAACAATTCAAACTCCTAGGCTGCTTTTCCAGGAGAGAGGAATCTGTAGCACCTCTTGTAATAGCTTATCATTCCAAACAATCAGAAGTCATTGAGTGATGCTTGGAAGGTCAACATTTAAATTTATGTTAATGAGAAAACTCATCACTTTTCTTGAAAAGGGAGTCAGATGTTCAGAGGCACAAGAACAGAAGTAGTAATAAAGAGTACAGTAAAAAATGCAGACCCTGCATCTTTTAAATAAAGATGTTACTGTTAAAGATTGATTTTTATGTGCTTTATGAAACTTTACGTTCTGCTATTAAAACATTTCAAATAGCTTGACTGAAAGATACCAGTCAAAACAGTTAAACATCTCAGTAATGAGGATGTATGTATAATCACAAACCAGGTCTAGCTCCGACAGCTCCTCAAACCCTGCTCCCCTTGGTGGCGGCCCCCTTGCCAGTTGGACAGGTCAGCTCTGCCTTGCCTGGAATTTTCTTGATCTTCTCTCTTGAGTGGCAGCTGCTGGCACCCTGCGAGCACAGGGAATTCACTGGCATATTGTGGGTCAGGCACAGCAGACGCCTGAGCACAGCAAAAAGTGAGGTGAGACCCTGCTAACTGAGGGAAAAGAGCACTGAAAAGAGAATAAAAGGGAGGAGGCTATCACAACAGACCTGAAGATCAAATTTTTTTTTAGTTAATTTTTGTCCAAACCCAGTAACCCTCTCCATGTGCCATTTTCTGCCTGCACCTGGAGCCAGTCCCCAGCCAGTACCGGGGCAGCTGCACCTCACTGCACCCTGAGCCCAGGGTAAATCTGGGAATTCTCTACCAAGGTGTCTGGTGTGAATTTGCCCAGACATCCTCCCATCCACAGGGTAGCACACATTGTCACACCTGAGTTGGCACCTGGAGTTTCTCTGCCTCTGCATCATCGCTTATATCCACAAAAAGTAATCAGTCCATGAGTATCAGATGTATTTCCTTTGGCTTCAAAGCTTTCATTAGACTGGAAGCATTTAAAATACCAGACTGTTAATAGTAGCAGACATTTGCACAAGCACAGCAGGCACATTTCTTACTGCCCTGTTGTTTAGTAAGTGTATTTCTTATTACCTTCAAGTATCTTGCTTTGTGCTATGACTGAAGACCTCTTGGAAAATTCTGTTAGAGGAACATGTCTCAGGCTGTCTCCTTAGCAGAGTTTTCTACAATGAATGTGTTACTCCAGGCTGCATTACCGACCACATTTTTCTCAGGGTATATCTTAAATCCCGTTTTTAACATATGCACATTTTTAAACAGCTTAGAGGTTAGTTCCCTTAGAAGCTAGTTATTCCTTTATGCAATCAGCCAAGATCTGATGGGACATTTCCCGTCCCCATCTCCCCAGTATCCTAGAGAGCTCTCTGTGCTATGTGATGGGATGCTTGTCCTTGCAGAGAGGTATTTCATACCAGCCCGGGCTGCTGTGCCCAGTGTCCATGTCCAGGTTCCAGCCAGGTATGCTCCTCCTCACCAGCACAACTGGCAGAGATCACTATGCAGCTCTCAGGTCATCGAGAAGATGATAAGACCTTACACGTGCTTGTAGGCTTTTCCTTAGAAAGAATGCTTCAGCAGAGATGATCCCCTGGGATTTTGTTTGGGTAGAGAATCTCAGTTCTACTTCCCATTGAACCTTTCTGCTGTTTTCGAGGAGGCCAGAGCTTTTCAGGAGCCTAGTGAAAGGCAGCAGTAATGAGGACTGCCTTGGGAAGCGTAGGGCATGTGATTTACTACATCCCCTTCACAATAGTGTGCAAACATCCATTAGGAAAAAGGAAATCAAAAGAAGGAGAAAGTACAAAGGAGAGGAGAAGACAGGAGAATATATTAAATTCACCTGTTAAAAGGTTTAAAAGGCTGACTTGTGTGGGTGGTTGTGTGATGCAAGGAATTATTACCCAACAGAAAGGACCATTTTATGGGACATGGCCATCAGACTCCTTGGTTCAGTCACTAGTGAGCAACACAGATACTAGTGGTGATGAGGAAGGGTGCAGTGCCTATGTGGGAATGAGTATTCACTTCTTAAGCTCTCTATAATTAAATAAAATGTTAAACACTGCAAGAGCCTGCTCACCCAGCCCAACATTCCCTGGCTGATTTCTTGGATATATCTCAACACGCAGAAGAGGCTTAGGAAGGGATTTCAAGGACAGGTAATGGTCTTTCATGAATGGATTCAAGGAGGGTATCTCAGGCTATGGGGCAGTAAGATAAAGCCCAGAGAGCTGTGTGGGGCCTTGCCAGACCTTGATGTCAGCAGACAAGCAGGTGAAGGTAGGTGTGATAGGAGCAGAAACAAGTGTAATAGCTCTCAGAGTGCTGCATCCAAGAAAGTCATCCATACCTGCACAAATGTTTTGACTATTTGTTTTTGGCAAATGGAAACTTCGAGCAACCCAAAATGTCTACTTGCTAACCAACTAGTCTAGTGCTGTTTCAACTGGAAATAAACTTTCCCAGTTAAAGCATAGCCCTGTCCAGGAGTCCTAGTTCATCATTCTCAGGCCAGGAGAAGTTGTTCGTTACATGACCAGATCACGACAGGGTGAGAAGCCAGAGATATGGACTTCTACCATGATAAAACTAATGACGTAATCTTGTCATTAGGAATCATTATAGGAAGTTTTTGGTCAGAAGGAAGCCAGAAAATCCTGCTAAGTCCTCTCCGTGAAGTAGATCAACAGCCATCCAAATTATAGGAGCCCAAACTGATGAATTACACATGGCGCTGACATTAAATCTTGGTGCGTCTAGCTCTTTTTTGGTTTTTAAATATGTCTACCCTCTGTTGGAGAGTCCACATGTGTTGTCACAGCTCGGCTGCCTAATTTTAACCACTAATGGGTCTCGCATATCCCCAGGATCCAGATTCGGGCCAGAAATAGGAAGCCGAGTGATGGTCATGTGTTTGACAAGGAGCCGGGCAGCGGGCCAAAACACATTTGAGCTGGATGGAATTTCTTGCCCCTGTGAAAATGCAGCGCTAAATCTTCCTCCCCCACTCGCCTCTTTACACACAAGTGGATCCCTCTAGTACAGTGAACTGTCACCCGAAACTAACAAGGAGGATGTGTCTCCCGGCAATCCGAGCTTCGGTCAAAAGTTCACCACTTGCCAGCCCCCCTATGCCAACTTGGACCAAGATTTCTGGAATGGTTAGAAAAATATTTTAATGTAATTCACCTTGCTATGCTATTTCATTAATAACCTCTAAAAATGCAAAGAGTGCGGCCTTAAAATTCCTTGACATCCTCAGCATATGACTAATAATAATGAAACTTTCTCGCTGTCGGCTGAGCCACTCCGTGAACGCTCTGTTTTCCCTGGAGTTTCATGGAGCCTTTAGCAAATGCAGTACATTTGCCATGTCCATTTTTTACAGCCTAGTAACCGCTGCTCGGCCAGGCTCGCCTGAGCTAGCTCTTTGTCCACCCCACCAAACTGCTCTTGCCTTTCTCCCTGCACTGTGCTATTTTTCTCACAAGAATTTTTTTGTCTGGGCATAATTTGGACGTGCGTGAAATACTCTTTTACACATTACGTCTTTCTTATTTTCTCTATATTTGTTTTGAACCCAGTGTCTCAATGTCTTCCGAAATATGTCGTCCATGCAAAGCACGGAGCTGATACCAGCCCAGGACTGCGTGTGCTCCATCCCGGCCAGAGCGAGAAGGGCTCAGCCCTCGGATGGGAGCAGAGCGTGTCTGACATGCCATTATATAACATGAAACCAATGTATACAAGACCGTCTTTAAAAGAACATTTTACAGAGATCCCTATTTCTGTATCTTACTTCAAGCATTTCTTTCTAAAATAGCCTTTTGAGAGCCAGTGGATGAGACTCGGCTCACTGGGGGAAGGTCCAGGGCTACAGGATTGCTTTCCGCGCTGTCTCTGCATTCAGGCTGCTCCAGCCAGGAGTTTATGAACCAGCGGGTGGTATCTAGGATTAAATTAATTCTAAATTATTTTTTTGCTCTTTGCTCTTTATTTTGGCCCAATGGCAAAAGGAGCAAAGAGTCAAAAGTGTTTCATTCTCAACACCTCCCAAACTAGTAATAAAACAGAAATCATCTTATCTGCGGGTTTTTTAGAGCATGTCACAAGACTCAATTATGGCCCATACAGTGTATTCCCTAACCATCCACAATAGGTCCATCTCCACTGCTCACTTAAATCTAATGGGATCATGTTTCACAGCTCCCAGTTGACATGCTAATATTAGGGGATGCCATGCTAGGTGATTGGAACAGATCCTTTACCCAACCAAAGCCTCTTTTGGACCTGGGAGGTTTACAAAAATATAGTTATTCTTTCAAGCTGGTGATTTTCCCACCACAAGAAGCACTTGAGATCAAACCAAGAGTGCTACCAAAAACCATGAGGTTATAACCCAAACATAGCCCCTCCAGAAAGCTCAGGAACAGTTCCCTGAGGGCCATCCTGTGCTGTCCCCAACTGCCCAGCTGCCCTATTTTGTGTCAGAGAGTCTGCTCATGCCACACTCACCCAGAGGCAAACAGGCAGATCCAGAGAAATGTAGAAAGAGGAAGTGGCTAAAAACTATTTTTATAGCCTCATGACCTTCCACTGCGTTAATTCTAAATTATCCCTTTCCTAATGAATCCCATTTTTTCCTATCCTGCCCTGTGCCTGCCTCAATTAACAGTTCATTTTTAAATTAAGGTTGTGCCATATGCACTGAGAATTTATTTCCGAGAACTTCACTCACTAACAGATGTAATCTTCTAGTACAGGTGAGGTTGGCCAGTGAAAGAGTTTTCCAGAAGTGAAATGGAGGTGGAATATTTTTTCGAAAATATTTCCCTATTGGCTCAATATTTTCCTATGTGTTCAAAAATTGGGCCCAGGAAAAAACTGTAACTTTCCAACCTGCTCTAGAGGTAAGCAAAAACTGGGGAAAAAGAAACAAAAATTTGCCAAGACAGTTTAGTGACAGTTTAAAGTCCAGAATATTCATGGATATCCGTAAATATTCCCAGCCCCAGTTGCCTTGGGTTTTGAAATAGCACAGACAACTAACAGTGGGTTTGGGAGTGCGCTTTTTGTGGCATGGACATTTGATTTGATTTGTTGAAAACAGACAGAGACTAGCTTTCCTCCGAAGTATGGGCAGTTGTTACACTTCCACATGAACACGAACAGTGCTTTGGGTTTTTTCCAATAGGTTTGGTTATTTGTTTATAACCCCCTGACACACGGTGCAGGAGCAGCTACAGTCTGAGGGGGTGGGAGTGTTCCCTTGCAGGGGCTTGCTGGGAACAGCCACTTTCCATGACCTCCAGGAGACAAGGAAGGACCTGTTTCTGGTGTCTTCTGGTTTCAGACAAGCATCATCTACTGGGCTGGCTACACACTTTATGTTGAGGCAGTTCTTCAATCAAATACTAGGTTTTACCTTTTTTTAAGAAAAGCATCCTTTTTTGAGTTTTTAGTGAAAAAATTTTGTAGACAATTTTCATCTCCAGACTTTCATTATGGCTGCCAGAGAATGAAAAAGAATATGTGTGGGTTTATCTATATCTATCTATATAGAATGTATATATACACATACATGTGTGCTTGTATATTTGTATACATATACATGCACACACTTTTCAGCCACTTTTACTTTCTTCACAACAAACTGTCCATTTGTGACAGCACGTCAGCATATGTTTATATGGGAGATCATCCCAGTGGTGTAGCGTTCTGAGCACTCATAAACACCATTTACCCAGCAAAGCCAAGTGTACACGTATTGTATGTAAGTTGATCAGCGGAAAGCAGTAAATACATATAAATTAGTCAATAAATCAGTTTTTGGAAAGAGCTGTGTGTATAAAAAGTATTTCTGCAGGCTTATTCTTACTGCATTTATTGGCCCGCAGTGCCAGTAGTGTGCTTCTGAAAACTTCTGCTGTGAAAACCAGACTTACTCCTCCACTCCTTTTCTTCTCTCTTCCCTGCCTGTAGCAAACCTATTTCTTGTTTTCCCAACTGTTGCTCACTGTGGGTCAGCTGGGATGAAGCTGGAAACCTGAGTGCAGGTGGGAGCTGGCTGTCAGAAGCATTTTTCACACATCAACAAGACCTGCCCTGAGTAGTTTTACATAGCATGGTGTCAAAGAAGGTTGTAACAGCCAGCTGGCCATCCTCGCCAGGAATGCTGCTTATACTGGCAGGGCTGAGATGAGGGTGCAAGTTTCTAGGAAAATGTCCCAATCCAAACCAGGGCCACAGAAAAGAGGGGCACCTGCTGAAGGCGCACATGAAAAGACATCTCATCACAAAACCTGAAGGGACCACACTGGGGTCCCCAGGGGCTGAGACTTCAGATGAGTCCAGCAAAAAGGGTGGAAAGGATGACTCTGGCAGAAGAGAGGGGCGTAAGGTGAAAGTTCTCCCCCCATGACAGAGGGATCAGAAAGCAACAGCATCAGGGAAAGCCCTGTCAAAGCTATCAATTACAACAGAACCAAAAGGTCATTCACTGTAGCACTTACTGTATAGTTGAATGCTAATTAACCTGTGCTAAGGTTTCTTAAGATCTGAATGTTCCCAATACAGGGAGATTCCCAGTCCTCCTTGAAAATTAAAAAAAAAAAAGCAGGGGGTGAAAAATATGAACTCAGTAGAGCTGTGGGAAATCAATGTCTTTGGTTTAGGACAAGTGTTTCCACAAAAGACAACAGCAAACTGGAAATGTTATGGGTCCCTAAAAGAGATTGGAGGTGAATTTTGGCCATCAATCTGCTGCATATTAGCCTTCAGGCTGCCCAGCCCTGGAAAGCCAAAGTGTTCTTTCTAGTTTTTGGTTTAGAAGTTTCCCCCATCATCTCTTTTAGATCCAAAGGCTTGACTTTTAGATAGCAGGTGCTCAGCCTTTCCTTTCCATGAAATCCCTTTCAAATTGTCTCTGCTTAGATACTTAGCTGATAATTGTGAGAAATTTGTATAATAGGCTATTAGGCAGGTAAGAAAGTAGGTAGGTAGGAAAGGGGCAGGGAGGGAGAGAAAGATGATCTTGGTAGAAACAGTCTAGAGGACGTTTAAACTACAACTTCCAAAGGATTTGGGGCTCTTTGGTGTGAAAGACACTGTATCTATTTTGTGCATGATTTCATACATATTCTAAATATTTTTCTTTTTTTTTCTGAAAAGCAAAAGGATTGGCTATGTATGTTGATAAAGAAACTTGTGACCAACTTATATTTTAGGATAAATGGTGAGTACAGAGGAACATAGTTGAAGAAAAAAATGCGTTGGCTTAGAAATAATTGCCTCTGTACTAAGTTAATGAGGATGGTTGAGTATTTTTTTCTGCTTAGTGTTTCTTGTATGTGTGGAATCAATACTTCAGCATGCACTCTCGTGGTTCTGACTAAAGCACGTATAACTACTTGGATGAAAACACGCAGCCTCAGGATGCCCTGAATACCCTTTGGAAAGTTCATTTTACCCTTGTGCCAGCTTTCTCTCATCTACGTAAAAGCTGTGAGGCAGCATCACTGATTTAGGAGATTAACACTGATACAATTCATGGAGCGGGAGTCATCTTGCTTTTCTCAAATAACAGAAGCCTACAGAAGGGTGCCACGGGGCAGTCGCTTTTAGGATGCTCTTGGGACTGAAGGGAGGATGTACGTACATTCTCCAGTGAGCTGCAGGGGGGATCCCTGGGGGGAGCAAACCGGAGAAAACTGAACTGACAAACACTACTACCCTATTTCTTTGGGGCGACTGACTTTTAACACTGTGCCAGGGTAATGCACAAAAATAACATGAAAAAGAACTGCTGGCCAACCTCTGCAGCTCTCGTGAAGAGCAGGACACACAAACCCATACTGGCTGCAAGCAGAAAAGAAGCAGCAAACCCATAATTCTGCATATGCACACTACAGGGCAAGAGAAAGCATAGGGGCAATGAGGTTACATGACATCCTTCCCAACACTGGCTTCAAACAGTGTTAACAGCACTTGCAAGTCAGTGGAGCACGGCACCTGGGTGTGTTCTGCTGAACAATGAAAGGTCTCCTCCCCCATGAGAAGATGCTCACCTGGAAAAGAGCACAACACCCATTAATCCGTGTGTGTTTTCCCCTGGAGCACGGCCACAAGCTGTACTCCATACAGGAAGGGGCAGGAGCGGGGTGTCCCGTGCTGCGGGAATGCGAGGACTGTGGAGTTTGCATGGTGCTGGAAGGCGAGAGACTGAAGTATGGCTTGGCACGCGCCGGCTGGAAGGACACGGCATACTGAAAGACATGCTCTGTCCTCGGCTGTGCAGGAGGCTGGGACACAGCATGGGGCGTGTGGGAGACAGAAGGAGCCGTAAGGGATTCCCGAGGCTCCCACTCTTCCTCTGGAGCGTGGAGTCCATGGCAGGCTTTCCCCAGCAGCTTTTTCTTGCCTGTTCCTGATTTCCCTGGAAATCACCCTCAGCCGCTGCTGCAGCTGCCTTGCAAGCACCCACCAGCCTGTCCCAGGAAGGTGCACGAGGGCTCCCGGAGGCAGCAGCATCCCCTGCATGGCAAAGCCAGTAAAGCCAGGTCCCACTCTATTCCCAGGTCGGGAGTAGAGGAGCAGATCAGGACAAGAATTACACAGACTTGTAAAATTTTCCCTGTGACCAGCAATAGGCAGCGTTACAGAAATTAGTGCCTAATGGTGACAAGTCAGTTTATTTAATGCAGCAGTTGTATTATTTCAACAGCCAGGGACACAGAAATAGCTTTGAGCTGCCATCCCATTCCACTCTGCGTTTGGCCAGCTCTTCAGCTTCTATGCTGTCCTCTACAATAAACCAGGCTCACACCTGACCAGTGAACTGTCTGTGAGTTAAAAATCAATTTCTGAAAACTGTTATTCAAAAAGTTATGCCAAATTCTGAACCTAAATGAAGTCCTGCCTATTCATTTCTTGTGATGCAGCAACTCCAAGTATTTGTCATCCCATGTGCTTGTCTCTCACCAGCTAATACAGAACCTTGACAGAAACTTCAAGGTAATTTTTAAAGCTTTCCTCAATTGCGATACATTTATGAATTGAAAATTGCTTTTTCTTACCTTGATATATAAACTGGACCTGCATTTCAAAAATCTGATTTGTTAAGATAGTATTTCCATAAGTTTAACTCAGTAGACCAGAAGTTCTTTAATGTACACGAGCCTTCTTTAAGAAAGCAAGCATAATCATGGGAAAAGTATGAAACGGCTTGCTTTCTCTAAATTGATGGCTCTTACCTCCTCTGCCAGCTCACCGACTGATTTATATGTACATGTAAAACACTGTAATTCAGGAAGATGCTTTCCTCAGCCTAAGAAAAGATCCTTCTTTTAAATGTACAACCATCTTGTGTGAAGATCCTAGCACATGATCCCTGGTGTGCACTTCATGATTTCCCTCTGAGGGTGTGTTTATTTCATTCTAGTATTTTTGTGTACAAACAAGGGCGTGGGGCACAGATTACATGTATCCTCAATAGAGCCAGGAGCTTTGTTATATATTACAAATAATTTGTGTGCATACTAATTTGTTATCCTTCCCTATTAAATGAGATAAATCTACACAGATGCTAATACAAAATTAAGGCAGAGTTTCCAGCTGGACTACAATACGGCTAGGTATACACTGGTTTCCAGTGGACTGGGCTACAGTAAATAGTTGTTATTATTATGAAAATCAAGTGACATTTTCTTTTGTTCCCTTCTCCCTCACACAGCGCATACCTGCAGTGACAGCACCCTCCTTTATTCCTTTCTTATTCTCTTCCTCCTCTGTCTCTTGTTTGGTTTTCCATTTTCATTTCTAAAGATGGGGTTGGCTTTTGCAGCCATCAAGAGTAAGTTCTCTGTTAATGATGGCCATAAAAATATTTAATGTGGGCTCTGTTCAGTTTCAGAAAGTCAGAATATTTTCCAGCCCTTGAAATCACACCTATTTACACTCAACCCAGGAGCTACGTTATTTGGGGCAATTCCAGGCGATGAGAACACAATTCCCTGTACCATGGCTCCACCTCCAGTATTTTGCTATGAATTTTCTTTTTACTTTATTTTGCACTTATTTTGCTTAAAATATATTCTGTAAACATTTTCTAGGGGCATTTTCTCGAGGCTTAGGCAAATACACATTGCATAAAACAGAAGTGAACCAGTGAGCCCCTCCGGTATTATATAATACTACTCATTTTGAGCAACAGAAGTTTCTGCTTGAGGAAGTGGAATCATGGAAGTAAATGGGAATCTTTCTTTTCCTCATCCCAACTTCGTATTGTTGGTATTATATGTCGGTATTATATGAAAGTCTGTACAGGCGAAAAAAAGCACATACCTTACCTGTTTGTGCTCTATTGTAACCCTGATAGCCTTGTTTCCTTGCATGGAGCCACTTACTCTCTCAAGCTGCAGTCTTTCTCTGCCACCTACCTCCCTCTGTCTGAAATATTATCTACAAAAGTGGAAAGAAAGACACTTCTAAAATTAAAAAAAATACATAAAATCATTTTATTTTTCAAAACAAAGCACGCTAACATATGACTGCCATCAAAATCACTGAGACCGGATATTGCAGAGGATCTACATATCACAATTACATCAAGAGTTTAGTGACTAAATTAATAGGGCTGGAGCTTGAGAAACTTCGACAGAGCTCAGACACAGTCTGTTTCTATGTTTACATCACAGCAATAAAAAAAAAAGAAAATAAAACTGAAAAAAAAATTGTGCTTGGGAGCGGTTGTTAGGGAACATTTTTTTCTGAATTTTCCTCTCTGTCCTGAGCCCAGAGGAAACACATCTTATACACAAATACAAAAATACCTGTAGAGTGCTTGGTGACTGAATCTCAGAACAAGCCAGATTCACCTTCCAGTGGTTCATTGCTGAGGGGGGAAAAAAGGGTGCACAGTGGTTGAGCTCAGATCCCAGTGTGCCACGATACCTGCACCAGAGAAGCTGCTACCTCTACCTCTGAGGGCAAAACTGAGCCTACTCGTGAAAAGAAAAAATTCCATGAGTTTTCATATTGCAAAATCAAGCCCTAAATTCAATGTGTTCAGTGTGTTCTCCCACATGTTAATATATTCCCTCATGACAGCTCTAGATTTCCCTTCCAACCCTGCATAATGATCTCTTCATCTGCCGCGATCAGTAGAGCAGAGACAGGTGATGCCTCCGGCCCGTGAGGGTCGGGGAGGACGGGTGAGTGACACACGCCAGATGCTGCGCCCGGAGCTGGGCTGCGGCTCCCCGGTAAATACATCATGGAGTAAAAATCACCCCGTACCTTCCAGCTGCTGCAGAGCGTGTCACTGGAGTAGACGTGTTGTCACATATACAAACGCGCACCAAATAGTATCTGTACGTGTGATTAATTAGCAGCTAACAGTTAATTCTCCGAGCCATGGGGAAAAAAAGGAAGAGGGGGGAAAAAAAAGAACAGGGAAAAAAAAAAAAAAAAGCATGCCCTCAAAAGAAGATTAAAATTAACTATGCAAAGTCTCTGAGGTTAAAAATTATAAACAAAATAAATCTGGGTTCCTCAGAACAGTGAAGGGGACAAGGAAGTCAGTGATATGTGTCCTTGTGCTATTTTACCATACTGAATTTTATCTTTAATTTCAGTTAATTCAGTGTCAGTGAAAACTACCAAGCCAGCAGCTCTTGAGTCTAAAGTCTTCTGCATCAATACAGACCCAGAGGCTGCACCTCAAAACCATCCCTGGGAACACCATGGTAACAGTTGCCAAGCCCTAAAAAAACAAAAAGCTTTTAGGGAGATGGAGCACAAAGACCGACTAGCTAAGAAAGAAGAACAGCAATATTGATCTTAATTCATTTCAGCCATATTTGACCCATGTAAACCCACAAGTAATGCATTCAACTGAAAGTTAAGCATGTGTTGAATTCTACAGACAGAGGCATTACAGAAAAAAACAAAGAGCAGAAATAAATAGGAAGCCTAGTGAAACCAAAGTTATCATCTCATAGAGGAGGCATTGCACAATATAAAAGATGCACACAGCAAACGGACAAAAATTGCAAGGAACTGGAGTCAAGAGAAAATCTTTAGTCTATAGGAGTATGAATCCCGCTATGTAGAAGTATCGTACATGAATCACTGTTCATATTAGCTGGTTTGTGAGCTGTGCCAGATGTTCATCGGTAACTTGAAAGTTGATATAAAATCACACCAATAAATTTTGCAGGTAACACAGTGACAAGAAGACTGGTGAGTAAGGTGGGAAGTGGGACATTTGGAAAGATCTGAGTCTATTGCTAAGTCTCTTGGCACTTTTGAGAAGAAACAGCACAGGAACGGAGCTGTTTGCAGCGTTGCACATCTAGGACCGAGGAAGGCA
This sequence comes from Arenaria interpres, assembly GCA_013399435.1. Taxonomy (NCBI): domain Eukaryota; kingdom Metazoa; phylum Chordata; class Aves; order Charadriiformes; family Scolopacidae; genus Arenaria; species Arenaria interpres. Next base: position 178,305 of record VXAK01019731.1, read on the forward strand.
GGTGATGGAAAGGGTCCTGGAAAGGAAGGCTCTGCAAGGGGTCGTAAGCAGATGTCACAAACTCACATGGGATCACCAAAGCTTTCAGCCTGGTTACTTGCAATCTCAGTCAGCCATGTAAGAGCTCAGAAGAAACACCAAAACAAACCCTGCACCACCAAAACCAACCAGCTGCACACCACCAAGCAGTTCATGGTTTTTACAAATTCGTAGTAGTGCTCCCGAAAATGCTGTGGTGATCACAGTGGGAAAGCACGTCAGCATGATGTGTCTTTAAAATTGCGTTGTGGCAAAAAAAAAACCCCACCCAATTGCAAAGAAGGTATTTTACTTTGTGTATACCTTCAGCAGGAAAGATATTAGAACAATAACAAGTTATTTTGTTAGCATTTTTAGAACAATGTTGAAAAATTGTACAGGGAAAGAAAAAGGTAGGAAAATTGTCTGAGGACTGGAGAAATTGCAGTGGAAAATTAAGGAGCTGCATCTATTTTTTGCAGGATAAAAAATATTATGTGGAATAAAATAAGTTTCATAAGAGAAAATATTACATATGAAAGGACTGTTTAACTAAGTGAAGTAAGGCATTACATGAACCAACAGCTGGAAGCTGAAACCAGCCCAACTCAAGCTGGAAGTGAGAAACACTGAAGGCAGCAAACGGCTGCAGCAAGGGCTGGATTCTCCATTCACCTCGTGGTATCTTCCAGCCGGGAAAGCTTGCCTTTCTGGAAACAGCAAAAGTCTCCCTGTGCTGCTAAAAAGTATATTATCAACAGCATGAAGTATATGTGGTGAGATTGAGAAAACAGAAATGTCCCGTCTGGCTAATAAATTCTTAATCTTTTTATTGAACGTTATGTTCACACCTCCAGTTTTTGCACCCCGGGTGCTGGCAGGCTGGCACTGGCTGTAGGATTTCCAGGGAAGTGAACAACAAATGTGGTCGGTGCTATCACATTTCCGTGACTTCTTTGTCCCAGTCTTTCTGAATGTTGTTGTTTGGTTTGACAATCTGTTTACCTGTCCAGTGAGCAGTTCACAGTAATACCCACGTCTTCTTTTGTGAAAGGTTCCAGCTTAGTTAGAAGATAACTGTGACTTGATCTATAGGAATGTTTTTCCGACGCAAGTTGCAGCTTTTTGCATCTCGCTCTTTATCAGAACCTGTTCTTCTTTATTCCTAACAACGAGATTTTCTTTTTGCATTGCCTCTGTGAAACTTTACCAGTGTAAGACCATAGGAGTAGACCCATGCCAGTGTTTTAATGGTACACAGCCAAGTTTTAATCCATGTCCTTCCTAAAAGTGTGCTTTCCTTCATTGCTGTCATAATTTTCTCTCTGAGATATCTCAGCTGTTTTTTTCCAAGCCTTTGTAGTTCCTTGTGTGACTCAACCCACCTAAAATTCTTTAGTTAGGACCAAGAAAAACTATTTATATATAATTGTAAATACAGAGTGAGATCATTAGTGAATATAGTTTCTGACCCTTGGTTTCCCGGATAATTTCCTATATCACGACTGACTTCGCAGAGTGCTCCGAGAAGGCAAAACAATGCCAGCACTTTTGCGTGAATGTTTGCATTGCTCTGCATTGAGGCACTAAAGTTTGCTCCTGTCTAACATTGGACAGTTTTACAGTCAAATAATAGCTGTTTATAAAAGAAACCGAATTAATTCCAAGCTGCGTCAGACCTGATTCCCTTAACATATGCTTGAGTGTGAGGTAAAACCCCTAAATTCAGCCCTGGAGCAGAGATTCCCCAGGGGACACAACCGAGACCATCTTCCGCATGGCAGCACCCACTTGCACGTGTTGCTATCACACCTGGGTTTTTCTTCATCAGAAGCAAATCCTCAGCCTTGGCAAGTGTCAGATCCTACCTGTCAGGTTGCTGTTGCAGAAAGTCGCTGGTGAAGAGCTCATAGAAACAGCAGGAAGGTACAACGTGTGTTTGGAGTGCGTGTCCAAATCAGACTCACCTTCTGAGAAATGGGCTCTTTTCCTTATGTCGTCCAGGTCCTTTGACATAAGCAGAGATCTCTGCATGGTGGGAAAGCTCCCTAACTCTCAGGAGCAGGGACACACAGGAGAAGCGAGATCCCATTGTCCCAAATGAGGTCCCTCAGCCTCTCGCTGCAAGGAGCAGAGGGGCGTTCCTTAGCTGACTGCTGTATTTTGGATGCCAGCCACAGAGTGAGTCCTTCCCCGTGGATATTTGCTTACTAGTCAGGAGAAATAAAATGATAGAGTATGAGATACACTTCATTTTCGCAGGCCTAACACCAACAGTTCTTCCCCTCCTTTACTTCTCGACCACCAACACAAAATTTCCTCTGATGGGGGAAGGAGCGGTGCTGGGGCTGAACCCCATGGTCACGGCGTTCCAGGCTTCATTGCAGTATGAAAAACAAATTTATCCAAGCAGAGGAGGAAGAAAGGAAACGTTTTAAATATTAATTTTAAACCTTGCACCTGGTGCAGAAAAAATTGAAACTTATGCTCATTAGGCACTGAAATATGATTTGGGCAAAGGACAGGCATTCAGAACAATTCCTAAATTACATTTTGGGGGAAACAAAATAGAGACAAATATTAAATTCTAATTGTGATGACTTTCTGCTGAAATTAAATTAAAGATTTCCAGGTCTTCAAAATTTAAAGTGGTCTTTCTTTTCAGATTTTTGCCTGTAGTTTTGTAAACAACCAGCATTTAAAAAACAAGCAATATTCTTTCTCTCACATTTGATGTATTTTTTTGGCTTTATTATAAATCCCTAAAACGTAACTTGAAACAGGTCTCTTTTCACAGTAGTTGTGACCCATAACACGAAGCCGAATGTTTCAAAGGGTAGATATTGAAATGAGAAATTATATCTCTGTGTTAGAAACTAATCTCCTTCCTATGCGTTGCCGTCGAAATTAGCAGTTAAGACGCATTCACCTATTCACGCCTCTGCATGCCGTACTCAGCAGAAAGCTAGGGAGTAAATCCAGTTTACCGGCGCCGTAAATTGTTCATTTCACGTGCGTTTAGCGTCTAAAAAATGCAAAAGCATCGCCATTCCCGGCATTTGTAATTACTCGACATTTCTGGGGATTTTCCTTTTCGGCAGGAACCGGTTTTTCCTCCTTTGCTGCATCAGTCCTTGCCGTTCCAGTAACTTTGGTGGCGGCGTTTTGGGGGGGACGCCGGACCCGCTGTGATTTGAGGGGTTTACCCAGACCCCTGCCTTTCCCGGAGCCGGGGTGTCCCGGGCGGGGGGGCGCGGAGGGAGCCGGCAGCGGGGCAGCTCCCGGTACAGCGAGCACAGGGGCAACAAATGAAATGAAATGAAATGAAA